>CM046730.1:14994617-15594617 GCA_025584915.1 Monochamus saltuarius | reverse complement strand
AATTTTGTTTTTATAGTATCTATTTCATGGACTGTACTTTAAACAAATACGAAATTAAAACATGAATTATATTTAACAATTTTTAACTCTATAAATGGATTAAGAAATTTAGATTGAATTGCATGTAACATTGGAAAAGGAATTGGAGATAATAAAATTCTGCATTTGGTTAATTTTTATATGCCATTAGTGATTTTTAATTCAATTTTATTTACATTCCAAAATTAGGGTTTCATTTAAATATTTAGAGAATACTCTTCATATACATATTTGCAATTTTGTTAATCTGAAATATGTTCATTACAAATATAAAAATTGTGAGAATCTCCTGATCCATTTATTAGGTAAAAATTATTACTTAAATGTAAAACAGGAATTTTCCAACTGTACGAGACATATTTTGTTCAAGGAGCAAGTGAAACTGATTGAACTTTAACCATCTGTCTTTCTCATATTTTATCTTTACTTTTAGTATTATTTATATTATTTAATAATATATACTCGACCATGCAATTTACTATATTAATCTCTGTATATAATTCATACTTTAATAAAATGTTTGCCAACAAATTTTATTTTAATTTATAAATTTTGGCTTCCTTCCCAATCGAATTAGATTATAAATATAGGTGTACTCACCCAAAATATTGGTGTTTACTTGAATATCCGTGATATACATCGGTTCCACCAAACGCTGCTCCTGGTTCTCAAATGCTTTTTTAAATGTTTCCCGAATACCAGATTCCAAAGTTGAAATAATTTGAGGAGTAATATCTTGAGGCTGCACATCCATTTTGAGATCAAACTTGCTGATTACAAAGGCACAGTTCATTAATGGTTCCTCACAAAGAGGCCCGGCTTCACACAAATTATCAAAAGCTTTAACTATGCAGTGATCAAAAAGTGCTCTCTTGTCATATACATTTAGCTCGAGAAATAAATTTCTCGGATAATTTATTGTATTATTAATTAAAAGGTTTATATAGTCATTCCTGCGTCCTATACTCCAAATATTATCGCATAAACTTTTCCAGCACTCGCCAGCAGACTCAAATGCGGTTTTTAAAAGTTCTTTCACATGTAGAATGCCTCGCTTGATTAATTCACTTTTAAAAACTTTTTCTCTTGCATTTAAGCCATTTTCAGGTTTATCGTTAGATTGCTTAGCAATATCTACAAAACTTTTATGTTGATGTTCCTCTACGGTTCTCAAAAGATCATAACTATTTTTTATAATACTGCTAATACAATTTGGTAGAGATACACATTTAACTGATAATATAAACTGAGCAGTGTCTAGCTCTATCCCACTATTCGGCTCTGAAATTCCATTAATGACTGTCTCTCGTAATGACACCATAGGACTTGAAACTTGGAAGTTGATCTTTGCAAATTTTGACTTTAAATCTTCAATACACTTCTGTAAATGTACGTCGCCCGCTGTTAATATTACAAGCTCACCGGTTTTTTGCATCACTACTTCAACACAAGAATCGCTTTGCATTAAAAGTTTTAAACCTTGGTGCAAAATTGGTAATTCTTTTGGATTAGTAGGTTCTATAGCATGTCGTACTACAGGATTTGTGATAAGTCGCTCAGTTATAGGCACAATATTTAAAGTTGAAGATATTGTTGCGGTTCGTATAATATCACCTTCTAGTGCCCCAATTCCACAGAAGTTTCCCGCAGGGATTGAATCGACAAGCATTAATTCTCTACCAAATAACATATATAGTTCTTTTATAACAACTTGGACCACATTTTTATTATTTTCTATATACTCGTCTGAGTTTTCTTCTATTTGTTTTATATTGGGTAGATAAGAGTTCGTCATTACATATACAGACTGATTAACTCGAAGGGTACCAGTAAAAATTCTAGCTAGTGCAATTATCACTACATCATTGTCAATATACTGGTTTTCTTCAGGTGTTTCTTCATTTTGAGTATCTTTTGATTTCTCTTCAATGTCTTTTCCGGCGGGCGCTATATTAGTACCATCACGTGGCTTTGGAATAAATACTTTTGGTTTGTTCTGAGAGAGATTTTTTTTGTTCACACAAAACATTTTTGAAACATATGCAATAGTGGGAGCAGTATTTTCTACCGAACTTTTCATAAAGTAAGGAATTACACTTTCTATGCAATTATTTAAATCCTGGTCCTCGCAGAAACGGTTCATATTTAATAAATACTCAATTTTTCTTTTATCCATTTGACAAGGAGGCGGAATAATTTTTAAACATTGCAATAGTATTGTAGACGACAAAGGCATCCAAGCTTGTAATATTGCTCTTACTTGTACTTTAGGATCATTGTGTGTCATATCTCTCGTAACATTTTTAATTTTTAGCCTTTCAAGAATAACACTTGTTCTGTCTTTTTCCATACGAATAATGATGGTGTCATAAATTTGCACAATAGTTTTCAAACAGAACTGGATAAATAAATTTGTTTTTTTCCTATCTATAGCACCAGTTTTGATTTCCTTCTTGGAATCAATATAACAGTCAAAGTCCCATATTTTTGTATTCAAAGATTCAACAGTTTCGTTTCTAACTAGATCAACAAATAATCCGGCAATTTGCTTAGTTGTAAAACCCCAAGCGTCGATTGCACTTGCAAAAATTACATTTCCGGTATCTGGACTAAACAGCAGACCAGTATCTTCGATATCTACATCATTATCATACTGGTATTCATAATGATATAGTTCTGCGATAATAGCATTGCAATCTTCTATAGCTCTTAATACACATTGGAAAATTTCTTCGATATCTTTCTTCAGCTCAACAATTAATCTATCAAATTTATTTAATATTAATATCATTTTAGCTTTTTCCTCAAATGCTTTTTTAATAGACTCTCGAGTTTGAACACAAACTCCTTCGACTAAATCTACTAATATAATAGCACCATCACAAACCTGAAAACAGGGAATACCTATTTAATGAAATTAATTTCTTCATTTTTGCTACTCACCCTTAGAGCTACCCCGACTTCAGAAGAAAAATCAATGTGGCCTGGTGTATCGATGACATTTAACAGTATCTTTTTATTTTTTCCATCTTCTTCATCATAAACTAAGTTTAACAACGAAACGGCACTGCTCTTCATAGTTATCCCTCGTTCTTGCTCATCTGGTCTATCGTCTAAATATCGTAAAAATCCAGCCATTCGTTTGCTTACCAAACGATTAGTCGCTAGCAATAAATCCGACACAGTAGTTTTTCCATGATCAACATGTGCTAGTACACAAACATTCCTAATACATTTGGGGTCTCGCATACAAAAGTTAAGTTCTTCTAATGTTGGTTTCAATGATTCCATCTTAAAAAGCATAAATAATTTTAACATACCTTACAATATTTTAACAAAATTGTATAGGTTTCAAAGTATTTATTTAATACTTATTACTAATAACTTACTTTGAAACTGTATTGCAAAATAATTAATCAATGAATAAACCAATTTAATAAATTTTATTCCTTCTGTGACACAAAATTACGAAATTACAATTTTTTTAAATTTCAAATAAAGATAGGTTAACTAGTTATTGAAATTGGATATATATTAGAGATACACTGGTGCTTCTAATATATTTAGTTTGAAACAAATAATAGTGGAACTATATATGTCCTACTTTAATCAAATATATGCAAATGAAAGATGTACATTTAAGTTCTATTTCTAGTCTTCAAGCAATGCTATTGGCTAATAGCTAAGTTCTGGTCATATTATTCTATGAATCCCTAAGGCATAAATGAAATTGTCAGCATTGTCAATTGCCAACTGTTTAATGTTCTTGTTCCTCGTTTCAAAATGCAATTTTAGACAGTGTTCCACAATTCCACATTCACATTCTGTGGATGTCTGGTTGTGGCTGACTGAATATAGTGGACTACAATAAAAATAATTTGTTAATTAAGTTATATTTCATATATCTACATTTATTTCATTAGCATGACAAGTTCTATTTTCTATTTGGGGAAATAGGCATACAACGTACAACTTGTGATTGGCAGAAGAAATGATTGATGACTGTTTTAAAAAATCGAAGCGAAAATATATTTTCGGATATCGTGATCGTGCCGTTCGCGAGAAATAGCCTAACAGAGGTTACATATTTTTAAACAAATCGACATAACCTAAATGCTTTTTAATAATAATAAATAATGTTTAAATAAACAATATCGGAAGGCAGCAACAAACTAGTATATTGTACACATTCTGTTCCTCTATAGTAAATAATGATAACTTTATCGCAACGTTTAAAACGAAAAACTCAAAGTGACGAAGCCAATACTTCTAGAGCTTCAATTAGAGATAGACTTTTAGTAAAAGAGGCCCAGGAAATGTCCCAACTTCTTCCAGCTTGTTGTTCTGTACATTACGCAAATGAGAATGATTTAAGTAAATTCACTTTAGTTGTTAAACCAACGGAAGGTTATTGGGAAGGAGGTATATTTAAATTTGAAATAAATGTTACCGATGAATATAACATGGTTGTAAGTATACTAAGCCATGCATATAATGTTAAAATTTAAATATGAATGTTTTAGCCTCCAGTTGTTAAATGTATTACTAGGCTATGGCATCCAAATATAACGGAGTCGGGAGAGGTATGTTTATCACTACTTAGAAGACATAGTGTAGATGGAATGGGTTGGTCCCCTATTAGAAGGTTGAATGATGTAGTATGGGGCCTTCATGCCTTATTTACCGTAAGTTCATCAATTCAAACTGAGAATAAAATTTATTCTTGATTATTACTTTTTATTTCCTTATTAGTAAGCAGTGTTCAATTTTAATATCATTATTTAACAATTTGCAATACAGTTCTAATATATTATGTTTTATTGTTTTGTTTGTATATTATATTATATTCAAAGAATTATTGAATTCTGCAATGTATAGTTATTTGTTTGTAGGATCTATTGAATTTTGAAGATCCCCTCAATGTAGAAGCAGCAGATATGTATAGGCATTCAAAAGAAGAATTTAAAATGAAAGTTATGGAATATGTAGCGAACTATGCTAAAGATTAATATATTTATAAGTATTTAAATGACTTCTACATGTAATTGTTTATATATTTCTTTGTGTAAACACTGTAAATTTTTTCTAGTTTTAAATATCGTGATAATTTGCATTTTATTTTTTTTTTAACAGAAATTTATGTATAATACGCAGTAATAAAAACTATTTTCTGTATTGCAAGTTACAGTTTTTTAGAAGAAGGAAAAAAACTAGCTGAATATTTTTATTATATTTATTATACCAAACAATATAAAGCATGCCAAAATTTTAAATATTAAATGCCTATGACATGGGTAATAATAATATTCATAAACTCAATTAAAATATATATTTGACAACATTTTATTAAAGTGTCTGTAATAACTGAAACTTATTTTTAGCTTTGATTACCATCTTATACTCAATAAATAACATAAAAATTTCCTTTTTTATTTAGTAGTAAAATTAAACTGCAATAATTATACAAGTACTAATATTCAAGTAAAATTTAATTTAATGTTGCCAAATATTATAAAAGTATAAAAATACTAACATAAAAATATTTTTTTTATAAAATCAAAGAATATATAATACATCTGAGTAGATATAGAATATGGCAGGAATTGTGAACTAGGATAGGCAGATGTTACGTAATATGTTTCTACCACATTTCATCGTTGTATATCTTACCTGCTAGGTACTTATATTTCCTTGAAATATGTAAGAAAGACATCAGGAGAAAGGAGTAAAAAAGGTTGTATAAGAATTGGAAGAAGAAATACTAGATGCAAGAAGTTAGCTGTTTCCGATATCTTTAAAAAATTGTAAGTAGCTACATATTTTGAATATTATTTTAAAAAGTAAGTAATGTTTAATTTTGATAATAAAATCAGATTTAATATTGTAGTCCATTAAAAATAATCAATTATTGAAACAAATAGAAAAGAAAATTATAAAATTTTTGAATTCAAATGTTTTATAAGTTTATCCTTTACATCATTAAATCAGCTTTAGTAACATGACAGTCCGAAGTAATATTTAAGATAGGTAGCAAATAATAATAAAAATTGTTTTTAACAAAAAAAATTTAATGGTTTATATTCCTCAAACTTTTTTAAAGTTTTTGTAAAATTATGAATAGGTCACTGAAAGTCTGATAAACTATTTTAAATTTGTAAACCTTAACAGGCGTATTAATTTTATTTTTATTGAGTGAATAACATTTTTGCTAAATAGTGCCAATTTATAATAAAATATATTTGTCAGACTAACAACGCTCCTCAGCAATGTTAATATTTTCTGTAAGGTAGAGGAGCAACTTGCTTCCTTTTGTTAATTCTACTACATTTGATTTCTTTAGTTTCTGGTACAAGATTGTCAGAATTAGCAACAGCTACAATATTTTTTGGTATATACCTGTTGTTGAAAGCTTCCCTTCCATTTGAATTTTTGCAATATTCTAATTGGCAGCCACATGGAAAATTATCTTTAAAGACCTCACATTTTGTGCCAGTTAAGTTGCATTCACAAATGTCTGGATCACAGTACAGGTTGCAACTGCATGGTTTCTTAACTTTTTGAACAATATTCTTTTTATTTTCATCTTCATCCACAAGCTCAACTGGTACTTGAATAGTGTGTAGAATTATATCTCTTTCTTTGCTGTTTGCAGGTAGAACCAGTTTGTGGATATCTTCACTATTGTCATCATTCTGGTTCATAGCAGCAAGATTTCTCTTTTGTCGTACCTCTTTTTGAGCTTCAAAAGCATCTACTGGAAGAAGGTTTGAATAAAAATGGTGTTGTTCCATATTTACAGCTATATCTCCTTCTATGGGTATTGTGGAATGTGGTTGTGCCCTTTCGAAATAATAAACAGTAGTTTGCGTAAATCTCAAGTGGGATCTTCCTTTGCTCCCAAGAGATGATTTCTTCAAAATACTGCTCTTTTTAGGATGTGTTAAAAGTGTCTTCAGGAAATTTTGGCCCCATCTCACTTCATATGGTTTTGTGGGTTTTAAATCAAATTTTGGAGGAAGCTTGTATTTGCATACTACCATAAAGTCTGTTTTCTCAACTACTGTTGTGTTGTGAGACATGCCCTGATCACTTGGGCCAGTCTCTGATTGAATAACAATTTTAACCTTCGACTTCTTACCACCTCTTCTTCCACTAAATACTTTTTTTGTTTCTTTCTATGTTAAATTAAAATTGTAAGTAAACAATTAAGAAATATTTGAACGGCTTACCTTTGCTCCATTTTCAGCAGCCATTTTGTCTTCACGTATCTTCTTATCAGTTGAACAGCATTCCTGTAAAGTTTCTGCACAAACTATTTTTTGATCTGTTTTCCCTTTTCTAGATCTGGTTTCTCTAATATTTTTCTTCTCCATTGTATTATTAAGTCTCTTCTGCAGGAAACTTTGGGAGATAAGAGGAGCTCTTGCGGACCTTTTTCACTAAGACATGTACGCCTTCTGACAAGCTTCTGTTCTGCACGGTAAGCATATTCTTCGAAATTGATGTTACCAACTCCTAGGGTAATTTTTTAGTTACCACTTAAAATATCACTACAGATGTTACTACTTTTCAAACACTCTTTTAAAATGTTGTTGCAGAAGAAGTCATCATTGATGATATGATCAATTTTACTTTTACAGATTTCCAGGTAGTGTTAACTTGCAACGAAGGTATCCGTATCAATAATTGCCTTTTTGTGATAAATGCATCATAAATATTAACCTTATCTGTTGAGCGTTCGGTCATAAAGATGAAGAGTGTTGCTTCTATTTTTCTTCAGATTACAACTTTATCTTTGACATTTGATTAAAACATTTTCCACGTTAGAAGTCAAAAGGACTGAATAAAACCAGAAGAAAATAATTTTTAATAAAAAGATAGTGCTATGAAATATGAGACTTATACCGGGTGTCCCATTTTACAGGAAATTACTTAATGCCTTTAAAACTATTTGCTGTATAAAAAAATGTTGTAAATAAAAGTTGTAACAATTATCGGGAAAAGAAATTTTGTTATATTATTTTTCTAAAAATTCTAGCCCTTCAAACGTCCAAAGGGCAACTTCAATTTTTTTTAATGGCAAATGCTTAAAAAAAATCAAAGTATGTACTTGGAGGGATAGCATTTCTGGGGAAAAATATAACAATATTTCTTCTATGCAGTGAATAGTTTTTAAAATATTATGCCGCTTATTTTAAAATGATTAATAGAAACTAGTCACAAACAGCAGAATATTGTGGAAGTAGTTGAAATAAAACTGATAATAATAAATAAAACTATAAAGGTTACCTTTTTGCAAAAGAGATAAAAAAATACTGCACTATTATGGTGGTCATACACGATGCGGTTTACCGGTAGGCAGGCAGCAAACTGTAATGTTAATGACTGTATTGGCCTGAAGGCTCAGCTTGAACTCCGGAAAAACTGGCAACACTTGAAACTTTGCCTGCCGATTTGACTTCTCGCATGCAAGTCGAACCATGTATATGTGAGGAATGAGTACAGGCCAAGAGTTACAACAACGGGAAGCCATTTAGACTGTCTGCGATTTATCTCCATATTAGCGTATAGTAATTAATAATTATATAAAATAAAAATAGTACACGGTGATTTTTTTTATCATGGAAAATGATCTTTGTTAACGGCTGAAGCAAAGTGATACAAACAATTTTTGTTCGACAATGCTTGAAATTAAGGCTCCAATTTTTTTTCTCAGTAGCATATGGTTTTTTTTACAGATATTGAAATTGGTTAAATTTTTATTCTGTGAGAGTTCAGGTAGTTAAAGGGTTAATGAGGGAATTGTGTGTAAGGATATTGCCTCGATCTCCCTTAAGCGCTATTTTCTTCATAATTTTTTCTATTTTTATTTGCTCCATATATGCATCATTAGTATCTACATATACTTAAACTACAGATGATTACAATAGACAGTTTGGCAGTCCCCCAACCTATTTTGAATTTTACCCCAATTATATTTTTTTGCGATAGATCAACTTTGCCACAGCTTTTACTCACCCTGTATAAGTACACACTTTTATAAAAGAAATTTCAAATGATAGTGTCGAAAGTGTTGACAATTAAAGTTAATCGAAAACTGAACTATTGCTATTTTCTACATATTTTTTTAAATTATGCATTGTCAAAGAATAATAACAATCTAGATTTCGGAGTTTTAGAACGCGACATCTATAACGTAAATGCCAAATTAATGGAATTAATAAGAAGAAAACTAATTTAAACATTATTTGTAATATTTTGAAATACCATTTGCCAAATAATAATATAGCTATGTTATAATATACTTATATAACAGTATGTTAAATGTATGTATGTAGTCAGCAAGGAATAAGAATGTTTGCGTTTGCATATTTTAAAAAAGTAACAGCAAATAGTTGCCTCTCAATGATCTTGTTAATTATGCTTTTGCTGTATAGATGACGCTGAATGACGCTTACTAATTTTTTTCTGCTACACACGGACACACTTTGCTTTTACTAATAGATATTATGTTTTATAAGTCAAACCTTTATTTAAATTTAAAATTATAAAAATTTT
This sequence comes from Monochamus saltuarius, assembly GCA_025584915.1. Taxonomy (NCBI): domain Eukaryota; kingdom Metazoa; phylum Arthropoda; class Insecta; order Coleoptera; family Cerambycidae; genus Monochamus; species Monochamus saltuarius. The sequence goes on along the minus strand of CM046730.1, from coordinate 15,585,020 downwards.
AAGTTTTCCGTTAACATATAACATGTTTTACTAAATTTAATGTTCGCAGCTAATGAATAACGAAGAAATCGTTCCTGGGCGCAAATGCGGCTTGCTTAATAATAATATGCCGCCCCCTCTCCCGCACAAGTCTTCGACTTCTGGGCTAATCCTCGTGATTAGAATGAGGGGTAGAGATATTATTATTATAATAATAGAATAGAAGAGTATAATAACAATGATAAAATATTTTTTTACTGCAACAATGGATCTACCAGCTAAGTAAATTATTATTAGATGTAGTTCATATGTAAACAAAATATTGTCAGGTACAATAAGTAGCTATTGTTCAATAATTGATTGATAAATAATCTTTCATACTTAGGTATATACGACGTTGCGAAAGTGATCTAGTAAATAATGGATAACGGGCAGTCAATCACTTTTTCAATAAATACTCAAAGTTGATACTGATAAGTGATAAGTATAACTATCTTAGAATATGCATATTTATGAATCCTAAACGCACGTCAACAATTTTATGGATATTGAATTTTTTTTTAAGAAGTTAACACATGCATTTGGCCTACATTTCATAAGCCAACTTTATAATCAGGTTCATGGTCACAGCTGTTAAGTAAAAATTATATAAGCTTCTCAAAAACTTACTTTCATTTATCAGCGAAGAATTTATATATGCATGAATACTTTTAGTCGGTATACGTGGTTTATTATGTAATAGTTCAAAACATTGATATTTATAGGGCAAAACATTCTGTTAACGACATTGTTTAATTTTTATTTCTTAAGTGTTGAAAAAAACAATTGTATTTAACAATTACTTTCAACGCAAAAGTTTAAAATTGATTGTTCGCCAGTCACCTACTGGTACTAAGAAATACAATAGATACAGTAATATGATTTCGATAGTTTAGTGAAGGGAATATTATGCAAAAGGTGTCTATTGAGTGCCTTGAACTTTCCTGGTCCATTAAAATTCCAACTGAATACAACAGAATGTAAATAAAATTTCAGAATCAAAAATATATATATTTATTTCAAATGCACTTCACGCCTGCCACCAATAGGAACTTAAATTACAGTAAATCAGTACAAAAAAAAAATAGTATAAAAATAAAAGGGTCTTTTAGCACTTATAATTAACAAAAGAACTAAAAATATAAATTACAGTAAATATTTTAAATTTCTTTTCATGTTCATTATTTTGCTAATATATTTTAAAAACAATTAACTTTTTATGCAACATATTACAGCATTTGAAAAATACGTATAGGTATGTAAAAGAATACAAATACTTTTACACCATTTTAATAATGAAATTGAAAACGAAATTATATTTTAAGAAAGCATTTTGCAAAATATGTATAGCATTCTTGTTTTTTCGTATTCTTATCGTTTTACGTTTTTATAATGTTGAAAACATGAAACGACAATATTAGTTTTTTATGTCAATTTAGTTGTTTGTGTGCTATTTGCATGATGATGAATCGTCTTTTCGGGATTTATAGTTGTCTATTCTGAATTTATGTGTATCGATGGAAGATCAAATGCTTATTATATCAAAATCTTTCAAATTTAAAAATTAATTTTCGAAAAATATTTCAATCATTGATTCTGAAATTAATATCGTTTTTGTAGCTTTTGATCAACCAATATTTTAATTATCGCAGATTATTATAGCATTAGCGGCAGTCACCATCACAAATGACATCTCCGTTTTTTAAAATTTCCTCGTCGGAAAGAATCACTGTTTTAATGTCATACACTTTATCCTTCACACGGACTTCCAGATTCTCCCCTGCAAACGACAACAAAGGAGAAATCTCAACTTCATCACATGCAACTTTACCCCCCGCCTTTTCAATGTAACTTTTATGTAAACTCAGAAGGTCGCGCCGGGAAGTAAAGGGACAGTCTTTTCCAACACTGTCGGCATTTTTCAAAGCACTAAATTCACTATTACGGGGTACTTCCCAAGTTACGAATTTTTTTGCGAACTGAAACACGTCAAATACAAACTTTTCCACTTTTATTCCATTCGGAACGGTAGGTTTGATTTTTTCACCATTTTCGTTCACATAAGGAATTTTCTTCTTTGCAACGTGTAGCTTTAAGTCGCGTTCAAAATTTGTGGCCACTTTATTTAAAAAGTCTGTTGAGAAAAAGTGGTTGCAAATGTTTCCAGCATTAAAGACTAATTTCCCGTCATTGTCTCTTAAACTAGCTGTGGCTTCGGTTATTTCACTATATTCTACCACTTGAAATTTACCATCAACTTGACAAACTACCCCTACTGCTTCAGTAGGCTCAGCTTTACTGACAACTTTAGCGCCACAATCAGCTTCTTTCTTAATGCAGTAGCCTACGAAAACTGGATCGGCTACTTTTATTAAAATATTGTCTACACTGTGCACGTGAACGTATTTAATTCCTCTTTTCTTCATGTCTTCTAAAATACCACTTTTCTGTAAAGAACGATATATTCCTCCATTACCATCTGGAGCCAGCGCCACTAAATGTTTTTCATCTAAAAGTATCTTCCCATCAAAATCATAACAAGGAAGTAAACCTTGCTGGAACAACTTCACGTCCTCTTTATTTAAACCAAAGTAATCATTTTTCCTTAAGAATTCCTTAGTAGTGAAATTTGTTGGACCACTTGTCATGATATACCAGCAAATTTTCCCTGTTTTACCAGTTTGCTGTTTGGCCAAACTCATCACTCTTCTAATGCGCTCAGCCTGAACTTGGAACAAAGTTTTTCCTGAAGGTAAACCAACTGAATACATTCCTTTGGGGTAATTTACCCCAAGTCTTGTCCCTTGACCACCAGCCAATAACAAAACAGCGACTTCATTGTTAGCTATAGCTTCCAAACCAGCGCTCTTATATTCAGCCAAGATTTTTTCGTTCACACTTTTTTCGGATTCGAATTGTTCTGGTGGAATAGGTTTCATTCGGCTATCCAGCTTCTGGACATTTTCAGACATTGCATTTTGTGCTTTTGAAAAAATATTAGTCGCTTCTTTGAAATCGATGGTACCCAGTTGCTCCAAAAATTGTGTCTGTTCTTTTTCGTTCAGCTCATCCCAGAATCTTAACAACTGAGATTGATGGCAATCCGAGAGGATTTTTTTAATTTCTGCTACAGTCGGCATGATGTTCGAAAAATAACTAAGAAATGCACACCCTCATTCACTTTTTAAAGACATTCGTTCAGAGGCAAGCGCGCCGAATGACATGATATGCGGTAGTTACCTTGTGTATATGCCACGCTCGCGGTACCACCTGAGTGCACCACTCTAATCTCGAGAATGTCAAGCCTCCAATCCAGTGGCGGGCGACTTACCCATATGAACTATGGAACTTAACCAGAACGACAAAAACTCAATTCTTCAGCAACAGTGGACATGTATAACACGTAAATGCTCTAAAACGCACGATATATAAAAATATTTACAAAAAAAAAGGTGCGTTAACATTAATATATTATTTTATAAACAGTTATTTTAGATGGTCCAATAAATATGAGGAATTGGTGTTCATGTTGGGAAAATTTCATTTGTAGCGGAAGAAAAAGTTATCAAGGTTAGTGTTTACAAATGCAAGGCTGAACCAGAACAAGAATACGCCTACTTTGTTGATATCTAACGGCGCCTTACTATTTCTATACTTGTATATTATTATTTGCTTTCGACTATTAGTATTTACCGTAATTTTGTTAGTGATTACATAACATTTTTATTTTAATAGAATAGAATTAAAAAGTGAAATTTTTACTGAGCAGTACGCAATTTTTAGGTCATCGCCATATATTTTTAAAACGTTTCAAAAATTCTGAAGCGCCACAAACATTAATTTCGGTAACATTGCTTTTAATAACTTTAATTTTAATGAAAAGTGTCGTCGCAATAAGCAAAACATAAGAAATATGCATTACAATTATAGAAAATGCAAAATAATATTTTGTCTCTACTATTCAATTATTCTTTTATAGTTTGAGTTAAAATTGTAATAAGCCTTACAACAATTGACAATTAAGAGGCATTATGCAGGTTAGCAATTAATGGGTGTGATGTCACAGAAATTTATTTTTTTTACATTTTTCTATATTAAACACGGTGAAATAAAATCAGAAAAATAATTAATCTTATTTTCAATCCTTCTATCCAAATATAGTATTTCCGTACACTGTTCTATTATGCTTAATTTATATTTAAAAAAAATAAATTAAACAATAATATCTGCAAAAATGACTGTCCTCTCGAATAGAAGCGAAGAATTTTTTTGTTTCCGAAATACCAGTAATAATAGTAATCATTTATATTGTCCCTAAAATATTTAGTAGCGTAGAAATAAAAAGAACGAACAGATCCACCAAGATTTATGTACGGCCACAATAGGAACATCAAAATTTTTGTTATGACAAAGGCCGAACAAAGTTTGTCACTATTATTTTCATCTTAGGACAAAACTGCAACATCTGTTAAGCCAAACAGACAGACGAAGGATATAAGTTAAATAGACGAGCATCCACTAAATTTCGTATTTCTGTTATTTTGGTATTACTATTTTTGCTGTATATAGAATTAGGTTCCGTGAAATCTCCACCAAAACTTCAACAAAGTTTATAGTTCTATTGTGATTTCTACACTAAAACAAAAAAACTGTGATTTTTCAGTATGCGCTTCTTGGTCTGTTCGTCGTTTTGAAATAACATTATTCCATCATCTCCACCACCGGTTAGCAGATATGCATTGGAACACATATTTATTAACCAGTGGCGTGCAGTATATTTTTACTTTTATCAGTTAACTCATTACCTAGTTTTATCAATATGAACCAAATGTTTCCTTTGGGGCAAATAATCCAAGAAACAATAATCTGCAGTTTTGATACAGATTTAAAAAAACACTAGTTATATATACAGCGTGTCCAAAAATGAAATTGAAAAAACGAAAACCTTTGATTCTTTATTTTATAAAAAAAGTTATTGTTTAAAAGATTTCGGATATTTTCAACTGTAAAAAAAATTTAGATTGGAAGGGACCAATATGTACAGTGGCCGCAACATAAAGGTTTCCAAACTAACACTACTTTTAAAGGGGTTAGCCGGTATACTATTAATAAACATTTTGAGAGACATCAGGTCGTATCGATAAATGTTTTTGTCTCATCAGCACATGTGAGGGGCAAACGGTTAAGTCGTCATAATTTAAACGAAATATTGTACGAGCTTGAAACCTTTGTTGCGTCGTCTGTACAGGGCGCTTTATGTTAAGGCTTACGGTGAGCGCTCTATCAAACGATATATAAGATCTGTTCCAAAAACCGTTAAGAACTGGTTCAGAACCTTGAGAAATGTTTGACCAACACCGTCTTACGCCGCATTCGCCTAGAGTACATTAACAACTGAACTGACTGACTAATTCTGGACGGTTCGGAATCGATTCTTGCTGTGTTGGAACAAACCCGTAGTTTTCGCTCAGTAGCTCCTTAACGGATAATGATAAAAATATGCGGGTTTTTTTAATAGACTATAAATATTATTTTGCGTCGGCGCTGTGTTTTGAAATTTTGAAAAAGTGTAAAATTAATTTTTTTTAAATGAATTTTGCGTATTTTCAAAATTTCAAAACACAGCGCCGACGTAAAATAATATTTGTAGTCTATTAAAAAAAACCGCATATTTTTATCATTTTTCGTTGAGGAGTTACTGAGCGAAAACTATATCCTTTTTGATCGAGCGCTCACCGTAAGCCTTAAGAAATGTAGCAATAATATGGCCCATAAAACTGAACAAATCACTTAACTGTTCCGTTAAAAATCACAGAAAAGCACTTTCATGATTGAGCGTGAAACTGATAAAAAAACTTTCCCGTTAATAACTGAAAAATGTTTGCCAATAAAATAAGAATACGTATCGGTGCAAAAATTATCATGATTTACTTTTATGCTAAAATGGGTTTACAAAATTTTAAATATCTCTGTATATACTTTTATTTTCACATAGAACTCTGATCTAATGTAGCATTTTTACATACGTGAACATTCTTTAGTGTCCTAGAGGTTCGTACATGATTTACGCATGCGTAAAAGAACGTAACTTTCCGAGTCATTAAGCCCGCTTTACATTAACAATTTCTTTGTCAATTAATTGATCAAGTGGCTTCGTCAAGTCAATTGACAAATACTAAAACTTGGACAGGCGTCAAATAAATTGATGAAGAACTTATTGACGACTTAAAACTTATTCTAAAGCGGACTTCTAAAATTTTAGTTTTACATTTGTCAATTGACTTGACGAAGCCACTTGATCAATTAATTGACAAAGAAATTGTTAATGTAAAGCGGGCCTTACATTAAAAACCACTCACGGGCTCTAATCTGTAATACGTATATCTACAAATTATAGCCAACAATTTTCACGAATTTTAACAAAAGTTACAAGATTATAAACACAAGCAGCTCTTTAAAAACTAACTGCAAAAAATGTATAGAAATGCTTACATACAAAATATATTTCAATTTCCAACTTTTTATATATTTTATAGATTAGGTACACAAATTATGTGTCGTTCAGTTCCTTATTGCGTTGTATTCAGTATTGATTTAAAAAATGAAGAAAGTGAAAGTTGAAATTAGAAATTGTTAAGGTCTCCAACTGACATTAAAATAGTAGTACAAAACCCGTTTTACCTTTCAATTTGTTGACTGTGTGACCTCGTCTTTATCCACCTCATTCGGTGTTAAAATATAATAAATTAATTGTTCTTTTTGTATTATTGAATTGAATTTTAGGTTGAAATGAGATTCCCAATGTAGGTGCCTCTAAATTTGGTTGTGACATCATTGACAAAAATACATTTTGTTAATAAAAACGAGAGGAGAATACCCACTTAAAGTTGTAGAATTTTATAAATGAATTCTTAAAGTGCTTTGTTACATATATGTATGTAAACATTTTTATCAGTATTACAGATGGTATCTATCTATTAGACTAATTTCTTAAAATTATGGTTACGCTGTGGAAATAACCACTCCAGGGTTTTTAAATAAAACTAGAAATTTGCGTTACAAAAACTCTTATCGCTATTGATTTTTTAATTTTAGATAATATGAAGGGTTTTCGAAGGATATGGGTGGTTCCAATGATTCCAAGCAACTTGAAATGTATTGATTTTAAAAAGAAATGCATTTTAAGTGATTTTAAATCATTTTTTAATAAACATTCGCCAAGTACAGGATAGCTAAGTCCTACGCACTCGTATGACAAAAATTTAAACTTGAGTTGACGATTTATGTGGCTTATTACTATAATAATTGGTAAATATTTACTTTAGGGAAAACCTTTTTTTTTTCAAAGTTGTAACCCCTATGTGTACATTACATTAGGTTGAAGTTGCAATATAACGGATATTCATTTTGACAACAGTGAGACGTCAGGAACTGAACCTAGCAAAGGGTTATACACAGTAGCGGCGTTAGGGTAGGGCGCGGTTGGGCGATCGCCCAGAGCGCCGGATAAAAGGGGCGCCGCAGACGCCCCTTTGTAGCCCATCGCTCATAGTGATGGAGGGCGCCGTAGAAATCTCGCCCAGGGCGCTGGTAGTGTTAAAACCGGCATTGGTTATACAAGGTGTCCGGAAATGATGAGCAAAAAATTCAGGGGATAATCCGAAAATAAATGCTAACTCTTTCTATAACATTTTTTCCACAACTGATTATTAACGGAGTATAGGTTGTTAAAGTTAAATTTTATTTGCAGTTTTTTTGCAATACCTTTTGCCACACTCATAATATTTTGACGAAATTTCATATATGGGGATTTTTCGGGATGAGGAATATAAATTTGCCCACAGTTCTTTTGCATTTTGTAGAGGGTGCCACATACGAGTCTGTTTTGATTTCAATGGTTCCAACTTTTTTGTGCTACACTTTATGCGACTTTTTACTGTACTTATAATGTATCACAAATACAATATTAATTTTTAAACTGCTGTAACTCCAACAAAATTTAAAATTTTTTAATAAAATCTGAAACATATTGGTAGAATTATGTCTAGTTTATGAAACAACATGTTTCTCAAAATTTAAACAAGCCAATTTGGAAATCTTGGGTGTGGCCCACGTTTTTTTAAACTTTTTTCGCAAACTGCAAAATTGTTCTCCTTCTACTGAAGTTCTCTATATAGCCACAATATACTAAAGTTTGGTTTGGGTCCCATGTCATGACATACCTGAAATTTCACCAGCCACCACTGATAAAACATTTATAATTTTCTTTTAGGTTTGATACTATTATCTAAGGAAAAGTGAAAATATCAGAAAATTATCAAAATATAGTAGTGAAGAATCAGTTCCTGCTGAATTTACCACATAAATAAAAATACCTTAATATGTTCAATGTATCAGAATTTTTTAGTTGTGTTTTTTGATTTTAATATAAAGATGTCTAGTAACATTAAGTAACCTTTTTTGTAATGATAAAACATATTTTCAATATAGAAACCTGGAGTCTCATTGTTATTCCCAAAAATAATTGGTAATTATTTTGCATTTTAAGCAAAATATTTTGCTAGGTTGCCCTAACTACAAAAAAAATACTGTATCATAAAAATAACTGAATAGTTGCATATGATAGTTTCTGCTTATACGCGTTACTAATTTAGTTATAATACAAGATTTAATATTAAAATATGCATTATAGACAATTTTGTATTTTTAGGCTTTTATTGTTTTCCCGTGGCCTCTTCATATGTAATTATTCGTCCTCTTCCCCTCACTCATTGACTGTAAAGATGCATTTAGCTCAGGGGATCCCCTGTAGTCTGAATCCATTTTATGACAATGTTTGAAAACGTAGCCCCTGAAGTTTTGGTGCAATGAGGGCAGTTTATGTCCAAACCCTACTTTTTGTGGAATTTTCATCATTTTATATAGAATTTAATAAAGAAATGCAAAAATTCTATTGGTATCCTCAAAAACTATATGGACATATAATATATTACTATAATTTGCACTAGTGGCAAAATCGTATCTTATATCACAAAACCACCCTATCAACAATCAATATTGCCACCTAACAGCACTATTAGCAAAATTTTCCTAGTGTAGGAAAATCAACCTTGTTGCTGCATTCTAAACTCAAGATAGATAAAACACATACATAAAGTTATATGGCCATAGATAAAGATTTTCGGCAGTAGTCAGTATCCAGCGGCAAATGTAAACATTTGTTCAGCCTAATGACCGAGTGTTTAACTAAAAAATATTCTGAACATATTTATACTCTGTTCCATTTCTTTGAAATTTACCAGACTGTACTACAAAAATTTTTAATAATTTGGCATGTTGATGAAAATATGAATACTTGATTTAAATGGAAATTTAACACATTTGGAATATTAAGAAAATATTTTTTTAAATTATGATAAAGATGAAATACTTCAGGAAACTCCCTGGTTATACAGGTGATTAATTATCTTAAAAAAAAATTCTGAGTACAGGGGACTTACAAATACAATTTTGTAAAAAAAATCAAAAAGGGCAGTTTTGAAAATGATTTAAAAATACACTTCTGCATGCCACTGGAAACTGGTCCACCGTAAAACCTGATAAAGCGGCAATCTGGGACCGGACAAATAATGGAAAAAATGCTCAAGAGAAGAAATAAATAACATTTTATAACACCGATTTTGTACAGCAAATTTAACTGCTTTTAACCCTTTTGCGACAGGCACCTGTTATATCCGCAAAAAATTGTCGTGTTTGACATACGGGAAACGGATATTTATGCAATGGCTGAGGAACCTCTTCGAGACGGGCAACGTGTTGATCAGCAATTACAGGTGTTTGTTATTGCCACAAAGATCATGTGATACACCGAAGTTTACAGTGGGGCATCTGAGAGAGAGAGAGAAAGAGATTGGTGTGACTTTTTCGCGCTATAGTTGAGCATGTTATGCGCATAGATTACCCTTATGCGGTGCGGTAGTGAGTTGAATTGTTTATTATAATGGCACGTAAAAAGTTTTATACAGCATGAAACATATAAAAGCATAATATTTTGTAAAACACAAAAATACTTTTTGGAATGGGAAGCGATTAGATCAGCGTACATTCGTAACGGGAATCGGATAAATCAGCAAGCACTGACGGTACCAGTACAGACGGCCGAATTAAATGAAAAGTTCCCCGTCGCAAAAGGGTTAACACTATTTTTATTAATTATTAATAGACTTTAATTTGTGGTTCTAATTAATAAAATAGTTTAACATACCTGATGTTACAACATTTTGGGCCCATCTTATTCAGTTTCAACAAACTAACACAAATGTTTCTCTTTCTTGTCCATTTCGAACTCGTAAGTTATTGGAAGCAACTGTGATACATTTGCTATGGCTGCAATAGGCCGTGGAAGGCCTGAACCTCCATCTCTTCCAAGATTCGGTTTCAAATTTTCCTCGCGTTGCACTACATTTGCACTCACTGGACACTGCGGTAAAAGTAGCTGCATTTGGCACGTTCGTTCTGCTAAAGCATTTACAGTGTAATAAATTAAAACGATATCCATCAACTCCGAGTTGCTACTATACACGTAAGCCATTTTTGACACTTGAAACACTGGCGTCACAAAAACTTTAGTGCTTATAAAAAGTAATCGGATTTCAATATTCGGTATTGCCTGTTTAAAAACTACAGTGGCCCAGCAAGGTAGAGGTTGAAAATACCACAACTTCGATAATATTTTACTCGGAAACTGTAAGGATTTTATAAAAAAAAAAATTACGATATTGACTCCATTTTTCATGACACATCTATTCCTAAATTCTTTTAAATAAGTTCTGAATCACCCTGTATATTAAATAAAATAAAAAGCAAATATTTAGTAGATTCTTATTAGGGTTTAACAAAAATAAACAATGAGGGACGTTTTAGCGTTTTTATTTTTTTTTTTTTTTTAGCGTCATTGGAAGACAAATCGCAGACCACACTTCCACAACACACTTTAAAAACTAACTTACAATATACAATACATTCTTAAATGCAAGGAGTTGAGCAAAAACTATAGAAAACTTATTACCCATATCACATATTTTCTGAATTTTTTGTCTAACGATGTATGATCGACTACAATTGCACAGATTTCTTCGTCATTAGACAAAAAACCGAATTTTATTTTTTTTTTTATAAATTAAAATTACTCTAGCACACAAACTTATAATTAAAGAATTCAACACAGAAATATTATAAATTAAACTCCTTGCTTTGTCCTATATAATTTTACTTTCAAACAAATCAAAATGAGTTTAATTATCAAAATTATGTATTATAAAGTACGAATAACATAACAATTATCAAATAATTGAATATGAAAAGCGTGTACCCAAAAACTGTTATCCTAAAAAATATAATCTTGTATGGTGTGTATCCTTTATAACGCTGATAAGGATATATAAGAAATATAGATACATAGAAAACGAAAATGTACCGCCCACTAAGCACTACTCGAATAATCATGTTATGAATTACTTAAAAAAATAACAATTATAATAAACACACTTAACTTGACTAAAATGATGCCAAAGCAAGACAGAGACAGCCAATTTATGAGTTATGCGAGTATTACGATAGTGAGCCCCTATTTACAATTACTTATAAGCTTTTTGTTTCAAAATGAACACAAGAATAAAATTGATTTATTAACGTAAGTTATGATAAAAGAACATATACACTTATCAACAGAAACCGATACGGTTTGTCACTGACTTTCAGGAAATATTGCTGTGTAGTTACTATTCATACGTTATCTAGAAAAATATGAAAACTATGTAAAATATTTAAGGCAATGGCACCGAATATAACAATCGCAATTACTACTTACACCTTTATACAATTTTTTTATGATCCTATACAAAAAAAATCACCGCATTCTCTTAGAATGTTCCTTTAGCTAGAAGATTACTTTTACCTTATGGAAATCAAACAATTTAAGATATACAAATATTAAGAACTAGTCCAGTACAAAATTTAGTTTCAGCAGTAGACAACAGAACACATGCAGTCGTCTCCTTCCTTCAATCGGTGCTGCCTTTGCGCCCTTCACCTAAAACAATTTCACTTGATGAGAAATGTGTAGTCGATAGCCAATAAAGGATATTCGGAAATTCTATTTGTTTATTTACATAAATGATTCTACTTAAAAACAGTTCTTAAGAACATAGGACCTAAAACGTGTTACGAGGTCCCTGAGACAGCATTACATTCCACGGTCAACTTTGTTTTCTTATATTTTACAAATACAACTTCTTGTATGAACACAACAAAACCTTGAAATATATAAGATTATATGTTACACTGGCCATTATTTGAGAAAAACAGGTTTGAAATATGGGGTACTATAAAACATTCTAGGGCTATTAATGAAATTACGGTCTATTTTACAAAAGCATACAACTTTGTTTGGAGAAATTGTTAAATAAGCAAATGTTCAGGACCTACTGGTTTATCAAACAGAAAAATATAGTTAATAAATAACTTCCTACTAAGCTATATCCTTGTTTACTATCACTCAAATTGAAATAAAATTTGGAACACGTGGTGCTAAATGGGACGAGGTAAGCTCCATTTTCAATTGAAAATATTATCTGGGACTTCACAGAAACGACTAATGACTTCATCAATTATATTTTTTCCAGGAACATACCCATTTTTTTCACCGTTAAAAAGCTCTCTTTATTCTACTGCTTTTATTAGAGAAATTTTTCTGTATTACTTCCCGTTTAAAAGTCAGCAATATAAGCCTAAAAAGTCTCAAAAGAAATAATATCACCTAAAAATCACATTAGCAATGAAAGAAAACGATGATAGGTTGAAAGGTATTCAGAGCTCCTCATTCCTGATTATAGAACCTTTACAAGATTGGAGGCGACCTTGCGATGAATTGAAGATGCATTTTCAACAATCAAATAATTCACCGAAGGGTAAGAAACGTTAATATAGCTAGACTGATTTACGAAATTCTATACGGCAGGCTAGACGGGACTTGAATTTGGATAAATCAACTGTTCAACAAAGACCAATGGGTATCATGACTACAAAATTCACAATTTAGAGTATATTTTCACATTGAAATCAGACTTAATTTGTAGTAAATGTAGAAGTGTTGATCAGAACCTTTTTTGGCATGTTTTTTAGACAGACAAAAGTCGGTTTGTCATAAATATTTTGGCACATAGGCGCACGGAACACTACCGATAAATTGAAAATCCCCACATTGTAAATCCAGTCCAAAACCTAGGCCATTCTGGAGTAAATGTATTGTGCAGCATTATCGGTAGGCATTTAATTGGGCCCTATTTTTATGAACATACATTGATTGCGTGAATTACCTAAATTTCCTACTTCTGGAAAATGTGCCTTTGCAGCTAAGGAGAAACCTACGGTTTCAGCACAACAGAGTTCCACACTACAAGGCCAGAATTGTACACCAATATTGAGATAATACTTTCACAGAAAAATGGATTGAGATTAATGAACCTATGCAGTGGCCCAGAAAGTCACCAGATCTAACACCCCTCGATTTTTTTTATGGAGGGTTTTAAAAAATAAGGTTTACAAAACACCCTGGCAAGATATTAATCAGTGCAATCACTTTAAACAAAGAACATTCAATTATTTTCCAACTACTTGATCCTTTCACCGCCAATGTGATTTTTAGGTGGTATTTTTTTGACACTCTCTGGGACGACCTACTCTGTTAGGTAAAAATAAATTCCGTTTAGAGTTATTACCTATTTTACGATTTTTTCGAACATTGAAATTATTCTGCAAACACGGAATTCCAGGAAACAACTACTCTGCGGGCTAATGCCCCGACCAGCATTGAATTACACCTGGAAAACCTATAGCAACAGCTAGAGTCATTCGTCAGACGCCCACCAGACATATACCGGTTTCGAGCTTATTAGCTCTCATCAGTATGCCATAGGTGAGGTATCCGACGAATAATCCTAACTGTGTCTAACCCGACAGAAGGGACCATGAGTGCAGCGGTGTAGAACTAACTACATCTATCGGCCGTTCGCTACTCCATGCCGGACTGAAAATGTCACAGGCACGGCGTTCTACATGCAGTAGACACCATTGAAAGCTGTCGACCTTTATCGCGATCGGCGAGCGATATTTTGCAAACACGAATTCCAGGAAACAACTACTCTGCGGGCTAATGCCCGACCAGCATTGAATTACACCTGGAAAACCTATAGCAACAGCTAGAGTCATTCGTCAGACGCCCACCAGACATATACCGGTTTCGAGCTTATTAGCTCTCATCAGTATGCCATGGGTGACGAATGACTCTAGCTGTTGCTATAGGTTTTCCAGGTGTAATTCAATGCTGGTCGCACAGCCCGCAGAGTAGTTGTTTCCTGGAATTCGTGTTTGCAAAATATCGCTTCTCGCCGATCGCGATAAAGGTCGACAGCTTTCAATGGTGTCTACTGCATGTAGAACGCTTCGTGTCTGTGACATTTTCAGTCCGGCATGGAGTAGCGAACGGCCGATAGATGTAGTTAGTTCTACATGCGTATTGAAATTATTCATTTCTATTTTACCATCATCTACTTTAATTGCAATATTTTATCCATCAATGTTAACTTATGGTAAGTAATTTTATTATGAAATGTTAAACCTCGTGACAAATCTTTAAAATGTAAATGTATGGAAATGTTTACTTCTTAGTTTTTATAAACAAAAAATTAATTAATTACTTAAGTTTATTTGTATACGTTAAGAATCACCCTGTATACATTAAACTAAAATTTGCAACGGTTTTTAACAAAAGTACTTAATTGTAATTCTATAACAAATCAATTAACCATTACTAGCAAAATTTTTCATAATAATTTAATTAGAATCACATTTAATGAAAATATGTTATAAGAAATTTACCCACCGGCTGAAGGTGCCTCCTTTTTCTCCTTCTGCCTCCAGGAATCGTTGTGAGTGCGAGATGAGTTGTTGCGGACACGACCTGAACCGAATGAATGGGTGCGTGACCTTGGATACTTAAATCCTGTGCCAGCAGGAGCACTAGTACCTGGCTGTGGAAGATTTTGCGAATGGTCACCTCTGAAAAGATATATTAGGATTTCTAAAATAGTCACTTTAATATACGGATGTATTACCGTTGATGAGAAGCAGAGGAGCGCCTCTGGTCTTCACGGGATGTACTTGGCCCAGCGCTTTGGCTTTCAGAGACACTTCTGTTACGTCTCGACTGCTGTCTATAATGACTTCCTCTTCCATTCTGTGTTTTAAGTATTTCATCAATTTTTGGCTAGAAAAAAATTACGATTATTTATAATTATCAATATTTAAAAAATATACATACCTCAACGACGCGGAAGTCTTCGATTGTTTTAAACTTAGAAAGGTACTTATTCAACACAGGGTTAACATTCAAGTGAGTGCCATGCTTGTAATATTTCAAAAATGCCCAGAATTTCTCCAATCCGTAAAGCTGTCCATTTTCATAGTCTTTAATTGTCTCTTGCTGAAAGTCTTCGTATAAATGAGGGCGGAATTTCACTTCCAATCCATATGAGTAAAAACGGAAAAGGCATTCCAAACCATAGCGGTAACCTTGTTCAGCATCTTCCAATGCTAAAGTTTTAAATTCGTTGTACATAGTACGGTTAAAGTTCTCCCGCAAAAAGAATGACCAGAAACGGAAAAGTGTATTCATCTCGTTTGATTGACCAATTCCAAATCTCTTACGCTCTGCAAAAATATATATATTTATATAATAGAAAAAAATCAATAAAAGCATTTATTTCTTACCTTTTAGACACTTTTGCCGGAACTTGTGGTATGCTTGCTGCGTGAAGTTATTCTCTTTAAGTAAAGCATGTGACGGGTGCTGGAAAGAAGGAAGTGTTTGTGGTACACTTCCATAACTGCCATAGCTCGTGCCCAAGTGGGCATCGTTGGGGCTAGTGCCTAAGCTGCTCCTACAAAGCAAAGAGTTATTTATGTTATTTAATAAAATTTATGACCATACCCAGTAGAGGTTGTGCGTATACGATGTTCCTTAACGTCCATAATCCATCCGACATGTTGCTCCACCGGTGGGTTATTGGAGTGTCTCGTTTTACGCTTTCTTGGTGTACACGGATCAGGCTGTCCGTCTTTAACCACAGCGTAAAATCGAGGAACATTGCGATGGCTTGGAGTCAAAGGACCACCTCTCCTGTTATTTTCTGTGGGCGAATGATGAGAATCCAGCTAAAATACAATAGGTGGTGACGAGACGAAAGGTTTTTGTGCAAATAAATCTTACTATTGGCGGCGGAGGAGGAGGTACTTCGGGATTTTGTTTCTTGGGGGCGGGAGGAGCCATTTTTTTGAAGTCTTCTTGGCTAATTACGGTTACAGTCTTATAACTTCCACCTGCACAACGTTCCTAGACAAAAGAGCACCATAGAATAATAAAAATATTCAATTGGAAATGCATTAGTATCTTAGGTTTTTACCACTAAAAAGTTTACCAAAAATAATCAATATTTATTTAATAACTATATAAAATACATTACACAGACCCATACTTCAGAAGTAGTTTCCTTGCATGGAAGCTGCTGGAAATAGATCAAGTTACTTTTGTATAATTTTTTTTTCTGAAACAGTCTATTTTAGCGTTTTAAGTATGTTTTTTTACAGCTACTACAGTGACATTTCATAAAACAAATTTATCATGATATCTAAACAAATATCATCTTAAACATTTTTTTAAGAAAGAGAATTGCACCAAAGTAACTTAATCGAGAATGATTTATTTTCACCCTTTCCACTGTAACCGTGGACATACTGTACATATATATTTTTCATAAATTATATTTTTATCTTAATTTATGTATTTTAAAACCATTTTAATTTATATATTCCTAAAATTATAAATTTTTGAAATGTCGATGGTTAATGTTTATTGTAGTTTTCTTAAAGAAAATAATATAAAAAGAAAACAGTAAAAAAATACAAGTAGTAAAATTTCAGATGACTTACAAAATCCTGTACAGTCCATAAATCCTCTTCATAGTAATACAGTCCATCATTAATAGCCTGTTCCAATTCCTGAGTAATTTTGACACGAGTTGTCCAATCTCCAGTTCGATCGTAACCCTCATGCTTGGGGGCTCTAGAGGAAGTAGTTTGAGTTACAATCAAAAGTTTATTGACATCTCGGTCGCTCAGCTCATCTGAATCATCTTCTGAAGCCCTGTCAAATATAAAATTTAAAAATAGGATAATTTTTTTAAATCCTATTACCATTCATTGGAGAACGTATTTTGTCGACCAGTAGGCACTTCCAAATCCAGTTCTTCATCGAAATGAAAGTCTAACTCCTCTCGCTCATTAGTCTTAACTTTGAATTCCTTTTTACCTTTATTTTCTTTATTTTTTCTCTTCACTTGCCTCCAATTTGCTTCTCCCTCTGACTGCTCAGTTTTGTTTTTATCTCTATTAGATTCCTGCCCGTCTGCCGAGTTTCCATTCGAGCCTATATTTTCGTTAGTTGAATTTTCATTCACATTATTATTAGTAACATTGTTATTAATTTTCTTAATATCTGGGGAAAAAGGAATTTTGAAACAAAATGTATAACAAGCAATGAGTCAGTTACCTGGTTCAAGAGGAATAAATTCAGCAACATCGGGATTGAGATTTTCTATGTGTTGTTTTTCCCGAAGAGTTTTTGGCATGGGTGGCGGCGGCACTAATTTTGACAAAGGTTCTTCTTCCTTTTCGCCATTTTTATCTAAAATAGGCCACTTCATAGGTTCATGTTTTGGTCGAACCTAGAAAGTTATTTGCTTAAGAAGTGTTCAGTAGTTTAAGCAATAAAATTACCTTAAAACCAGACATGAGTTCGAGTTTATCAGATGAACTGATTGCATCTACAATTAATGAGACATTATTGGTTAATGCCTGAACGCGATGGAAAGAGGCAATAAGCGTAACAGGCAGGTAACCCTCAGGATCCATTTTTCGTCTTAGGAAAAAATCTCTGTTGAGATTGTCCTCACTGAAGTAATATTCTCTAAAAATTTCAGAAACAGACATATTTATCTAGAACTGATATTAATCTACGGAAAATACACTTACATTTGGTTACGAATATATTCCTTCAGAGTAGGCCCATCTAGATTAAGGTAACTGTTACTATTAAAGTAGTAAGTACCCATATATGGTACTAAAATGTTTTGGCCATCAAATTTTCCCAGCTGTTAAAGTAAAATAACATTTTTATCATTTAAAAATTTTCTAAGATTAAAAATAAAATGGACTGTAGGTAGAATATAGAATTATGAGACAATTTTTTAACCTTCGTCATACCATGTAATATACAAAAAATTCTTGTTATATTTTATCTAGTTGACTTTCAATTATTTATACTACGTGACAAAGAATGGTAAACATTCATTAAATCATTTTATTTTGATATTCTTTTGCACATTTACTTCGCTCGCTGAAAGCAAGAAATCATTAAATTTTCAGGTTTATCTGTTGTTTTTTTGGAGTTTGCAGAAATAGTACTTTTTATAATGTAGCTTTGTTTTAAAAATTTCAGCTCGCATTTGTGTTGCAAGTATTATAAAGCTTGTTGCAAACATTTTTTTACAGCTCAGTAGGTCAATTTGGGCAGATTTTCCAGCGTAATGACTTTGAAAGGGGGCGGACTGTTGAGTTGCCTTAAACAGGTTTGTGGTCGAGAGAAAACTCTAGAAGGACTAACGGATCCTTGCATACCATAGTACATGTTAGGAAGGCTGTGAACACAGAGCAGATTTAGTAGCAGACAAACTATTGCAAGTCAGTGGTTGGAAGCACATGGGAGGTCGGTCAATATGCATATAGTGTATCGCCAAATACTAAGTTTTAGCCTCGTCTTATCGTCAACATTGATCTTTAGTGATGAATCCTGTTTCTGCTTGGAGATGCACAATGGTTCTGCAAGAGTGAGAAAGTGACGTGGTGAGACAATCCACAATTTGACAGAGAGCATCATGTCCGTCATACAGTAAGGAGTATGGAGTGCTATCATGTATGGTAGCAGATCACCACTAGTTTTCATTAGAGGCAATATGACAGCCCAATATTACATCCAGATCAACACCAAGATCGTCAGATCTGTCACCTATTAAACAAGTCTGGGCCGCAGACTGCTGCATTTACAACACCCCTCACAGACTTTAGCAGTTCTTACCCATGAAGTTTAGATAGCTTTAAATGAGATACCCCAGGAACTTATCGACAACCGTATTGGATCGAGCCCAGGCGTATCGATGAGTGTATTAGAAACTGTGGCTTCTCGACACAATAGTGAACCAATTTTTGTAGTAGGTTCTCAGATCTTGCTGAAAATGTAACCATAATAAGTGGCCCTGAACCTGTGTACCAAACATTATTAAAATCTAATGAATATATATAGGTGTTTATCTTTCTTTACAGACCACCCAAAAATGTTTTATGTTATACACTATATCTATATGATACTAGTAGTAATAAAAATAATAATATTAATAAGTATTATTATACATAAGTAACCAACATTGCAACAAACCTTCATGGCTGATTCACCAATTTTTTTTTGTAGTGATTCCCCTAATAGCTCTATGAAACTTCAAAGGTTAAATATGAAACACATTTTTCATAACTATTCACAAAATAGAAAAAATATGGAAGAAATGTTACTATTATTAAAAAAAAATTAATGAAATGGTTCACCTTGAATGATCAAGAGAAATTTTGAGAAGAAGAAGTAATTAGGATAATGATAATGATAGGGAATGATCATAATAATAAAAATGTAACAACGTTGAAAATATTAATTTCAACTAAGTAGACTTTCTGCAATTTAGTATTTTCAATTGTGGATGCAAATGTACTCCGTTTGGTATGCCATATATTTTTTTAACATGGTATGACAGAGTTCAATGGTAAAACTTTAAAAAAATCTATTTGAAAAAAAAGTTTTTGTCTATAATAGAAAAATACCTGTGTGAAGTCAGCAGGATAATCAGCATAATCTGGATCACTTGGTATCCTATTAGCTGCTCTGTTAAATGGGCCCCTTCTTCCACCCCGACTGCGCCCACCCCTGCCTCTCGGAGCAGCAGAAGCTGGCCTCTGATGACGACCATTATGAGCTGGGACATTAAGCTCCCTTTCAGCTCGCCAGTCTCTATCTCCATCGCTTACAGTAGACTGTGCATCACCTGACCTATCAGGTTTTCTTCGCTCATGTTTGTTGCTCTTAGTCAGATCGATCTCCAAGGGTACCCATTTATGCTTATAAGGCTTACGCTTGTCCTCCGATTCCTCCACTTGCAACTGTTGTGGTTGCTGTGGCAGCTGCTGCTGTCGTTCTTTTGAGACACTTGAAGTTTGAGCTACTGGACTGAATGACCTGCGAGGCTGCAGCAAAGTTGTACGTTATAATCTGAATTGGTACAGTATTTTGTAAAAATTAATCTGGAATAGTTATCGATTTCTGGCAAAAAGTTCAATTACTAATATAGGTGGGGCTGGGGACTTATTTTTTGAAGGAGTAAAGATTTAGTAGTAATATGACCAACATGAACATATTTCAATATTTATACACATCACTGAGAAATATAGTTATATGAATTTTTTAAACATTTGCAAATAAAGCTACTGATATTCTGTGTACCTAATATAGTTATACAGGATGTCCGGAACATAAGTGCCTTTATTTTGCCGGAGGAATAATTACCATGTTAGATGTTTATACATAATAAACAGAAATACATATTTACTGTCAATGGTTTTCTTAGAGCTTTAAAATAAAAGTTGAAATAGTTACAAGAGTTCAAAACTACTTAATATGTTGCTTGCAAAAAGCGTTTACCGTACAAACGTTTCGTAGCCAGAGATTTTGCCAAGATTCGCCATAAATTAACAAGTCATGCAGCTGATGATGATTACTATAAATTGTTCCATTTTTGTTTATGTGCACCCACAAATATAAACAAGCACAGAAAAACCAATAAGTACTACTATGACTAATAATACTAATCTAAATGTGCCCACAAATGTATTGTTATTATGATGTCAGCTGTTATCTCAAATTTTTTATTTTTTATGAAATTGCATAAATGTGTTTGTTTAATAACTAAAGTTAATAATAAAGTATTATTATTAAAAAAATAATAATAATACATCGCAATCTTTATGAAAACTGCTAGAACCAATATACATATAATATTCTCTAACATATACAAAGTTATGTAATTATAAAAAAATGCAGGACAGTGTTGATATATTTAATTCTAGTATTAAGTACATAAAAAATGTATTTTTATCATGATTATTGTTTTGTAGTTCTTCAATTTTTTTTTTATTTTTTAAAAGTTAGGTATCTGAATTGTTTGTTTATAATTGTTTGTATATATCTGTATCATTGTTTGATTATTTTTATACTGAATAACTTTAATATGTTTACTTCTTTGCTATTTTTTTATGTATTTTTTTTTCATTTTCTCTTTATTGTAAGCTCTTTCCCATCCCATAATTGGAATTAATCCCCGAGTTAATCCTGTTGGACAGTGGAACGTTGAAATGTATTTCTAGAAAAACTATTCGTTTTAGACTTTTTTTTTCATAAAGTTTCTTTGTTGCTTTTGATCAGATATACAAGCCCCTTTAGTATCAGCACTTATATTCTGGACACCCTTTTCATAAATTCAATAAATAACATAATCATTTTTTTATTTCTCATGTTGATTCACCATACACAGGGCTGGACTGTAGCCGGGGCAAGCCATTGGTGTGGACACAGCAGGGTCACGATTCGCGATCAGTATGAAACAAAACCACACCGCTATTACATATAGTTAATAACTAATAAGATATTTGGTACTTTATACGTATACAGGTATTCAGTTACTAATGGGTTTAACGTCACCAATGTGCATCAATCGTATGATGAAAAATAAGAGCAGCAGTTCAAATAAAATTGAAAACAAATTATTTTCAGACCCTGTTAGATTTAACATAATATCTATTGGTAACGTTTGACGAATTAGCAATTAATCGCCCCTGTGTATTGATAATAGCTTGTTCAGATGACGCGTTTTGACTCGTGCGTTTGCAAGCTACCAGACGTCTAATGGTGCGATTTTGAGAAAATCGTACCTTGCGCGTCATCTGAACAAGCTCTAATTCACAATCAATCGTGTGGTGATTACTTAACCGAGCATTAAAGGTAGGTTTTTAAGTCTCCGGTCAAGCGGCATGCGGCAACGGTATGTGATATGGCATGTAACATCGTCGATGCAACATAGGACACGTTACCAGTAACAATGTTTTCTAAGTATGAGACGGTTCCTTCCTTACAGTACAATCACCATTTTACAATATATTAATAAAGGTATGATTTTATTAAATACCTATCGATTTTAACATTCGGTGATATGCCATTGCGTCGCATACCGCTGCCGTTTGCCACTTTGGCGGAGACATAAAAATCTTACCTTAACTGGTTCTCTAACGGACTAGACATTTTAAATAGCAGGTAGGTACTCTATCTAGTGGCCCTTCAAATAATTATTTTGTTTTTGTATAAAATTTCCGTAACTGTAGACCCATTTTCTTATTTATATTTTTTATTAAAATATCTATATAGGTATTTATCGTGAAGATGTAGGGAATCTACCATTTACTAATCCGAATTTTACCAACATAATACGAACTAAACCCAGACTTTTAATTGCAATGATAGTCAGTGCGTAAAGCTTTTTTGTTCACATTATAAAACTCGCTAAACAATTATTTGTGTGATATCAGGCGAAACTGTGTTAAAATAACATGGATTAAAATATAAATAGGTGGATAGATACATAGTTGATTATATAAAAACTACATCACGATACGAAATCTGTAACAGATTTAAATCACAACAGAAAAAGTAGTGCCAAGAAACTAAAAACTCATATAAATAGAAAATGAAAACACTAACCTCACCAGTGTTGTTCCCTAAGGTGGGCCAATCACAAATATCTGTAAAATCACTAGCCTGAAAAAAAAAAATTATTATAGATTTTTTGCAATTTATTTAAATCATCTTAAAACCTCCCTTATCTGGGATTTTATCTGAAGTTGCTATTAAAATTATTATATACTAGACAATATAATCAATAAATGTATTTCATTGAGCTGATAAAACATATTTGTCGACTAGAAATGACGTTGTTGCTTTGCATTTATTACAGACGTTCTGTTCCAGGACTTTTAAATATGTTACAGAAATCAATTAAAAATGCCTATAATAAATACCTATTTCATCAATTTATAATTTTATAACTAACGCCGATGAACCATAAAACTAATAGTACCTAATTGGAGTAGAACTTCACATTTTCACATTATCGCTATTTTCAGTTGAGCTCAGTACGCATTTTTAAATTTACAATTAGGTACTTACAAACACTGAAATAGTTTGCTTATTTTTATACTTTTTAAATTTAAAAAATACCGCTTAAAATAGTACTACAAATCAGTTATATTCAAACTGTAGTACCCAAATATAAAAAAGAAATAGGTACAAATTCCTGAATCTTCAATAGAGAGGTACCTACCGTGTTATTAAATATAAATATTAACAACTAATTAGTAGCAGCAAGACTTCTTGTAAATGAGACATTATGTAAATGATATAAAAATTGTGATCGACCGAGCAACTAATAAACATACGTTTTTCAAAATTATGTTTAGTACATACCATATTTTAAAAATTATTAATCGACCGCTACTAATAAACATTCCATTTAACAAACTAAGTCTTCGAAATCCCAAAAGATAAACGATTAATATTTGATACTACCATATGTACGATATGCGTTACATGCCTTATAACAAGAATACAATGAACACAAAACAAATATGACGGGGTGACGTAACGTTTGATATCTGAGTTTTAAAATAACCCACGTTTATGGATACTGTACACTCGTACTCAAAAAAATGACTACACAGAACCGGTGATGCGCAGTTCGACTTATATTACTAGGTAGGCAGCACTGCTAATTTCAAATTTGCAATACGCCGCCAGGTAAATGGTTATCTATAGGCGTCAAATTCAAAACAATTCGCAACTTATTTTTCTGTAACTGTCCGTAACTGCTAAAGCGTTATTGTTAAATACATGCTCAACATTTTTTATTTAGGCTACATTTTCCAATCAGTTTTATTATTAGATAAAGAACGTGTGGATTCATATATCACAAACAAATACTTGTAGATGCAGTTATGACACAACTTTTAAGTTATGTAGGTACAACTTCTACAAGTTATTTTTTGACCATTATTAAAATTAAACTGTTGTATGTTTGAAAATCAGAATCCTAAATAAAATATGTGTGTCACAAAAAAACGGGTTTATAAATATAATTATTAAAGTTACATGACCTGCTAAATTTATGCAGTATAAAATTATGTTTTTCCCAATTAAATAATTCGCAAGTTTAAGGGCCGGTACTGCCGATCCCAGTTAAAAGTTGGTTAATTAATTAATCGAACAATTTCGCTGTGAATAATTGGTATTAAATATAATACAGGTTTATTTAATATCAATCTAATCATCTGACTGAGTATTAACCGGGACAAAAGTACCGGGCAGTCGGCCAGTGGCGCATTCAGCATTTTGGTTTGGGGGTGGTAACAAAGAGTAGTACCTAAAATGTAAACAAAATTTTGTA
This sequence comes from Monochamus saltuarius, assembly GCA_025584915.1. Taxonomy (NCBI): domain Eukaryota; kingdom Metazoa; phylum Arthropoda; class Insecta; order Coleoptera; family Cerambycidae; genus Monochamus; species Monochamus saltuarius. Next base: position 15,560,241 of record CM046730.1, on the reverse strand, counting down.
TGAACCATTCCAAAACAGTTGGAACAATAGCATTAGATTCTAATTTTATTATAAAATTAAAGAACGAGTTCTTACATACAAAAAAAGTAAAAGTTGTAGATAATATCTATATCTACCTATATATAAAAAAAATAATATAAAAATTCTTATATAAACAAAAGAATTATTTAATAACAAAATTAGTTTTCAGTCATTAATAAATAATAATAATTGTGCACATCTAGTCTCGATTAGATAACCAAGCTTTAACCGGTATTAAAAATACTGACCTTTATGAGCGTTTGTGTACAGAGCATTTAAATATTAACAGTTGAAACAGCAAGCAAAAAGACAAACCAAAATATTGGACTGTGATGATAATTACAATTTTGAACATTTCCAAATCCACCACATATAGACCAAACAATAATTCCACTTAGAAATTATTAAACTACCTATACAAAATAATAATTTTATATAGGTAGGTACTTGATAAAGAAGTTATTTCTTTTATATCAGATCATAATAGTCACAAAGTTTGTGAAAAAATTAAGTACTGAAAAATGTTACTATTCATAAGTAATGTAGCACTGATAAAGGACATTAAACTAATAGATAAAATGAATTAGGTACATGAAGCATTAAAACATAAACATTTATTTCTCATAACAGTGTATAGATATTTGTTTATTTCAATTTACTTAACTGACTGTCATTTAAAAAATTTACTTTATCCAATTGTTCTAACTTAAATAAAACAAAAATGAAATATCAAAAAAGATGTTACTTATGTTTATTTATAAATTTGGCGATGCTAAATTCAGTGATTCTTATTTTTAGAGGCGATTTCGGTAGTAACGTTAACCTCTCGATTTTGATAAGTTCAGTAGTTATTCAACTCGATAAGAAATAATTTATTGATAAGTCAATAACAGAGTTATAACCGACTATTAAAGGAATTGGTTAAATGTCACAGTAACCCATATTTTTTACCTAATTTTCATAATCGTATAAAAAGTAGACCATTAGATAAGTAGGCACTATAAAACTCGTTTTCCGTTTCATATGTTTAATATTCAAAGCTTGATTTAATCAAATGTTACAACATTTTATGTAAATTTTCTTGGGATATGATAAAATATTTTAATCAAATACATGTAAGACTTATTTGTGGACTTGTATCAGGAATCTAATAGCTTTTTATTACTTAGTAAGACCACAGGTAAGACTTACTTAATTTATTCTCCAAACCTTGATTGTCCAAAATGTACTCAGACCAAGTTGTCTATCTTTAGCTATCATTCATTTTTGTACATTGATAATACACTATATTGCTTATCAAGTTTTTCTACAGGTTTTGATAAAATCTGTTAATAATTTAGGATATTAAGTATTAAAAAGGGAGAAATTTAAAAAAATATTTACTTAACGCTTCTTTATAATTTTGCTACTATATTAAAAAATAATAATAATAATTTCACTATAACCATGACAGATTTAACAATAATTTATTAGCCTATCCTATTTGAATTAAGAAGACTTTAAAGTATTTAATTTATTATTATATAATCAAAAGTTTTGACTGAGATTTTGATTTGAATTACTGGTAGTCTAACAAAAGATATAAAACTGCTATTTGCAAACATTTTAAAAAATTCAAGCTCACACAAACACACATATAAGAAATAAATAGAATTTTACATTTGATGACTTCCTGTATAAAGTATTTTTCTTTCCAATAATGAAATTAACAAGGGCATGTTTATGGCACAAGCATTATTGTATATATCTTACAAAACTCCATTTCTTATCAGTTAATAAACGGCTTTCAAGATTGGAATAATGTATATCACAAACTAATTTAAAGATATATTGGTTGGGTAACAAAAAACTATAACCAAAAGAATTCATAAAAATGAAAAAGCCATGAACTGTATAAGCTTATTCCTTGAAGTAGATTAAATAATTTAAAATTCTAAAATGGTTCTGAATTATTATAAAGCTAATTAAAAACACGGTGAGTGATATTATGTGAATAATTATATACAAAACATGTCATTTATGCCACATAAGAGATAACTAATAGAGTTAAGACTCTACTACCAGTTAGATTGAATAAGACAGAATGTGCAAATAAAATGTTAATGAGATTTCTTTATCATGTAACAAGTTTATAAATATACCTAGTTATACATGGAAACATTTTAATTACATTCTTTTAAACAAACTTATACCTAAACAATTAATATTTTTTGTTTGATAAATATGTTTGTTACTGTACCTACAGCAGACGCATGAAATGAAAAAATAATTTCACAACATATTTTGCGTGACAGAAAAATTAATAAAACACTTACTGAAAACACACAGTGACAATAAGTTACACAATTTTTTAGAGTGAAAATCATAAATATTATGTCTTACCTTTTCGTTATAGAGATGTTTGTCCTTAGGAGCTTTAACAACATCTGCCGCTGCAGCGTTTTGTTCACTAGTAGTGACTTCTTGCTTTTTCGGTTGAAGTACACGCTTTTCGTTCGATGTGTCTTTGGTGACAGTTTGAGTTTTTACCTGCCAAGGATTGACTTTGGGTAAAGGAGCTGCCACAAAAACCTTTTTGAACTCGACTTGTTCATCGGCAGTCTCTTTAACAACGGAATTATCTTTCTCTTCTCGTTTTTCTTTTAAATGAGGTTCTTTCTGTTTATCTTTCGGTAGGTGAATGTCTTTTTTTGTCTCGTGCTTGTCATGCCTATCATGTTTATCTGTTACACCATTTACTAAACATTTCTGTTTTTTGAGTTTTTCATTTTTTCGTTCTTTTCTACTGTGACTTACTACTGGAGTAAAGGTCCCGTCATCATCTAGATTACCTGAAGATGTTTCAGGCTCAGATTGTTTAAATTTTTCTACTACAGGTTGTGATTGATTTTCCGTTATTGGTTCTTTGATATTCTCTTTATTATTATTTGTCGTGGTTGTTTTGAAATTCAAAACAGCATGTGCATATGAAGCTCCTGCTTCAGATATTGTGTCATCCCCTAAATGTGGGTTATTTGGTGTTGAAGATACATGTGTATCCATATTAATCCTAACTTCTGTTATGTTAAAAGCACAACTTACAATATTAATGACAATTTAAGTTCAAACGAACAATATGGAGTGTAACCATGTTGGGTTCAAAAAAGCATGGTATCCATACAATTTGCCATAGTACTTCGTAGCAACAACACAACACATTAATGTCAAAAACACATTACGTAACAGAAAACAAATATTTCACTATTTTGTGTTACCTCAGTAATAATTAAACACAAAGTTTATTATTCTAACACATTCACAGAGAGCTCATGCTTTGCAGACAGAACTAAGATCACTTATTTGTTAGGAACATTTGTATTTATTTCCTTTAGAAAACCACCATACTTGTATTACGGGCGGGAAATTTAAAATTCTGCATGTCAACAACAACTGCAGTTCGAAATATCCTTGAACAGAAATTTCTACACACGTCCCCAAACTTTTCTCAGCTTCCGAGAACACAGTGAGCCAGTTAGCGACAATGCGCTGACCAATAGAATTGTTATTTCCCTTGATTGGTTTGATTTAATAATGGTGGTGGCACAGTGGTGGCAAAATTCAATACAAAATCTTTTTCCATAAATAAATCTAGGTTCATGTTCATAATTCATTTAAGGCAATAGTTTTAGTTTATACCTATATTGGATAATAATAAGTAATATTTAATTTCAATTGACATGAGGTCTTGGAAAACTAAAAAATAAAACTATGCTCAGATACATGGCATGAATTCTCGGAAATTAAAATAAGTATATCTACGTGTTCTCTGCTTTTAAACGACGTTTTGTAAGATCGAAATATTATTTGTTGTTAATTAATGCTTAGTGCTTACCGTCATCACATACCTACATATCGCATGCATGGTTATTGAAGAAATTTATTTAAAAAAATATGTAATGTTCAAGGGTTTAGCTTGAAATTTTTGTGTTAAAATTCATTTTGTTTTTATTTTAAATTTAAATAATATATTATAATAAATAATACGTATAATCACTGTATAAATTATACAATGGTATAATGTATGTATTATAGAAAACCCTGTCAATCTAGTAGTCTAAAAAATGTTGTTTTTGAAAACGTTAGGAACGCCCCCCCTGCTGGTGCGTGATATTAGCAACAGTCAATTGGTACTCTTGGTTGCTCTGGGTACTCATTTTGAAATGTTGATTAAAATTTAGGCGAAATCGAGTGTAGTAAAAAGTTTTATAATTAAAGTTCATGTGTTAGTGAGTAAAAAACTTGATAACTAAAATAATTAGATACTCGTGAAGGCTTCTGAAGAAGTTACGCATTTTAGGCTAAACCAGGAAGCAAGGAAAGTAAAGGTATTTATTCTATTAAGTATGTGATATATGTATGTACTTACTATATGAGAATTTCAGCTACTATTTTACATTATATTTTCTTTCAAATGTTTAGATTTAAATTTCGATATTAAAAGAAATTTGGTACAAGAGACAAGGTATAACCATAAACCTTACAAATTAAAGACTGAATGTTCACGTTTCTCATATGTATTATTTATTTAATTCGTAGTTGAGAATTTGTTCTAGTTGTCACTTATGATAGCTTTTATGTTAAATTTTCCAACTACTTTTACCGATAGCTTGAAGTACTTATGTGTAATATTTTGAATTTTTTTTTGATGAAAACTAATCAGCAGGGCTGAAACCTCGGCCGAAACAAAACATTTTTTTTTATAAGTGTATTAACATGCAGTAAATTTTGTGGCAAACGGTAGAGGTAAGGGTTTTTATTTCAAACTTAATGTCAATAGTCCAAGGGGGTAATTTTTTTCCCAGTCTGCATTGGGTGAAATGAATAAAATTAAGGAAAAAAACAAATGATGGAAGTTTAACAGCAGTTTATCAAATAAACACAAATTGACATTTTATATATATTTATAAAAAACATAAAAAGTCTGATATCTAACAAAATATTAAAGGAGGAACTTCTTACGAAGTTTTACAAACATTACCTCAAATTGACTAACAAACATATAAAAGTGTATAAAATAATTATAAAAACAATTTAAATATTTTGTAAATACAGTTACAAAAAATAATACAATAACTCTACTTTGGTGCTAGTCAAAGCGCCAATGGTTGAAACGGACAAAAACCGAAAAAACCGATTGGCCAACAATAAGAATCTGAAACAATTGACTATCCCTAATCGGGCTAAAATCCACAGTAGACACAGCCCGATGTATTGCACTAATGGTAACTACATATATGAAACTGATACCATGGGACTGGTATGAATTTCATGACGTCAGGCTGCTGATTGCAGGATCAACATTGTAATTGATTGCAATCCTGGTCCTTTCCTTTCGAAATAGTAACTAAAAAAGCTTCTTTCAAAATAGTTATAAAAAGTAAAAAATATACAACTTTAAAGATTTCCAATAAATACAGAGCTTACATATTAAAAATATGAAATTCGCACAGCCAGTTTGAAATTATCTGGCTGCACACGATTCTAAATCTCATAAAACGGATAAAAAGTTATATAATTAGATAAAAATGACAACGGTCTACAGAATATGATACAAATGTCGGTCATCCACCATATCTGACTATCTTCTATTCCCCCCTTGCAGGGCAGGCGAGCAAATATACAAACAGTAGAAAAAGGAGTGTAAATGTTTACAAATCATATCATTACTTATTTGTACCATGTTGTAGATGGTTTTCCCAAGCGACAAGACACATTAACTGTCAACATCATAAAATGTTTGGCTTAGGACCTCTGCACACTGACTACTGGAGTGCGGTTGTCACTAGCCACTTGTCTGCTCATCGCTTGGCATATTTACACAATTACCTAGGAAACACTGTATTCATTAATTACGGTTATTAAAGATAAAACTCTAGAACGCCAAGTTGCCACTTAAGCTGGCCTGCTCGACGCATTATTGCACACATCAATCTTTACTAATCACCATTTATAACAGTTTAGTATAAAAATTCAAATTTAAAAAATACAAAGTCTTAGAATAGCTGGTACTATATATAATATTTACTATACATATCCGTGCAATTTATTTAATACATTTATGACGTCTATTGGTATCACACATGAAAATAAAGGATCTATAGTGTGGACAGCAGTAGGCGGACATTAAGCGGGAAGCAGTCAGTTCATAGACCGAAACGCATGGTCTCCAATTTTATTCTTCCATCAATAGAATACTCCAGATATACAAATTTAAATGAGCAATTTTCAACTATGTACTAAACTTTCCTATATCTGTTTTAAATTTAAGTACATTTACGTGGAAACAACACAGAAATAGGTAATAACTTGGAACATCCATGCGTAAAGCATTCAAGCATATACTCAATCCAAATTAGTTAGAATACAGTCTATCATACATTACTTTACAAATGCCTAACTTACCTGTAACTTAGTGTTTTCAAAAATATTTTCTCCGCTGCTTGTCAACTAAATCAACATATACCCAAACATTTGTTCTTAAATATTGTAAACAAAAGTAATATATACCTAAGTAATGTAAGTATATAAGATTATAAATATTTTATTAATTTTCGTTTTCATTCATATTTTCTGAATGGCTGAAACCATTGCATTACCCTTTTTGTAACAGAAACACAGTGTTTACAATTTATTATACAATTAGTACTAGCTGCACCAACTAACCATAAAGCGGCAAAATTGATATGTAACCCCTTCCTCCACAGATATATATCTAAATAATTTGGAAGAGTCGAAAGCACGGCATATATTAGTAATATTAAAGAAAGTTTAAAATGTATATACGATCAAAATTATATAGCTATTATAAATGGTGTGATAGTAACAAGATGTGGCGATCAAGCAAAATAAAACTGGAGACCACGTTAGACAAGGGGTAGGCGATGCGGTGAATTGGGTAAGCTAACAAGGTAAAATATTGCAAGATGCCGGGTAGTCAGGGCCGGTCAGGTACTTGGGGCTAAGTGGTCGCCGCTAAAGCGAGATTTTCCGCTACCCAGCCACAGCTTTGCTAATTACACTAGTATTTACAATACCCTGAAAATGACTGACTGTGTCGCACTACCTTCTCACTCAACATTACTCGACATTTGAATTCAATCAGTACCTTTAAATTAAATTTGTTTTGCCAAAAAGGTCACCACTACTTTATCCACATAAAATATTTTATAGTTTAAAGTTTTGGTACTAATATCGAAAACAAGTGCATAGTGCAAACTATTTTTATTAAGTTCATACCTGCCATTATTAATTATTTAGTATTTATGAATTTCCCACTGCTAATATATATATATTTTTGTATTTAATTGTATTTAACCATTCATTTTTTTAATAGTTTAATGTATACTAGTAATATGTAAGATAGAGCACCAAAATAACATTATATCTTAACAGTTTCTTGAATTCATATGTCGAGAGTTGCTAAGTTTGTGCAGAACGCCATCTTTAAGAGGCTCACCCTGTCACTGGCGCAGCGGAAATAATCGCTACCACCAGGCGCCATACAGAAGATAATTATTGGTTACATGTATACTTTAAATATGTATAATTGCTACTATATAATTTTTGCCTATGCGATGAACAGCGGGGCTGCCACCGCCAGTGGTATGGTAATAAGCTAAAGGGTGGGACAGCCCTCGGCTGCAACACTATGCGCTCCTGCGTTAACACCAACGAAAAGGCACAGCCCTGGGTCTGTCGGCGCCCTCTTTCACTAGTGGTTTGTGGAATTCCCGACCAGGTCTCGAATGGATTGTGGCCCAGCAATGTTCGCAGTAGTACTGAAACAAAAATTATAACAAAATGTTAGGGCCTCCTCATTGTTATTTTTAAAAAATACACCATTTTCTATATTTTTCAGCTGTTTTTAAATGAATTTAAGAGATATTGTAAAATTGTTTAAATTAGATTTGAGTAAAAAATGAAATGCTAATTGAGCAATACATTAGAAAAATTTATGAATACTGAATATTTTGTATTCGTGTATATTTACTGCTAATTTACCTGTAAGCATGTCACATTAGCACAGAAGAATGGGGCAAATTTGCCCCCACAACGTTGTCCTTGACATTCATCACACATTTGGTCGTCGAGGACATAAGGTTTTACCTCTACCCTCTTATCAATGTCTCCATGCTGGAGCTGAACAAAACGTGCACTGATTGCTGCAATATAACTTTGTTGATTACTGAACGCTACCCTGCCTGCTCCTTTTGGATATTTCAGCTCTGGATCGGTGTCTATGCCCGCATAGCAAACACCACCATAAAGTCTGTCCATTATCATTGCTAGTTCAACTGAAATGAAAACAATAATCACATGATATTTTCATTCATTTAAATCATCTGATAATAACAACTTAATTAAGTGAAATGCAGCCTAGCACACATGATTTTTCATTGAAGTACAATGTAGAGCCGTAATAAGCTAAGCGTACCCTACCAGTTTGCTACTTTTCTATGCATTTTTATTTTGCTTTGTGCAGGGATGTTAAATTGACAAACATAAAATTGTAGCAACAAACACATTTATATTATTTTTCCCCTTCTTGCTCATTATAATTCATAATACAATCACTATAATGAACATAAAACTACGTCGCAAATGCTAATCATAATTGGCTGCATATATGCTGGTCCAGAATTTATCGTTTCCAAGAATGATGTAGGAATAGTATTATACAGGGTGTTCCGGTTTGTTTGAAACAAATTGAAACGGTAGACAGAATAAGCGATTTTAAGAGGAAAACTTTATATAAACATGGTCTCTTTCTCGATCAGTAGCGGAGTTACGGGGGGCTAAAGTTTCGAAATAATAAATTTATTTTTTTTATTACCAAGTCCGTATTACACACAGCGCCTTCAAATTTGATACATGTACTGTTCAACTAGTCTCGGATATTATACAAGTTCGTTTTCTAAAATCGTTATACAGGGTGTTATTTTTTCAAGGATCTGCTATTATGAAACCCTTCAGAAATTTTTTCTTGTACGTCCCTGGTAAAGTTTGAAACGTTTTTTTACTCGCTCGATTCATTGTCTAAATTTCGTCTCTCGTGACTTTTGAATGCATTCTTGTAAATTTTCTTGTAAAACGTTAATTTTCGTGTATCGAAGTGAAATTATCAAGTATCATATTTGAATAATTACGTAGTATAATTTGTAAAAAAAATGAAGAATTTTATAAAATTACTATTTTAAGGTGCAACCAAATTTTAAGTGCAATTATTATGTATTGAAAATACCTACAGCTTACGCCTTTGATAGAGAAATTTAAAAATGAAACATAGAAAGAAATTGTTTAGATATTACTGACATAAGCACCGTTTTCTAAAAATTCTTAACGTTATGTATTCAACTCGGATTTTCTTTATTTTAATTAACACATTTAATAAAAACACTTAAACAATTCGTCAGTTAATAATAACGATAATGAGATAATAATAATATAAAATTCATTATAAACAAACATGAAGCTTATTATGCTTTCATATATTCTTCTGGTTATCATAGTTTCATATATTCTACTGTTAAATAAAAAATATCAAAGAACATTTTGTTATCAAAACAAAATTCTGTCCTGCATTATGATGCAGTTAAAAATGCTAGGGTATGCGAATAATACAAAACCGTGACATGGAAAATTCAAAACGTCCTCCAGGATCGCACGATATTTGCGTGCAGGGTTGCCTAATCCACAGATTGAGGTATAATTAATGCATATATTCCCAGTTTATAATTTTTAGTGGAAAACTGCATAATTTAATTGTAAAAAGGTCTTTTTATGTAATTCGACCCTGATTTTCGTATTTTAGTACAAAATCAAATAAATACGCAGGCAGCTGATGGTAATGTCAGCAGCTCGGGCTAAATCAGCGTAAAGATTTGCAACTATTCGGTGTTTTACTAATATGTAATTAGCACATTCCAAGTATCTGGCAACTTAAACATATTTGGTTATTATATTATTAAGAGAAAATAAAGTAATAATTTGGCAATTAAAGGATTTCTTATAAAAAATAAAATGCCTATGTACCAAATTATTTCAATTGTTGGTAAATTTTTAAATTGATATACCTAATTTTCATCCTCGGTTTACTAAATTAATTTTTCATTGACATGTCTCAATCTAATATATAGTGATGTGCGGCAAAAGTATGGAATTTGTTCGTTTTTTCAATAGTAGCTAGAACGCGTCAATTTTTATTTTCAGTTGCGTATTTTTTTAACCAGTTTTCATGTATTCAGGGTAAAGCAAAAAAATTATATCATGGTCAACTTTTTTAAGTGGAAACCGCTCTTTTTGTATTTTTATTTAATTTGCCATGAACAGTATTTTTTATGTAACATACCTTATAAGTACGACCTATATTTAACCCTTTCGAAAAAATTATTCAATAATAAGTGTCCAGATCGTCCAATCACTCAAACCACTGTAAGCAAAATTGTAAAGAAATTTCGAGATTATAAACCATTTAAAACAAAAAGAGTTCATTCAAAGTTCAAAATGCCATCCGATGGTTTCTTGGCTATGTACAATCCCCGTCAATTTTCCTCATACCTTGTCTTATTCAGTTTTTCAAGTCTTCGATGTTTTGAGGGCCTGTTTGCATAAATCTTGGATTTTAAATCATCCCATAAAAAGTAATCCATGGGTGTAAGATCGGCTGATCTTGGAGGCCACTCTATTGGTCCGCGTCTTCCAATCCAACGGCCAAATAAAGCATTCATTTAAATAAATCTCGGAGTCGCCGAGCAATGAGATGGCAATTGTCGAATGTCGATTTTCAGACGCCATTTTTTCACAAACAGTTAAAGATAGGTATAGGGAATGTCACATAAAAAATACTTAGAATTTCATGGCAAATTGAATAAAAATAATAAAGGGTTTTCTTTTGAAGAAGTTGACCTTGCTTCACCCTGTATACATGAAAACTGATATAAAAAATGCACAACTAAAAATAAAAATTGATAGATCCAAGTTATTTTCCAAAAAACGAACACCTGATTGTTAATAAATTTGTTCCAAAGTTTTGTCGCTCACTGTATATACTAGTTCTAATCAAACGTAGTATAACGTTTTACGGAAATATCAGTAGATGCCGTATATAACATATATTTGTTTTCCGCTTAAATGCTAATAAAATTACCTATTACAGGTAATGTTGTTCATAATACCATCGTCACCACCATTAATACCATTTCTCCATCGTCTTCATATTTTTGGTAACTAAATAGGTATAGGAATACTATATGTATTCCTACTGAACACCAATTAATATCTTGTAAGTGCATCAGGGGAATACGGAATAGAGGGGGATCAACCTTGAGTTACAAACACCGCAAATTTTTTATCAAATCGAACAAGGGTTTAATATTCTGTGGTGTCAATAGCTATTATTTGTGTCAAAACGAAAGCCTGCGCTGTGCCTGCGGTCTAACACGTTACTGATGTTATGTGCTGATAAAAACCAAACTGAGCCGACTATATACAGGGTGTGGCATTTATAGTGAATATTAAGAACCTAATTTTGAGTTACTAGTATTTTGCGGTTTAAGTCCACACATGCAAACAAAGCTGAATGTCCGAATGCTACACGTGCGCCAAAATTGATCGGACTGAATATTTCTTTGTAAAGACTCTAGCTGGATTACATTGAGTCTTGTTCAGCCTAATTAAAAAGCACCGAAAAGTATTTTTGTCAAAACTGACTTTTTTTAAATTCACTAGAAATATCGATTCATTGCTTAGAATTAAAATAACTTTGTTATTATTTATTTCCCACTTAACGTGTTAAGTGCAATTTATTTGAAATGTTATCAACACATGCAATGTTTTCAAGATTTGGTTACATATTTGTAATTACGTTGTAATTTATAACATACCTAATAACATGAAAATATACTAATCCGATTCAGTGAAAAAAATTATTAATAGTTTTTGTAAAAGCAAATATCGACCGGAAGTTGACTCTTAAATATTAGAAATGTTACAGTTGGAAATTTTATGCATTAAAAACCTAATCTTTTTCTGTTGGTGAAAGTGTATTTACTAAATTAGTTTCGAAACAAAAAAAAAACAATGAATAATCAATTACATTTAACCGCAAACGCATTAGAACTAATTAAAAATTAGCGATGAGAGTAATAAATTGATATTTTCAAAATCAATACTACTCATATTGTGTAATAATATAGCATGCCAGTTTTTTCATGTAATGCACTGAATAATTGAACAGCATTTAAAAATATTTCAATGCGCGTTTATAAGTCAGTATTATAATAATATGGACAGTTTTATCTACAAATAATTTCCAGCGAAATGCGCATTGCGAAAAGTGAAGCTCTTCAACGCTTTGCGGATTTTGGTGTTCTATTTTAATCTATACAGTTTGCTACTTCTTGAGCAAGGTCGTTGGACATGCTTTTCCACTAAAGCTGGGGGCAGACGGACGTATCATCGACGTCCATTGCAACGGACGTGTATTCTATCACGCTCATATAATAATTTTATCTGTTCCAAATACAGTGTGGGCCACCGACAGATTACCCAAGTTTTCTTGATTTTGCAGAAATTTAAAAAAAGAAAGTTGTATTGTGTGATACATTAATTTAAAGGGTATTCATTCAGTTATCTGTTTAACGCCATCTAGCTTTTAAATTTTAGATGATCATCAGTTTTCGACAAATAAAATGTGAAAAGTTCAAATCATCAAATTCATTTACCACAAATTTTATTTTAAAAATGTCGACCATCACCGTCCACATGCAGTAGTAGACACATTGTTTAAAATGCTCTCTAATATTATGGGACATTAGTTTAGTTACAAGGTTATACTCGAGGTAATGCTCTCGTACGATGCGTTTTCGCAAGTCTTGTAATAATTCAGAGTGTGTGGCAGAAGGTCCACAGAAAAAAAAGTTCAATTGAGGTATATCTGATGAACATGCGGCCATTCAGTAAGTTTTCTCCTCGCAATATATTCATCAAACGTTTCATTTAATAGCGTTTTGCAACAGATCCAAATACATTTTAAAATACAACATTAGACGGCGTTGAAAAGATACACACGCAATACCATTATCCATTTAAAATTTTAAGCCCGGGTCATTTCTTAGCTTAGATATTTGAAAATGATTACATTCACATAATATGTCTCACTCAAGACAAAAGCTGACAGGTCCGAGCATTTTTTTAATTTTCCACGAAAAAACCTGGGTGGAAAGTTGTCGAAACGTACACCAATGGTTTTATTTTTTACTTACCAGCTTTCAAAGGTCGCGGGACACCACCAACAAACACAGTTTTTCTCGGATCTAACGGCATAGAAGCATCCAATACGAAATCAGCATCGGATAATCTCCAAGGTCGGATCTGTACAGGTTTATCCTTGATTGTTGGAGATGACACACACAAGTAAAGTTTATCTTCGTCAGTTATGCATGCATCTATCAAACTCTGAACAGAATTTTCATCCTAAAAATAAAAAAAAAAACAGAAGATAAAGAATAAGAAGATAACACAGTTGGAAAGTTCTGGTAAATTTGGTGGTATTATTACCTGAAATAACAGAAAAGCGTAACCTTTTGGTGGGAAGTAAGACTTGCTTTCGGCCTTGTGAGGCCAATCAACGACTAGAGGTCCAAATCTTCTAAAGCTTACAGTAATTTCATCTTCATCTATATCCGGTGGAAGGCCACCGACGAATACTTTTCTAGAAAATCGCTCGCCACCTTCAGAACCCTGCGAATGAGGCGAAGACCTAGAAGGAGAACTCAGTGGTTGGGTTCCTAGGGTACTATCAACTAGATGACTTGGTTCTTCCAGGAGAACAGGGCCAGCCTGATCATCCAGTCCTGGAAAGTACGGTGATTTACCTAAAAATAAATACGTACTTCTGTAAATATTTGCTCACAATTCAAATTGTATGACAATTATGGTAATTTTGTTAGGACTGAACTGAACAAAAATGGTAAATAAAAAGTTCATAAATTACCAATAAATTGGAGACACATTTGGTGATCACGATCACGGAAAAGGTGCTTAAGTAAATGGCACGAATTACAAACTTAACTCAAAAATAAATTTGTAATAAGAACTCAAATCGAACGCTATAAAACTTTATCAAAATAACTACTAACTACACAAATTACAAGAATTACTCTTCATTGAAAATATTAAACTATGAACAAAAACATTAGTAAAACTAATGGTATAAGTTCCGATAACACTTTAAACTGAATATACTGCCTTAACATTAATTTTAGTGGTCAAATGTACCCGTATTATTCCTAATAAACTCCATTTATGAAAAAAATCATAATTCTAAAGCCGTAGAGGGCTTGAATGACCTTCATTAACTAGGAAATTGATTGAATATACTGAATATATATTGACTATTGATATTTGCGGTTTTTCGAAAAAGTAAATAAGTCTTTTTAGTCTGAGACATCAAGTCTATTGATACGGAATGTTTAGTATAAAGTTAAAGAACATTTTATTTTATTGAAATTAAGTTCATGTTAACCCCTCCAAAAATACCAGGGGTCTATCTTTGTGAGCCAGAACATCATCTACATCTATAGAGCATACATCTACAATGACCTTCAAGCAAATGGATATATTAACGCATTGAACAGGGAAAACGAAAAAATGTCGAGAAACAACCTATCGCTAGAAGCATAATGTTAGTATAATTTACAAGGTCTCAAAAAAGACAGACAGTCTTTTCTAAGACCAACTGCGAGAATAAAATACTTCCCTGGTGGTACATTTGGACAAACGGGGAGACACGTTAACACGATGTTAAAGGAACACAAGGTCACAAGTGCCACCTAACACTGAGAAGTCAGTAAATATGGTGCATAGGAACATAGGGCGGTTAGGAGGCTTTCGGTAGACCTGGACCAAACCAAGATTCTGGTGAGCAGAATAAAATTTTGACCAAAACTGTATAGGGAATAGAAATTCAGAAAAATTGCAATAATATTTTCATCCGCAATGAAGGGACCTACCTGAAAGTTGGAAATGATACGGCCTGAAAAATCAAAGGCTAGAACGTCGAAAAGTATATAGCCTAAATCGATCACGTGGCAACAAACACAGAAAATAATGGAACAGCCATTAATGCATCTTACAGAGATTCTCTATTCCAAGTTGATAACATTAATAAATTTCAAACAAAAACTGTATTTTAACCACGGTTTCCGTTTAAATCACGGGAAATTGTTATTATTTTAAAGTTTGTATAAATTGAAACGTGATAATCATAGATCGTTTAATACATTTTACATGTATGATACATAATTTTCTTTTATTTCTAAATTCATGAATTTAGTTATTTAATTTTTATGAAGAAAGGTTTCAAAAAATGTTTCCACTGTTTTCAGAAACTCTACATTATCAAAAATCAAACATCGTGATGCAATCATCATATTACCATTTGTTAACTAACCAGACTCTTTCAAATGTTTCTTCGTATAAGCATTAAATTATTCAGGGCTAAAATATTTAGTGATTTTTTTATTGTAAATATGTAAGTGGTTGTTGTAGTTTTTTATTTATTTTTGAGTGTAGAAAATATTTAAGTTTCTTTAGTAAAACTGGAAAATATAGTGCTTCTTGATATGTAGTCAGTCTCGCCACCGATGGATGCAGCAACCCCTTCCACAACGTGAATGGGGGTCGATGCACTTTGTCCACGTGCCCTTCTAAAATTGGGGTAGATTTAATAAAAACGCGCATGACTCTAGACACCATCGACTTTTAAGACATGTTTTATTGCTCTTCAACTATTTTTCACCACAGCTGATTTTTTAACAACCAAAAAACATATTACTCTTTCGAAAATATACATATTACTGCTATAATTATGTAATATAACTTTTTTTAACACAGATCAATAATATTTTTCAAAATATTCAGCGATTCACTTAATTTTAAAACATCCGAGATCATCTGTCAAGCGGATCCAGTAAATAATAAAATGAACTTACCATGTAATTGTAGTGACGGGAAAGCATTGGTATTAATAAAACCTGCAACAACAGAAAAAAATTGATTATAATTTTTGTTCTCCGCTGATTCGTATTATATTTTCCTAATACTGTGCAAAGCGTAGATCTGAATGTTGACACTGTTTTAGTAAAAAATAAATAGCAATTTATTCTACAATAGGTTCCTTTTATTTATCTCGCAACTTCATGGATTTTGACAGTCACGAATTATTTTAGATTTCGCTGTAGATCAGGTGGATGTTTAAATGACTAGAGCCATTAAAAATGTGCACGATATTTAACACAAAATAATAACATTTTTTACGAAAACTTCTAATAACTTACAGTTGCCTATTAATTTCAAATTTAGTGCTGATGAGTTTTTGGGAGTGCTAAATTTAAATCACTTTTGAGCTGTTTTGTTAGGGTGCTGCATTATGTATCTATGATGATTGAACTTGCTATAACTCACTGTCATCTAACACTAGAGCATACATGTTCTGAAATATAATAATTTGGACTCTTTCAGTGAAAAATGTTCTCTATTTTTTACCATTTTCGAGATGTTTGTAGTACACAAACTACTTATTATTTGACTATGCAATTTGTATTAATTAAACTACAAAAGGGATAAATTATACATGTTATGTTATTTGAACATGAATTTCTTTTTTTCAATATTAATATCTCTACCCGTTACTTTGAATTACGAAGATTAGCCAACAAGTCTAGTCAAGAGAATATTTTCGATTAACTTAAACCTATCTACTTATGTATTTCGAATTTAACTTAAAATGATCTTCAGAAACAAACAATGTTGCAACGCTTCCTTTCGTCGCACTTCATCGCCCCACACCACAGCTTTCTTTTAATTTTTTGGTACGGTGAAATATTTTTTATTAGGCGCTGTAAGCTGCATACATAATGATATAATGTAATACTTCTTCCATTTGCCCGATGAGATGCATTTGTACGTGTGTGCGAACGTCATCTGACGTCACAGGTCTTCGCTGTGGCGGCGACCATTTTGTGGGGGCGTGGCCAGACTAAATTTTTAAATGCCGTTTTTAGGCTTATTTCTCCACGAAATTGATTAAGACAAACGCCATTTCGAGTAAAATAATACATTACTTCTTCATGTATTTGGAAAAATCATGCAATTTCTCCATTAGACACTTTCCTATTTCTATTAGACACTTGACGCATCGTTGCCGCATCTTTTGCCGTGTTGTTCTGAGGGATTCTTTATTACTGACAGTGGAATGTGGAGATTGCGTTTTATTTGTGATGCATAAAAATATCAAGAGAAGTTATTAAAACAGCTACACAGGGGTTCATAAAACTTTAACTAATCTACAAAAAGTAGACATATTTATGGTAACGAACTTTACTTGAAGAGATGATCGGTTCAAGACAGAAGTTAGAGGGTAGAGATGTAAAAGGGACAAGTAGGTTACAAGTTAAATCGGTTGAATAGTTCACTCAATAAATAATAAACCTATTTATTATTTCTTCCACTTCCACTAGGAACTTTAAACTCATTCAGAATGCTAATAAGTAACGTCATTGAATGCAAGTCAGTATAAAGTAAACAGTTTGTTTTTGTAGCAAATTTAGAACTTCAATATCAAATTATGACCACAATATTAAAACGTCATATCAAAAACGCAATACTCTTATTTATGTCTGAATATTAACGTACATTATTCTACTATGTCCTAACGGAAGTCCCTACCCTTTGACACATTTACCAACCGGCATTTGGAGTGGTCTCGATTAATATTTTTGTCAAATTTTCAGTAAAAAGTCATTATGGGTTTCCTAAATGTACAACTTTACTTGAGCAACTCCAAAAGGTAGTGTTTACAATAACATGCCTTTTCAACAATAAATTGTAATTATTTAAAAAATGTTAATTTTTGGAATACAGAGAGTTCGGAAAGTAATGGGACCCAGCTCAAACAAATTTAGCTTAGTCCAAAAGTGCCTCATTTAAAAGTTACAGGGCTTCAAAAAAAAAAATGGTTTTCTTGTTATGGGAATAATTAAGAAACGAAACTTCCAATCATGTTAAAATTTGGTACAGTTATGTTTTAGATAAGTACACGCATTGCGGAGGAGTAAGTAGCTGCATATCGTAGGGACGCTTTTGGCAGTTTTTTAAAAATTAATTTCTCCATCATAATTTTCAGTCAAGCGTATCAGAATAGGACCAACAAAAGAGATACAATAAAAATTAATTGCAAAAAACAGCCAAGAGCGCCCTCTACAATACGCGGCACTACTTACTCCTTCACAATGCTTGTACTTCTGCAACATAACTGTACCCAATTTGAACATAATTGGAAGTTGCGTTTCTTAATTATGCCCATAACAAGAAAACAATTTTTTTTCTTTGAAGCCCTGTAATTTCTAAACTAAACACTTTTGGACTAAGCTATGTTTAAGCTGGGTCCCATTACTCTCTGGACACCCTGTATACGTCCAGCTAAATGCAGACACACCGTGAATTGTAAAAATAAGAAATATGTAACGATAATATTGTTTTTATTTAATTAAAAATATCGTACAGAATATACAAAAACATAAATTTAAGCACGCTTTAAATTTGACCCACTATGTATCAATGTTTCAGTATGTGTTAGGTGCCACTTTTGATTTAGTAGTTCGTTCACCTGATTTTAATATATGTAGGTATTTAAATTAATAGATAATGCTGGACAAACCCTAATTGACTTTCAATCGAAGTATTATCTAAATTAGGTTATATAAAATTGAATATAACACTTTCTTATAAAACAGAAAAATTGTTATTTTCATAGAAATCTCATGGTTTAATATATTTTTTTATTAAGTATTTTGTAACATCTAGAAATAATTTTAATAAATATGAAAGGAGCAAACCAGCTTTGTTCAGAAACCGTCGTTATTTTAATTTCAACTGAAACTTCCTACTTCTCCCTACTTGTTACTAAAAACGATCTAAGTGTGCTATGGTTCATTTTACACTTAAATCACAACTGGCCAAAAGAGACCGGGCTAGTTTTTGTACTGATGAACATCGTGGCCATGATTATTCAAAATTTCTCGATGTTCTACAAAAAGTCTCCTTATTGTTACACCAGACAAAGACGTTGCACCCAAGTATTCAGCTACAAAACGCAGTCTTGAGTCTACGAAGTCTCCATTATTGAAAATCACTGAAATATATTTTTAAATGCAGTCTTGCCAATTTGCTACATTCACCACATTTAATATTATAAAATACCTACTTGTATATATTTTTAAGTAGAACATACCATTGTATTTAAGTACATATTGAAAACAAATACTACTATCATAATGAATTATACAGAATTTGCGTTTTCCCACAGAAAAAAGTAAACAATGAGTACGAATGTTTACTCTCTGATAAAGGTTATAATTCTCAGTAATTTCAAAAAGGGCATAAGAAGAAACGTTTGAGAAATTATTCTTATAAAATGAAACGTTTCAAATATGCCACATGTATTGTGGTGTCCAATAGTACGATATTTAAAATCAGGTCATAGATAAAGAAAAATACAGAATAATCTACTGGCAGTATGCAAATTTCATAAAACAACACAAAAAGTTAATTAAAACGTTTATATTATCGTCATATAATTTTTTCATCATTTAAATAAACAGCTTAAGACATTAACTGTTCTAAAAAATCTTTAATAAGAGATTAATATAAAAAAAACTATGAAAATCAGCAAAATCTAAAGGTCTTTGGAGATAAGATACCATAACTACCTGGCACTATACAAATTTCATAACACAACACAAAAAGTTAATTAATCAAATTTTTATATTATCGTTATATAATTTTTTTCATCATTTAAATAAACAGCCTAAACCATTAATTCAATTAATTGTTCTTTAGTAACAAATTAATAGTAAAAACTACAGATCCAACATAAAAAATATGAAAATTAGCAAAATCTAAAAGCCATTTGGAGAAAAGACCATAAATTCAGGGGCTAGTACAACGCCGAAAATTATTTTTAAGACCACTATACTAAACTATACCGGGTGTTCCGTTAAGGTCGGCCAGCTACTGCATATCGGAAACTACTTGTCCTACAGTTTCCGGGAAAAAATATTATTTGATAACCAAATCATAATATATAACAATACTTAAGCTTTTATTTAAGCCCGAACCGCCACAGATGGCGTTATTTGGTATCTTTAATTTATTCAATTTTCCATTAATTTGCCCGCCCCTTCCCCTTACTTTAAAAGATAAGCAAAATGTCAAATAAACAATTTTTAAAGTGTCAATACGAGGGTCCAAAACCGTTCAAGATAACATACCTTCACTATTGATTTAATGAAGAACATTTCGATTTGAATTTGACAGTTCGCTATCTAGCGACAAAATTTGAAAGTGGGGAATAATTTTAATAAGCTTCTTGAGGGCACTTTTGTTATTAATATTTTTCCGGAAGCTGCAGGACAAGTAGTACGAACACCCGGTACATTGTATTGAAATTTAGAACAAATGTTCTGTTTTGTTTTTCTATATTAATGTTTAAGGATTTATACATCTGAAGCTACGAACGAGGTTCACAACCACTGTAGAAGCATTACAAATGCCTTTGAGTTAGCTAGAGCCATTAATAATGATGAGATGGAATTTTAAATCAATCTATTAATTTTGCAGGTCCGAGGGTACTGCAAAGGCCCAGATTACAATTAAAAATTTAAGTGGGACTCAAGTAAAGCCCAATAAAGCCTTTTTGCTTTATCCATGAACACAGAACAGTGCCAGATGCGAGATTAATGTAATTTCTGATTAACTGCTAAGTGCCATGTTCTATTATTAATAAATTTTGGAGAAGAGCGGCATAAATTCTTGTATATGATTGTCACAAATACTCAGTTTTTGTTTAGATACGTATTTAGCAGAAATATTTGTGCATAAAAGTCTTAGAATTATGTACTAATGTCAAACACTACAAGTACTATTAAAAATATTTATGGTCTGTACGTAAACTGTACTTTTTACTTTTACTTACTGTTTAATAAGTTAGGTACAAAATTTTTGCATCTTATTTATTCATTCAGATTATTTAAAACCGATATATTATTTTTCTGTACAACAATTTAAAGGATTGATTGTATAGTTTTCGTTTTGTTCAAGCCAAGTTGTTATGTATATATTTATTGAAAGTTATTGAGTGATCCTTCACACCACACATAACCTAACATAGTTTTGTTGTTAAAGTTAGATAGATATGACAAGGTTGAAATTGTAGCTCAGGGCAAATAATGGTGACCGGAATGGTTTGGTGACCAAAAGTCCAACAGACAACAGCTAAACAAAGGCTCAGTCAGGTACATAGGATTGCCTGCTTGAACACAACTGGAGCTATGCGAACTACGTCGACTATAGCAATGGAGGTTGAGGGACGCTGACAGTATTTCTTTCAAGTTGCTTTTGACAGACCCTACACGGAATAATAAGACCCCCCGGAAGGATGTAATCAATATATTCACGAACGGGTCAAAAAGAAAGGAAGGTGCAATATGTAGAATCTACTCCAGATTGCTGCACATCCGATATCAGTGGTCAATGAATATGCATGCTACCGTAGTACAAACGGAACTAGCAGGTATAACCATAGCCGCCAAGGAAATTGTCCCTAGGTATATAACTGGCAAAACCATCAGAATCTACACAGATAGTAGACAATCACTACTGATCTTATGTAATCATAACATAACAACTAGATCAGCATGGGAGTGCCATCAAGCAGTGGAAGTAGCCTCAACACCAACAACAGCATATCTGTATGCTTGGTAAAGGTACACGAGCGGTGCTATGGCAATAAAGCAGCTGATAAGCTGGCCAGGCGGGCATCGGGTCTCAGTATCTTTGGATCTGGTCCCTCCAGTATGCTCCGCTGTCAGCTTTCTTTGAAATTATCAAAGAGAGCACCCACAAGGAATTCAAAAGACTGTGGGATGAAATAAATAGCTGTCAATATGTTAAGGAGTTCCTAGAGTACCCCAACAAGGATACAGCCAAAAAATACCTGGCTATGACCAGGATGAATCTTCGTCTAGTGACAGATATTCAAACACTGTTGACTAAGGAAGCACCTGAATTATATGAGGAAGTGTTTAACACCTCTTTGTAGGGGTTGCAAAGAGGAAGAAGAGACCGTGCATCGCAGTCTCATCAACAAGAGAATCCGTGTTGGCAGAACGATGACGTTCTATGGTCTACATTTGAGGGATCCCCCTGAACAACGTCACCACATTTTTCTCTTTATTAGGTTGGTTCATGGTTCAGGTTACAGCTCATCTCTATGTCCAAAGCTT
This sequence comes from Monochamus saltuarius, assembly GCA_025584915.1. NCBI lineage: Eukaryota > Metazoa > Arthropoda > Insecta > Coleoptera > Cerambycidae > Monochamus > Monochamus saltuarius. The sequence continues at coordinate 15,537,838 of CM046730.1, read as the reverse complement.
TCCCCAAAGATATCATCCGAGACTTTTTAAGTCTTTCAGCAGGGTAGATAAACTGGTAATTTGCGACCAAGGCATGGGCAACATGGGAGAGCCGTTAGATCTTGGCAAATTGTAAATCTCGAGGAAGAGATTTTAAATGTCGTCGAGGAGCAGCCTTGCATAAGCACTACAATTCACAGTTTGGCGTTCCGCTTTGTGTGAACTTTTGTGAGTGGTTGTTACATCAACAGCAAACCCAAACTTTACCATGAACATTTTAGTTACAGATGAGGCAATTTTCACATGCAATGGTCATAATTTTCCAAACACGCATTATTGGGTATTGGGTAACAACGATTTTCAGTAAATGTGTGGACTGGAATTCTGAACGGAGTACTTATGGGACCTTTCATGGAAAATTTGTTAACTAGTGCCCTTTATTTACAATTTTTGCGTGATAATTTAACGGTACTCCTCGAAGAAGTTAATCTCAACGTTAGACGGCATATGTGATTTCTTCACGATGGTACTTCACCACATTTTGCGCGACTAGTGCGACAACATTTGGATCATGTGTTTTCCGAAAGAGGCCGAGATGGTTTAATTGGGTGACCCCCTCGATCACCCGACCTTAATCCGTGACGTTTATTTTTGAGGTGTGTTGCCGAACTTACACTGAACAAAAGTTGCGAAATCGCATACATGCTGTCGCTGAGGTAATTCGACTACAGCCTGGTTTTGGCCATGCATGTGCGGTGAGGACTCATGGATTCGATGAGCTCAAATGTGTATTGAAAATCACGGAACTAATTTGTGCGTTTATGTGTATAGCTTACGAATCACCCTAAAAGTAATAAAACTTGTATATAAACTGAATACAAACACTTTTACGTTATAGAATATGAGAAAAGTACAAAGGACCCCGCACATTTTATATGGAAAACGGTCTTCCGGTGAAATTCGCTGAAAATTTGTTCGTTTTGTACCCCTGAACAAAAATCTCAATGGGGTCCAAGCTCGAAATGCCCATCTTTAGGCTCTACGGCTATTTTTAGTGGTCAAAAACGGCGAAAACGGCCACTAAAAATAGCCGTAGAGCCTAAAGACGGGCATTTTGAGCTTCAATCTCACTGAGACTTTTGTTCAGGGGTACAAAACGAACAATTTCCCAAATTTTCAGCGAATTTCACCGGAAGACCGTTTTCCATATAAAATGTGCGAGGTCTTTTGTTTTAGGTCATTTTCAGACAATTTTGCATAGTTTTAAGATCGTAGGCAAATTACAGAAATAAGACTTGGAGTAGTATTGAAAACATCGATGTTCATTGTTTCATATCTCATATTTTACGTTGTTCTAACCTGCTAACAGCTTATCCGAACGTTGTGTAGAGATACTATATCTAAAGCAAACGTCCTGGTTACATAAAGTTTAAATGACCTCTTTGCTTGCCCCACCTAAGCATAGGCGCCGAAAATTCGAAATTTCCGTGGGTGTTATGTGCCCGAGCACCAATCAAAAGTAAAATTGTAGTACAAAAATATCTATGTCATCATAATTTGTATCTGCGCAGGCTAAATTGAAAGTGTGTATGTGAATCAAACCGATTTATCTCTGGCTTGTTATTTTCCTGCACAAACAAAAACTAGAAGTGTGGACGCGAAAGGCTAAATGCATCTCAGTCAAACATATCAGTGGAAAATAAACAGGAATTGTTTTTGACTAGTTTGTTAATTACTACTAAAATATTCATTTAAAGTATAAGTATGGGTCCAAGTTCCTTATATTGGGAGAAAGCGCATTAAAAATTGTATTGCAATATACTCAGTTCCCTTTTTCCCCCGAATTTTCGTTTGTAGAAGCAAGGAAAAAATACAGCTATTTTCAATACACTTGTGCCAAAAGAATATTTTGCAAAATTTACATCGGATCGAAAAACTGAAAAGCACGTGTTCAATATCTTTAAAAAATCTATCGAATGACACCAAACACGACCCCCTACCCCTGGGGGTGGGATGGGGGGCAACTTTGAAATCTTAGATGGAAACCCCCATTTTTTATTGCAGATTTGGATTCCTCATAAAAAAATAAGTAACTTTTATTCAGGACATTTTTTTTAGAATTGTTGATAGATGGTGCACAATGATATATTACATATATTCTTAATATTTTCTTCTTTTATTTCAACTCGACCATTCCCTTATATTTATTCAGTTTTAGTGTTTCCCAAAGGGCGGTACAGCCTAATTTTGAGAACAACTGGTATAAAGAATCGTTTATGTTTCGAAGTTTATAGGTCCTTTAAGGTTTCAGGATCTATAAAGATAGTGACGTAATGTATGTCACATGTTACATATTATCCTTACAACATTAGATCAATTCCAAAGCTACTGTGGACGATATTGATGTCCCACAAATTCATCACAAGATTATGATTCGGAAATAAGTGAAAAATAAACAATAATAACAGATGACGTTTTAGCAGTAAGATTTGTTTGTATAGGTAAGAGTGATGTTTTCATTAAAGTTATTTATCTAGGGTGATTTCTGTTTTTGTATATGCCATTTTTTACGCCCAAAATCGCCCTCTATAAGTTTCTCGCGTGTGCTAGATTTAGGCTGTTACGAGTGTAGCAAAATAGGTGTAGACACATACACCAGCCTACTATGACAACTTATTGATCTGCTCAGCTGCTTTCTTGTCGTTGCTTTCCTCCTTTTCGCGAGGCGGATTTTGCACGACCGCCAGAAAAAAGGATTGATGCTAACGTTACGCACCCTAGAAACAAGTATTGGAACTAACTAACAGATGCTCGATGTACACGAACAAATCCTGACGACCTAAATTATTTGGTTAATTATTTAGTTGCTTGTATACGCAATTTGATGGTCCTCGATCGACTTATTACATATAATAGTTTTGGGTAACTTGACAAAGTATATTAAATAACCTACCATTTAGATTCAATGATTTTGACATGTCAAAATAATACATAAGATAATTTTAACTAGTATTTTCTACTTCAGACCCTGAAGCACAAAAGTAGCGTGTAAATCGAGACCAAAGTATTTTATATCGTAATTAAAAGATCGGTTTTTAAATAATGCATGTCATATTAAGCAAGAAGTTTCCTATAAATAAATTATATGATAATAAAGATGCACTACCAAAAACACAGTTTTAAAAATGTCTCAAATTGCTTATCAAAATTAAACTTACAGTCATACATATCTTTATATCATCGTTTCTGCACTGTTTTGGAGAAAATTGGTGATAAACTTTTCGTGGTACTCTGTTGATAATTTTGATTACAACATAGCATAATTTGAGATTAATCCAAAGCACTTTTGATCTACCAATGTATTACCATTTAATTTTTATGTACAGGGTGCCCGTTTTCAAGTCTCACTATGGACATCCAGTTTACACACACGGAAAGGAAGATATACTAATATCAAGATTAATACACTTATTCCAATGCTAGTTTAATTCCACTATTCCTATAATATAGTAACACTTTATTGAAAGATTAACTTATTCTTGTCTAATAAGATCATATATTTTTCATTATAGATTTAAAAATTACTTCAAATCAAGAAAACTACGATACTTAAATTTATATAAATGTGTGTCTAAAGGCGTCGTATTCTTGAAATAATTAATAAATGTTATCTCATGGCACCCGCGAATATTCAAAAGTACCGAAGTAAAATCAATATATAATGACGAGAAAACTGTCTAACCAACACATTTAAAAAGAAATGTTTCAAACTAAGTATTTTTTAAATTTAACGGTGTATGTAAATAACGTTGTAACATAACCTTACATAGTTTTGCATATAAGATTGTTCACTTTTGTTTATAAGTAAGTGAAAATAATTGTTAAAATGTGAGGTTAGAATAGCAAAATAATGTGTCTTACAATCGATTTTTAAAAGTTATTATTGTATTTGAAGAGAATTTAAATAGTAAAAGTGGATAGACAAAACATCAGTCATTTTATTTTTGATATTATTTTTGTTTTACATATTTTATTTTTCAAGATTTCTGTACCTGAAAAACACCACAAATTTGATCATTGGCGAGAAATACAGCGACCTTAGTGAATTGTTTTATTTTATTTAGATACTATGAACTTGAGTCAACAAAACAAAATTATGTTTTCCTTATTTGGACTTTTAAGTGATTTCAAACAATTACTATAAATATTTGAAATAATTTTGAATAAAGTAAATAAAATAATAAAAATAAAACTGGAGCACATAATATTCTTGCTTTAAATATATATTGCATTCCTTTCTAAACAAATAGTAATTATGTATATAAGGTGGGTCATATGAAACAGATGTCTATAAAATAAATATGTGCAAACATCTGAAAGACATAGCAACCTGCCAAAGTCATTTATCAGAGGCACACCAGACATATGACATATACCGCTTTCTTGTTTATTAGTTCTTGGTTCAGTATACCATTGGTGAGACAACTTATTTGACAAAATTACTGAATTATTTAATCACTTGAAGGAAAGAAGGGAAGGAATCACAGACTTGAAGGAAGTTTAAAATTTTAAGTATACTTAGATTAGAGCTTCCGTGCATGTGAAGTGGATCAAATTAGGGCAATTTAATGCTGCACAAGATACCAAAAATATGTTTGACCTCTGTCTGTTTTCGTTTTGAAGATATTTAAGAAAAACTGACATTTACAATTTTAATTTAATTTTTTATTACAACAACAACATTCAATTCAATCAAATGTTAAAAATTTTGTTTATACATCCAGATAGTATTTTGTTTCTACAGGCCACTTCGCGAAAATGAAAAATTAAAGTATAGGCGCCCATAAGAAAACAAAAATGGCATAACTTTTCTCCGTATCAACAATATAGAATAAATTCTCCACAAAAATGTGTCCCAATAATGTTCCATTTAGAAATGCCTATTGGTTTTTGTAAAAAAATAAAAATTGCAAATATTAGTTTTTCTCAAATATCTTCAAAACGAAAAGAGACAGGTTAAATATTTTTTCGACATATAATTCAATATTACATTCAGCAACTTTGCCTCAAGTTGACAGACTTCGTATCTCTAAAGACAACTAAGATACCCAAGATGAGGCTCGAAAAACAAATACCCTGTATATCTAACAAAAAATAACTATTTTACACTTTTTAGTGTCTCCTTGATAAAGTGAAATAAAAAAGAATCTATTTATTTTTTATATATGTTTTGACATTTTTGAACCCTAAATGTCAAATGAAATTGACGTGTTGGTTACAAAATATTCTTTATACTTGTCAAAATTGATGCGACTGATACGCTTCTCTTCTTTAATAATATTATTTACTCTTCTTTTTTGTTCTATGGCGTTTTATTTTGAATTTTATCCCCCCTATGCAATACAATGAAAGTGTAACAATACATATTGCCTTTTAAATGGTAATTTTGACTACTGTTAAAAGCACCGCTATAATTAAAAATTATAAAACATATGTGACATGTAAAAATTGTCATTATTTCTCTATGGGTATTTATACTTCAGAGGCCTTCAAATATCTAGCATATAAGGTTTAGGTGAAGTGCTCTTTCAAATAAGCTATTATTAAACTCGTATAAAATTAGTAAAGTCTAAGGGTTAATGTGCTAGAGTCATACCAATTTTTAAGCATCTGTTTATATAGCTGTGGGGGTGAAACATATGACAAACATATTTAAAAAATGATAAGTGTGTGTTAACAAACCTGCAATATGTCGTGTCGCGTATTAACATACGGTGACATAATTGATCAATTAAGTTACATTTTTTTAGTCCTATTGGAAAAGTTTCATATATCAATTGTTTTATCTATCGAAATTTATACCATACTACATATGAATCATTTCTTTACTTAAAATATATATTTCATTTTTCCTAATAAGGCCATCAAATAAATATGGCGGCGCTTTATGGCTATATCGCGTTAACATATTTAGTACTGCAGTGTGTAATGTTACTTTAATTAGAATAACTCATTTCATGGTCAACATACACACAAATATTGTTAATAGAATGATTTGTAATGTAAAACAAGGACTATTGTTGTCAGTAGGTATAGTTTTTTTTTGTATAAAGTATTTTATAAATAATTTTGGATGTATATTAAAATGTTGTAACAGCGTCGAGAGAGGCTATACTCGTAAAACGTGTAACTATCGACCTAATTTGATTAATATTTTATCACCAGTTTATAAATGTCAGGTATTAGGCAGATACAGCTTCAATATTTCGCAAAACAGCATATTTACAAAAAATGTCTATCGACATTTTGCTGTAATTTATTAAGGTTGCTTTACTGTTCAATACCAACTTAAATAGCTTATGTAATGCATTAGCATAAAACATAAGCACACATAATTAATAACACCGTATTGTAAAACCGTATATTAAATATTTTTTTAATTTAAAATGTTATTTGACTATTTTATGATCTGTTGCAACCAAGGCCCTTGGATTTATTCAAGTGCAAAGCCTGTGAAAAATAAATAAATGCATCAATCATTAGGTATATCCCATATATGATTCGAAAGGCGTAGTAAAATAATGAACTAACATTACTGAAGCTTGGGATAGTCTGGCACGTGTCTGTTTTATTTTAATGACACCTTATTTATAAATTTTGCCACTGGATATCGTATTTATATATTACATACATTTCATTTTATTTCGCCGTGTTAAGCATAAATAATTTATACTATCAGTGATTTTAAAGTAGGCGAATTAAAGTTAGACATACAAGTTACAATCGGATTTTCAGCACTTTCTTTTACTATATTTGTGAATGAAAAACGTATGGTATTAACAATGTTAATACAGCTAGACTGTTACCGTATTTCGAAAAAAATCCAGGAAATTCTATACAGCAGGCTAGCCGGGAATTAAATTTGGATAGAAATAATTCTTTATCGGAACCTTTTTCGGCACGTTCTTTGGACGGACGATAGTTGGTTTGTCAGTAAGGGTTTGTCAAACAAGGGCAACAAACACTACTGGTCCATTGAAAATCCCCACATTGTAAATTCAATCCAAACCCAAGGCCATTTTGAAGTAACTGTATATATACAGTTTGAGACACCTTGTACTTCTTTACTAAACATTTTCGAACCCATAATGAGGATTTCTTGTTAAAATGGCATTTTATTACATTTGAGGAATTATCCATAACGTATTTCTAAGAATCATGATTGTCAAATATTAAAACAGACTGAATTAATATATTAAGAATGTTTATTAAAGTTACAGGGCGCGGTAGTGTATGGCAACCTTTATGTATATTACTTGTCAACGTCACCTAGCAATTTTGAAATAAGCTGTTGACATAATCGATAGCAAAGCAGTTTGTAGGTGATTCGAGTGGGTGATTTAGAAACTATACAAATTTAATGCATAACAAAAATGAGCGGCTTAAAAAATCATTCCTGGACGTAATTTAATTCGTAATTGTAATTCGTCTTGCATTTATTTTATTTAATATTTACTCTTTTTGAAAGTATTTAAATCCGTTGAACCATTATTAAACATTTATGCTTTGTGGTGTTACGTTTTCTGATAAAGTGAAATTTACACTAATAATGCTTTAGGGTCACCTTGATTGCGTCATTTTCTAGAATGATCTTGTCTTGTTCAAAGCCACCGGAATATCATTACGCCACCGTTTCGAATTTTTTTATTAAGTCTGATTTTTAAAAACATAATAATGACACACGGTTAATAAGTAAATACTAATGTTGTATTCCTTGCATAGGTACCTGAAGTATAATTTTTTTATACCTATTTTATTTAAAAATATTGGAATTTCTCTTCAAAATCCACGTTGTTTCTTAAATTCGAATGTTTTTCTAGAAGTATTAAATATTGTTCATGTAAACAGTTAATTTACTAGAAAAATAAGGAGGCCTTGGAGTTATTATTCTTCAAAATACCCAACACAACAATTCTAGTGATACTGAGAAGTATCGTGTCTTATTTTCAAATTAAAAAATATATACATTACTCACATCTAAGTAAATAAAACATAGAACAAGTTTTCGATAAACAGACTATTTATCCCTAATTTCAGATAAGGAGTAAAGTAGGATTGCTGTATGTTCCTTCAGAACCAAATCTAAGGGAGGACTGGTTGCAGAGGATTTTGAAATAAATCAATTTTGTACATACATCAGCATCAATATAGAATGTGTCTATGCAATAGTACCAGGAAAGAAGACAAGATCCAATATATTACGAGCTACAGTAAAGAAACACCAGTTTATTCCAAGAAGCAATTGACAGACACTTTTGAATCAGTTAGCAAATAATTACTAAATCTAAACTAGCGATCAGTGATTGTGTGTTGGAACGTATAAAAAAAATCCTTTAAGCTCACAATTTTGTATTGAAACGTATCCCCTAATCCGATGAAAATGAAAATAGCTAGTAGCTTGGCCATAACCTCAAAAATTTAATTTTCCTCAGGACCAAAACCTAAACTAATTTCAGTTATTTCCAACTGGTTGTAATTAGTTCATTAAATGTTGAAACACTGTTCAGAATTTCCAAAATCAGTTTAATTGTTACTGAAATGCTAATTTCAATTTGTGCAGACTCCAAGAGATCCAGAATTGATTCTAATGTGTGTTGAAAGAAACCTATAAGTTCTTACTTAGAACTAGAACTAATTTCACCGTTCCTAGACTAATTCCCAACTAGTTCGCTTTTTGTTGGAACGCTAAATTCAGTGCACAGATCTACCAAATCCACTTTGCTTCTAGACTTCCTATTTCATTTATTAACCTGACCTGATGTGACCGAACCTTTTTGACGTAAAATGGATCCATTTCGTTTTTTTGTATTTACGCAATACAGACTAGGCGTCAAGTGAGGAAGTGCGAAAAACCTCTTTGTAGGGGTTACGAACAGGAAGACGAGACAATACTTCATGCACTCTGTGAGTGCACTGCAATCTCGTCAATAAGAGAATCCGTGTTGGGAAAACGATGGCCTTCTATGGACTACATTAGAGAGAGCCCCCTGAGCAACGTCACCACCTCTTTCTCCTTATTAGGTTTGTTGGGGCTCAGGTGGATTGATCTCATCTCTTAATGGAAGGGGGTACAAAGAGCCCAATGGGGTCTATGTGATGTAGCCTTTCTGTTACCCTCCCCTCAATTCCAGAATCCCAGAAACCTTTTCTCCTGGTCTCAACTTTAAGTTTGTGGACTGTACTTTTGACCAGACCCATTTATCTTTGTCTTTGCACTGATCTGAATCTGAAATCCGCTTAATACAAGCACCCTCAATATTTTGAGTAAATTGCAAAAATAGCGTCAAATCTCAAAGATTCACATAGTGAGTGCAAGAAAATTTTGGATTTTTTTTTCTCACCTTGATCAAATTTTTCACCTTGAAATCTACCGAGCTGCACCACCTACTGATTGTACAAAAATCGCGAGAATAGCTGTAAAAGGCGAAAAATCGTTAAAAATCGTCAAAAAAAGTGATCTGTACTTCTGGCTAGACTCATCTATTGTTATGTATAGATGGTGGAAAATTAAGAGAATTTAAAAAGTATTTTCTCTTTAAATTGGCTGGCAACGTTAAGTTTATCATAATAAAATTGGGAAAAAAAAAACGATGTTGCATCCTTAATTTAGGGCAAAATTGGTATTTCTAAAAGAGGTCCGATTTATGTAACTGCAAAACCATTGGGTGGTAGTAGGTGTCGATTGTCAAATGTAGCTGAAAATCAGCTGTCCCGTTGCATAATGTGCTTAGGTATAGCAACCTAACTACGAAATTGGTATAATCATCTCCAGAAATGGTTTCGGTAATAATTCTTAAAATGCTCACGTCGTTTACGAACTAGGCAAATTGCTGTAAAGTAAGCTTTTCCGGTATACGCGCATTGCGTTTCCCGTTAGTTCAATGGCCGGTTCCGCTTTTAGACCTTTTCAGTTTAGTCAATACGAAAAGGCTCTACAGTGGTGAAGCTAAAACTGGGCCAAGCTGGTTTCAATCCAGTGCCATTTTCTTAAATGAAGTTGCACCACGGAATTTTCCTTATGTTAAATTTATGCTCCTTAATCAAGTCATAAATCATTCAGAGCCGCAGTTTTACCACTGAATTATGGTGGAAATATTTACTGCTGGCAACTTTTATACCAAGTTGACTATTGAAACGTTACAACATCGCAGTGGCGGCTCGGTAAATGGTACCTACAATGTATTGCAATAATAATTTTACAACGAAAGAAATATACCTATATCGCAAATCGCATAATAAAAAAGATACAGGGTGTCAAAGTTAAAATTTTATTTTCTATATTATGACTTCTTAAAAAATACAAATATTTACATAAAATTTGTAAATCCGCGGTTTTGCGAGCGAGAAATTCAAATTTGTTTCTAATTTTGACGTCACTAGTAGAGGGCGCCACTTATGGCACATCATGTTTATTTTAAATGGCAGAACTTTTTTGCTGCTTAGTGTATCTATTTGACTTAGCTGTTATAACTGAAAAAGGTATACCTTGTTGAAGTCGTTAGGAGTAACAGTTTTAGAAATAATCCTATTTAAAATATTCAGTGCACCGATTGAAAACTGTTATCGTTTCAGGTAAAACGCCTTTTCTACTCAAAATATAGCAAAATGTTACTTGAAAAAGTTGTTCAGAACGATAAATTATGGAGACGTGCAAAATTTCGGCCTGCTTTGATAAAATCTGTACTTTATTGAAAACTGGTTTCATCAAATCTCGCCGATCTTCTTGAAATTTTGCACGTCTCCATAATTTACCATTCTGAACAACTTTTTCAAGTATCATTTTGTTGTATTTTCAGCAGAATAGGCACTTTACCTGAAATCAAAACAGTTTTTACTCGGTGCACTGAGCATTTCAAATAGGATTATTTCAAAAATGGTTACTCCTACCGACTTCAGCAAGGTATACCTTTTTCAAATAAAACAGATAGGAGAATCAATTGTTTCTATATTCAGATGGATACACGAAGCTGCAAAAAAGTTCTGCCATTTAAAAGAAACACGGTGTGCCATAAGTGGCGCTCTCTACTAGTGACGTCAAAATTAGAATCAAATTTGAATTTCTCGCCCGCAAAAATCCCCGATTTATACATTTTATGTAAAAATTTGGATTTCTTAATAATTTGTTTACAAATATCGACTATTATGCGACTTGGCATATAGGTATGTAAGATTAAATTGATTTATTTTCACCTAATGAATCTGTGGTCTCATTTTTTCTACTTCATTTAAAAACACAAAGTAATGAAATTTCCACTTAGAACTTCCAGTAGGCTGGGGCACTTTGTAGCCACCACTGCAACATCGCACTATAAATTTTTCCACATCCTGTACGAGGTTGCTTTCTAGGTCAGTAAAATTTAAAACTGCTTTTTGAAAGAAAAGTTCAGATTAAAACATACTTTCAATCTTCTTTAATTTTTGTTACAAAATATTGATACCTTTGTCCGCATTCTATTTTTAATTATTGACGCCTCATTCATCATTCGTTCACGTAGAATTCAGTGGCGTACTCACTTTTTTAACTAACGATTTTCGACTTATCGATCATAGTTGTATTTATTTAAATGCACATAGTTCATCGTGATCAAGTTAAAACTAGATTATTCTGTGTTTTTTATATTTCAAGATAGGTATAGCCTTATCTTTCTTAAAATAAAAAAAGAGTATTGTCTGAAGCTATTTATTTGTGGCATAATTTTAGTTTTTCTTTAGTTTTACTGTTTTTTTTGTTTTTCAGAAGTGACCCAATAAAACTAAAGAAAAAAAATTGTACCTACTAATCGGAATTTAATAGCTATCTATGGCGGAAAACATTTCATTTGGAATTATCGAATAAATTACTTTTTTACACAACTATAAGATAAAAAACAATTCGTGTATTCTGTCATAGATATATACTGGCACTGCCACATAATAACACTGACACATTTTTCATGAGTATTGCTGTTTAAAAATGTATGAATCTATTGAGGCTATCTTGTAATAAGGATAAAGGCTTTCCATAATTAATGAAAAAGAGAAAAGGAAATTAAGAGTACTTATATATCAATAACTGCGCAGTGCACTACATCTAATTTAATACTGACGATAGTAATAACAAATGGCTTCGTTACTTAACCTTCAGTTTATAATTGTAATGCCTTCAAGGCCATTTTCACTTGCATTTCTCTATTATTAGCACCCGCCAAAAATCAAACATTTATATCGACGATAATACGTACACTGAAACTGAATTTGGGGACTGCGTTATCAAAGATCAAAACAACATGTAAACTAAAATATACGTCATTGCCAGTGTATAATAATCGTAATTATTCCTATGCGAGCTTGTCCAATTCTGGTCAAAGTCTAGCAAGTAATTGAAATTTCCCCTACATCGATACTAATGATTGAGATGGGTGCTCTTTTTAGGTGTCTAGATATTATGTCGTCGCAGCTTTGCCTGCCGATAATGGCATAATAATAATATGGACCCTGTAATTAATACCGTAAAATAAACAGTACTCATATTTGCATTACCTTGGTGCAAATGTTAGTGTAAATAAAAGCAGAGGCGTTCATTTTTTCCATAAATTAGGGCATGTTAACAATCCGCCATGGAATCTAATATTTTTAACTGCCTGCAAATTTAGTTATTAACTTTCTTTGGACCACAATTCGTGCCAGTTTTAAACAAACTATCACGTACACTTTATTATATATCTATAGTTTTGCTATGGAATACAGTTTTTCGATAGAAATGAAAAGAAAAAAATTACCAGTTAGTAAAAGTCCTTTCGTAAACACGTTATTTATTTTTGTAATAATTAATAAAACCCTCGCACGCAAAGGATGTATTTTATATCTAGCTGCAACACAACTACATGATATTAGGTTACATGTTGATATTAAAAAAACAGAGTTGTTTATACTACAGTTACAAACATATATGTTACTGCTTTAAATGGATCTGATAACATAAGCAACCTATATCTCGTATAAAAAAAATAAATAGCAAATTGTTCAAAATATATTGCACGTTTTTATCAAAAAAATGTCGAGGGTATTTATTTTGGTCGGGTTCGAATTTTGAAGAAAATGTATTATAAATTGTGTAGTTCGCCGATATAGTTGACCAATAGAATAGATGAAGAAAATACGTATGGCTGTTTCAAAATAGATAGAGATAGATATATTTACCTAGAAAAAAGTTACCTATACTCCCACAAACATTTAATGAAAGGTCACCGTATTTCTCGCCAACCACGAAATGTTCAAATTTCTGGTACCGAATTTCTCTAAAAATAAAACAAATAGAACAAAAGCACAAAAATAAAATTCATGTTTTGGTTATTCATTGTTACTATTTAAATTTTCCTTTAATAAAATAATAACTTTTAAAATGCGTTTGCAAGACACGTCTTTGCTGGCCATATTTTAACAATAATGTTCACGTACCATTAAATAAAAGTAAACAATTTTATATTTAGTACTAAGTATTTATGTTCCGTTATTGCTTATTTAAAATCATTTGTTTTCATGGAAAACACTATTTCAAGAATACCCTTTGCCCTTTAAGGGTACCGTAACACTATTTCAAGAATACCCTTTGCCCTTTAAGGGCACCGTATTCTTGAAATAGTGTTTTTTACAAATACAAGTAATTTTAGATTTAAGAACTGAATAATATAGAGTTTAGCAAATAACAGGTATGTTATCTCATGCCATGTGCGAATATTTAGAGGTACTTAAGTAAATTGAATATATAACGGCTGAAAGCAGTCTAACCAACAAATTTTTAGGTACAAAAATCTTTCAAAATACGTATTTTTTTAATTCAACTATAGATGGAAATATTGTTTAACATAAACTTTCATAGTTCTGTATATAAGATTATTCGCTTTTGTTTATAAGTATGTGAAAATAATTGTTAAAATGTGGGGTTAGAATAGCAAAATAATGTTTGTTATACAAATGCATTTGAGGAGAATTTAAATAGTAAAAGTGGATAAACAAAACCAATAATTTTATTTCTGATATTACTTTTTCTCTACCTGTTTTATTTTTCGAGATTTCTGTACCTAAAAAACACTACAAAATTGATCATTTTATGGCGAGAAATATGGCGACCTTAAATGCAATTGAGTTTTATCACTTTCCTCGTATCCAGTACAGGATATATTTTTTTCATATGAGTCAATGTTTCATTTCAAGGCATACAGTTTTAACGTCGTTTTTTGATGGTCTGTGGTTTTTTCAAAATTTGAACCCCAATAAAATAAATGCTTTTGGACATTATTTCTTGAAATTTGCGCCATTAATTTGTTTGCTTCATATTTTCAATGAAGTCACTTACTAATTTTTCCATTTTTGGGAAAGGGGGATAAACATATAATCTGAACCATACTAATTTATATGAACTTTTCTTCTTAAAATTTGCTAAAGTTTGTCGAGTTTTAAATATTACATAAACCCTATAGATACACAATATATCTGTTAGAATAGAAATAAGTTACTAGCGTTTAATTGTATAGGTAGTTCAAAACAACGCCTAAATTAACCTAACAGTGCTGTGCAACTTCCGCTTGTTTCTAAATGAGAAGTCCACTGTTCAGGCGGATGTGACTTTTGTAGTTTAATAATTAATTTAGAGGGCCTCGTGGTCTAACTTTGTCTGGTTATGCACTATGTATATTACCCTTCATTCCTTAAATCCCTTTGCCATTTGGGTAATACAATGTGGGATTTGCATGCATATATAGTTAGTGTAATTTGTGTTAGTATGCCGTTATTAAAATGTCCTTTGGGGACACTAAAATGGGTATTATTAAAATATTATTCTTCGTGTAAGATTTACGGTTTAATACATATGTCCGAAAAAATATCATTTATTTTCGAATTGTAGGTACTAGACTTAGTTATAGGTTATGTGTACAATATGTAATTATATCAGGAAAGATCTAAACAATTGTCTCGAATTTTTTTCCATTTTTCGAATACGTTTTGTAATGCAATGCAAAAGTAAATATACCATTAACTTATATGGTTCAGATAGACATAAACAATTCCATATTATAATTCGTCAATAGAGTGAGATATCTGTGTTAGCGTTTCGTTTTGCATTACGATAAATCCCGCTAGCAGCTATTATTATTACTTATTGCTCATTGTTGCCAACTTAGGAACATAATAAGATATGACAGAATAGCCAATGTGAATACAATACAAGTTCTTAATTTCAGCAATAAAGTCATGTTTTGACAATTTAAAAAAATATTTTAATTCAAGCGTATTACTTGGGTTTGGTGAAACATGAAAAATAGGTATAAAGTATAAACGTAATATAAAAAGGCATTTAAAACTGGTCACAAAGTTCCATGTAAAAAATTAAACATTTTATCGTCCATTTCTGACAACACAACTTTCAGAATATTTAAATAGGAATCAAAATACGCCTTATATATTTTTTGGCGAAAATCAGACCAGTAATTGAACAAATTGTTATTACGCTTCGGGTTTTTCTATAATTTTACATATCCACATCAGAACCTATTTTAGAATTGCGCCTAAGCATTCTATTTCCATTTTTTAAAACATTTCGTCTTTTTTGCAGGAAACCAACGATGGACTATTTAAGAAGTTTGGACAGAATAACCCACAATTACACATTTGGCGTTTTCGTTTATCTGTTGTAAGTACATTATTTCAATTTGCTCTATATAAACAATGCACTAAAACCAGCGCAGTAAAATTTTAGGTTATGTTTATTTTGAACCATCTCAACTTTATTTTATTTTATTTTCAATTCTCTATTTAATATTCGATGTACCACTTTTCTTTACACTATTCTATTCAGTCAATATTTTTTTAGTTAGAACTGAGACTAGTTACAACAGTACAATAAAAAATATATCAAATTCCATTATAAGTTGGAAATAGTATCAATTGTAAAGGAGCATATCAGAACTTTTAAATTAGATATGTACATATACAATTTTATATTGTACACTACAGTAAAAGTTTATATTTATTTATTATTAATTTATTTTTATTTATTTATTAGCGATTCTCAATTCATTTGTGAGTTTGAAAGTTATGCTATAACTGTTTTAAGAACATACTTACTGTTACCATGTGACTACAATACAGAGAAAAATTACCTATTTGTTCTATACTAGAACTCAAACTGAAATATAATTAAAAATAAAGTTACAATAATTAATGAAATAAAATTAAGTTACAATATTGCCAACGCCTTCTATGAGCAAAAACGCTTTGTCAGCTGTATCTGTATGTGTGACACCTTGTATATTGTATTGTAACGTTACACAATGCATTAGACTCCACATGTACATAGAAACACGTGATTGCTCACTTTATTACTACGTATTTCTAAAATACTAATTTACTGTCTATTTTAGCATGTCATTTAAAAAACTAACAGACTAAAATGTGGTATGGCGTAATAGTGACAAATATAAATAGTCATTTGTTTGATACCTAAGAGCACGTGACTAACTACCGTAAAGCAATTATTAATTAAAAGAAATTTATTTAGTAGTAGTCGTCAGGATTGAAATTACGAGAAGCAGTGGACGAAGTCGAAATATTTTGAAACTTATAGTTACATAAACGATTAATATTAGTGAAAAGTTAAATAAACAAATTATCATTTAATGATTAAACAGAAACAATATGCGCTTTAATTGCAATTTTTAGGAACAAAGTTTCAAGGAATTTTCTTATTTGGAGTGTTACAAACTTATTGGTGATATTATTATTTGTTATAAGGCACGGTAAAGCCTTAAAATTAGATAGCAGCTTTAACTACAAGATAAAGCTTATTATCAAAAATGAAATAATGCTATCACAATAAATGCTGTACATACATTAATATATTACTTTGGCATTTCAAAGTCCTGATTACCACGTTTGTTTACAGAAAATTATAATTGTAAATCTTAAACTAAACGTTCAAACGAATTACAATTTTCGTTTGAGTGAATACGGCGTGAGGGTTATAGTAAAAAGACTGATGACAAACCTTTGGATATCGTGTTAAAATTAGATAGTCCCCACGTTGCTGGAGGGGTTGTTGTGTCTATAGGGGAAGTACCGTATGCCCTAAACATCACGCAGCACTATTTATGTAAGCGCGGCACAATATCATCCATCCGCCGTATACACGCGCTTTGAACTGCTTGTAGATTACGAAGTTGAATCGAGTTTAGTTTCTACGTTGATATCGCGAGTGCTTAGCTGCGTACATGATAGTTTCCAAACGACGCGCGCATGTGACGTAACAGTTGCATACTGCGCCAAAACAGCTGTAAATCTGCATATACCACTTCGACAAAACGCCCCATATCAACCTGATTTCGAAAACGTAATGTATATGACAGCCTGCAATTATTGTCTAAATTATATACGTACAATGCGTATAATCTGTCCATATTCTGCGGTGTACTGATTTTCACCAGGTCATGTAATGCACGGTTGATACGATATCACTGCTACGAAATATACAGGGTGGTTCAATAATATATACGGTGATTTTTTTTCAAACTTTGTAAGTGACAAATTTAAAGAATGTATCATATCAAGAAAGAGTGGCGTCTCTTGACAAATCCAAATTATGAAAGAACGGAAAACGCATTGAAGATATAAAAATATATTAAATTATAACACAACAATATTTCGAATGTAAATTTATTTACCTGTGGTGCTTATTTCTTGGCCTTTTTTCAAGTTTTTGCTGTAATATTCTGGTGTCTATAATGCTTACTTTTCAGATTATAAAGCACAGACGCAATTAACATCACATTTTTGGGGGCTAAAATTCAGATGTGTTCAAGGTGTTCGGTTTTTAAATTGTCTGAGATTTTATAACATTTTTTTTATATTATTGTATTTAATTTAACTCATTTCTTTTTTGGGTCCTTTTTTTGCAGTAATAATTGCAATATATGTGTTTCATGGTCATGGTCTAAATCATGTGTTAATCTGAATATAATTTAGTTTAGAGTGTTAATTTTAATTTTTAATTTTATTTGAAATAGTAATAGAAAGGGTTAAAAATAAACAAAAAATACTGGGTAATAAAGATAATCATATTATAGAGTATAGGCGCATCTAATTTTTGAGGGCTAAAATTCAAATGTATTCAAGGTGTTTAGTTTTTTAGTTGTCTGAGATTTTATAATTTTCTTTACATTATTATGTTTAATTTAACTCATTACTTTTTGGCTCGTTTTAGTTTTGCAATAATGACTGCAAGTCGCAAGAATATATTATGTTCTTCAAGATAATTTGTCTGAATTATGTGTTAACCTGAGTGTTATTTAGTTGGAGTGTTAACTTTAATTTTTAATTTTATTTGAAAGAGAAATAAATAGAGTAAAAAATAAACAATACTGGGTAATAAAGGGAATACATTTCGTATTATAGATCATAGACGTATCTAGTTTTTGAGAAAATTCAAATGCATTCAAGGTGTTTAATTTTTTAGTTGTCTGAGATTTTATATTTTTTTTACATTATTATGTTTAATCTAACTCATTACTTTTTAACGCTTTTTAGTTTTGCAATAATGACTGCAAGAATATATGTTTTTCAAAGTAATTTGTCTAAATTATTTGTTAACCTGGATGTTCTTTAGTTTGGAGTGTTAATTTTAATTTTATTTGAAAGACAAAGAGAAAGAGTAAAAAATACTCAAAAATACTGAGTAATACTTAAAGACAATAAATTTCATATTATAGAGTATAGGTGCAACTAAAATCAAATTTTTGTGGGCTAAAGTTAAAATGTGTACAAGGTCTTTAATTTTTTTATTTGCCTGAGATTTTCTAACATTTTTTTACATTATTGTGTTTAATTTAACTCATTATTATTTTGGGTCCTTTTCAGTTTTGCAATAATAATTGCAGGAATTTATGTTTTTCATAGTAATTTGTCTAAATTATGTGTTAACCTGAATGTTTTTTATTTAGGTTGGAGTATTAATTTTAATTTTTAATTGTATTGGAAAAGGTAAATAATACACAAAAAATACTGGCTAACATCAAATGTTTGGGTAAGGTATGACTACGTTAACCGATTTTAGCAAATTCAGTCTTGTTTTAAAGCTGATTGACATCCGAATCATTTTCTGTAATAATACTTAAATTTTTGTTTAAGCTTAAACCACCAACTGGCGTAATTTGGTATGTTTAGATGTTATTAAATATTTTCGCTCATAACTTAAGTTTGGAGAATGATGCTTTCCGCTTTGTGTCATTTTTGAAAAAAATATATGATTTATAAGAAATAGAAAATATAGTCTTCCGTTTAACTTTTCATATAAAATTGAGTAAACTTCGACAGATATCAAATAACGCCATCTGGCGGTACAAGTTTAAATAGAAACTTAAGTATTATTACATATTATGATTCGGCTATTAAACAGCTTTAGAACAAGACTAAGTTTGATAAAATCGGTTAAGGTAGTCGGAAGTTTTCCAACTTTTGCTGTAATACGATTCTACCCTTCCCCTACCCTTTATATTTATACAGGGTGTGTCATTTAAAGCTCATTTAATTTTCGAGATATTGGCAAGTCTCGAAAATTAATAAATTTATTTTGGTACCGAAAACTGCGGCTGTTAGGTCCCTGGAATAGCTTCAAATTGCAGTTAGGACTGTTAGTACAAATCTTTATGTATAGATGGCGTGTGATACAAAAAAAATGTTTGATCCCTGGAACTTGGAAATGCAGTCCATACGAATTTTGAGTAATTTTTCTAATATAAAGTTTTTCCCATAATTTTCTTGTTTTCCATACATGCAATGTGCGATGTAGCAGCAAAATCTCTGCAATTTGAAGCTATTCGAGGGATCTAACAACTTCAGTTTCCGGAACTAAAAGAAATTTCTTCATTTCCGATATTGGCAGCGGGAGTGTTTAATGGTACATCCTGTAGAACGATTTAAACAGTTATAAAAATAAATAACGGAGAAATAAGACTGTCCTTAAATAGAACATACTGTATATGACCCAAAATTCTTCTAGTAATGATTTTGAATTTAACCTTTTGAAAAACCTAACACAAAAATCAGGGAAGAATTTTGGAATATTTTTAATTGTTCCGTCATTTCTTTTTTAATTTATAATGTAACTATTCATGAATGTGAATATACCTGCATACATGTTGTAAAATTTACAATATCCTTAGTGTTATTGTGTTGACATTGCGCTAGCTTACTGCCAGGTATTGTTTGTAGTAATCCAAATTGTGTAATCGTTTATTAAAAAAATGTGGGTTCTGCTTAGATAGTGTATATTTTTTTACTAACTAGGCCAATGTTACTTTTAATTATCACGAAAACGAAATAATCATTTTAATTTATTTATGTATGTAAAGGTGAGGTGACGTTCAATTGTGAGAAAAAATTAATTGAGGGTGCTATTATATTCCTCAGAACTTACCCCGAATAAATTTCAAAACTTTTAAGCAGCTAAATTATTTAAATCGGTTAATGGTTGCCTGAATTGGAAATTTGCTCCACATATACAGGATGGTGAAGCGAAATTTGCCCTCCTCCCTTTTTCTCCATTATTATTATACGAAAAAGGTTTAAGATTGAAAGTTGTATTAGATATTTTTTAAAGCATATATCACAAAAACAACTGAATCTTGTATTTTCGAGATATAGGTCTAACTTTTGTTTTTTGAATGGAACACTGTATATTTTTACGCCATTGGAAAGACCTTTAATTGAGCTTTTATAAAATATGTTATACAGAATACTTATCTTTTACGTATTTTTAAGTACTTATTACTTGTTTATATGTATAACATCATTTAAGTAACTCATGAAATACATCTTTTTGAAGAATTTAAATGAAAGAAGAAAAGAATAGAAATTAAACAGCAATAAACATGTAATATCTTCAAAGCAGTAAAAGATAAGTAGGTATCATGTATATTTTTGAAAAGTTACTACAACTTTAATTTTTCTTTTTTCATATGTCGGGTAATAACGGAGAAAAAGGGTGGTTAATTTTTGCGTGACATACTTTTTACAGAAAATTTTAGTTGTAAGAAAACAGAGTTACCGATTACATTTTTAAGGCCTTGAGGTCGCATTTATGTCTAATTTATTACTAAGGGTGAAGCATAATTTCCGACTTGATTTTTATAATACATATGTAACCAGCAAGTAAAGTTAATATGAACATATTTTCTAAAATCTTTCCTAAGGGTTGTACAGCTGTTTAAGTACCACCCTCAAAAGGTGAGTTTTTATTCGAAAAGTACAGGATATTTCAAACTCTATAGTGTGGACCTACTGTGACAATACATAAAATTTAAATAAAATTTGGAACACGTTGTGTTAAATGGGACCATTATCAATCGAAAGTATTATCTTTGGGATTTGGCAGAAACGACTAATGACGTTATAAATTATATTTTTTCCATATACATACCCAAATTTGTATCTTTTTAAAAAGCTCTTTTTTTTCTAATATTATTAGAGAGATTTTTCTGTATTACTTCTCATTTAAAAGTTATAAGGAATATCGTCCTAAAGAGTCCCAACGGAAATACCACCTAAAATCACATTAGCGGTGGAAGGATCAAGTAGTCGTTGGAAAATAATTGAATGGTCGCTGTTTAAAGTGCATACATGTCATTAAGAATAAATAAAAGGATTAACCTAGATAATTCTTTAACACAGTTAAAACAAAAGTGATGATAACAATAACTTAACTTAAAAAATGAAGCAATCATCCTCATACTACATACATATTACAATCTATTCTCTACATGACCTCCTCTCATTTCTAAACACATATCCAATCTTCACCTGACTTCTTTGTGGGCTGCGATTATTAACATTTCGCCGTTTAATTCATTATAAGCGTTTGTGACTTTCTTTTAAATGATTAATATCCTGATAAGGTATTTTGTAAACCTTATTTTTTAAAACCCCCCATAAACAAAATCGAGGGGTGTTAGATCTGGTGATTTTCCGGGCCACTGAATAAGTTCCTTAATCCCAATCTATTGAATCGAATCAAATCGATTTGAATCGATTAATTATATCGATATATCGATTCAAATTGACTTCTATTTCTGAATCGATTCGAAATATCGAACTAAATTAAATCGGTACATATAATTGTCGAGTCAAATTTATTTGAATCAATGTTGGAATACGAAGATAATAAAAAAATATTATTGGTGATAATTTCTAGGTCGCTATTTAGTTCTGTGAATAGCGGCTATAAAATAATCTTCTCTGATTGATATTAAACAATTTAAAGACCCCTTGGTATTGTTAACAAGGAACCTCTCCAATAGCCAAGCGGCACTATTGTTTTATTTAAGCTCAAATGACTACTAGGTCATATAGAATATATCTTTTGAAAAATAATTGAAGAAGACGAATTTGCTAATTTTACTACCCCTGTTTTATAGAACGTGAATAATGAACATTATGTAATTTATTAAAATTAAGGTTGGTCTAATGGTCGGTTATCGATATTACTACCGGTAGCACTCGGTTAAATTGTAATTAATTGGGTTAAGACAAACTTTCCTGCTGAAATTAATTTTGTCCAGTAAATTAGGAATTATGAATTCACTGTCTTAAATTCTCTCTTTTTACTAAATTTATTACCTCCCATTTGGAAAAGAAAAATGTTTAAATATATTGAAGATACTCTGTACCAAGCGAATTAATCGGGAGATTGATTTATAAAGTATACTACAATATCACACATAAAGTAGTGACATTCCTTTAAAGAATGAAAGTATATCGAAAAATTTGATAATCTCGTTTGAAGTAAAAAAAAATAACCGTTTGCGAGAAAATCAGCATTTAAATTTTGTTGGCATGCTGATGAATCTCATTTATTTTACGATTAAGCAAAGTATACTTTGAAAATAATTGAATGATAGCTGTCATAATGCTTTGGCAGTAATTTGAATCCTTATATGCTTGGTTCTTACAAGATAAAATCAGACATGCAACCTTTTGTGAAAAATAGACATTTAACTAATTTATTCTAACTATGCTGAACTAGAAAGAATGTATAAATTTTGTCCCATCATTTTGGGACATGTATATTAGCTAATTTATTTTTCTTCATTAATGTAATGTGTTTTCCATCTATTGAATCATCTTTAAATAGTTCAATAATTAAGCTATTTTGTTACTTTATAACAATAATTAATAATGTATTTTTTGTTTGATCAAAGTCTATTAAATTGTCCTGTCATTGTTTTTATTACGAATAAATAATGTGATTTAATACATCAAGAGAAATACCTGTACTGTTTCTAATTAAATTAAAACATTTATAAAAAATACAACTCTGATTAATATACACAGTAGCTCAGTTTTAAATAAACTAACCAAAATTATTTTAAATGTGATTTATTTTTTTTTTTTGAAAAAATTACTACTTGATATACAGGGTGTAATTTTGAAGGGGGGTTCGGTTTGGACGGGGGTGTCTGTGACCTTTACAAACATATCACAAGTTTCTTTTCTTAAATTCTGTCACAAAAACTGAATTTTTTTTGTTGCCTTTTTTGGCAATTTTCATAGTACGCCACTGGGCAGAACAGCGCTGAGCATATCTAGTTGCAGCGTCACTCGCATTGTCACCATATTTAATTATTAAAGTGGAAGATGGGAAAAGGAGTTCTATTAGGAAGCAAAATGCCCAAGCCACTCATGAGGTACCACTTTTTGACATATACACACATACTATATCAAGGTAGCTGTAAAATAGTAAATATTCACTAATTCACAGCATTTTTCATTGTTTCAGTTAGAGAGTACCATACAGAATAAATGACGAGAAAGTGATTTTTATCGATTTTTTTAGGTTTTCTCAAATATTTGCTGTGTAACCCCCAATTTGAACTTCAGATTGGTGTTCAGCGGGAAAAAATACAAGGAAAAGTATAGTCTAGCTCCCAGCACACATGACATTTTTTTTATGGACCTGTGTAAACTTTTAATGTGATTTTTATCGTTTTTATGGGTTTTCTCTAAAATTTGCTGTGCGACCCCCCATTTTGACTTCAGATTCGTGTTCAGCGGGAAAAAATATAATGGAACCCTCAACACACACCACTTTTTTTTGTGGACCTGTGTTATTATTATTCTACCCCTACCAGATGTCAAATAACTTCTAGAAGCGACGGGATAAATCACGTCCTCACGTTAGAATTGTGTAGAAGATTCGAGTCATTATATTTCAGCAGTATTAGCTAGTGATGTTTAAGTTAAAAAATGTTGATGTATAGTAATAAAATTGCAATTGCAATTGTATATTTAGCAATTATGTAGATTGTGATAGTACAGGATGATTAATAAAACCTGTAATAATAGAAAGTTCTTAAATAATATTGCATCAAAGTTTTTGTTCTAAAATAAAGTTTCCTTACATTATGGAAATTAAAGTGTGACGGCATATGTAAAGGTATTAAAACTGTAAATCAACTTATTCGTTCAAGTAATCCAATCACCATGTACGAGTAGAAGACCCTAAACTGAAACCATCTATAGATAGTATTGATAACTACCGTACCGATGGGGCAAACGCTGCGTTAAATATTGGGGAGTTTTAATTGAATTAAATTTTTATATTGCCAGTTATTATAGCTACGACTTGATATTCTTTATCGATTTGTCAATCCCCGGTACCATTCAGCCTGCAAAAAATCTATAGCGTTTCGGGGCCATGCACTTTTTATTGGTTGTTATAAATTTTTTCCAGCACACTTGACGCTTTTGCAATCTGCCAAGCATAATCGTCCTATAATTTTCTATTAATCGTCCTTTCCCGTTTCCACTTTTAATTAGTAGTGAATTAACATATTTTCTGCAATTGGCCTCTTTAAACGAACGCCACTGTAGTAACAGTGGCAGAGAATAAAACGGTTTACTCGGTTTTCTCTATACACGGAAGATACCTATCAGTTTATATTTATTAGTACAAATTTTGCTACCAACCCAACGTCCAAAAATACGAAATATTTAGGCAGGAATCTTTGAAAATCGCTTTGTTAACCCCAGAAATTATTTAGGTCTACTGAAAATCGCCATTAATCTCTCTTTAACGTGCAGGGTGATTTAGAAATACTAGGGAAAAAATTGAGTACATAATGTACCTGAGAATTTATTTGACGCATATTTTTTTGTATTCTCGAATTCTATATTTTAAGGGTCATGCCCCATTTGTAATCATAGAATCTTTACAAGATTGAAGGCGACCTTGGGATGAAATGAAGATGTATTTTCTGTTCGGAAGAATCAGATAATTGACGGAAGGGTAAGAAACACTGTTAATACAGCTAGACTGTTACAGTAATTCTACCAAAATCCACGAAATTATATATAGCAAGTTAGCCGGGAATTGAATTTGGATAAATTAACCGTTCAACGAATTTTAAAGATGAATTCTGTCAATTATTTGATTCTTCCGAATAGAAAATGCATCTTCATTTCGTAGCAAGGTGCCTCCAATCTTGTAAAGGTTTTATGATCAGGAATTTAATTCGGCTGAACTTTCTAGAAGATCCATTTTTTTTCTCTTTGCCATTATCGGTGAGCGGTACTTTAAGCTTGTAAAAGGGTTTACTTTTAGCTCATTTAAAACTTTATATGGGTTTTGCCTCATAATAGAAGAAAACGGGCATTGTATATAAAGTTCAACCAAAGCAAGTTTATTAAATTTGAACAAATGAAAAAAAACTATTCCTCCACGAGATTATTAAAGTGGATAACTCGTTCAGAGTTTCATTTGGGTTTGAACCATTTTGTTAATATTTAAAACAACAGGGTGTAAAAGAAAAGTCATCTGCATATTTTTGGCGACAAAATATAACGTTTAACCTTACTTACCTATATGCATACAAAAATGCCTCTAAAAAGATACAGGGTGTTGAAGTTGAAAAAGACATGTGGTATATGCACGATGGTGCACCTGCCCACTTCCCCCTACTGGTTAAAAATTCCTTGAACAAACATCATTTATTAAAGTAGTTTTTACTATTGTTCATTATTACACTTTTTTTAATTTTTATAGTATGTAGTTAGTTTTAATGAATATTGTTGACTGTTATTATATAAAGTCAACGTGCATTGAAAGAATGAAGTTCGAATATCTCAAAAATGGGTCGGTTTATCGAAATTAAACAAGTATACTTTTTTGCTTAAAAATGATTGAGGATTTATCTATATTATAAAAATATGCAATAAACATACCTGCAAAAAAGTTTCATCCGATTATATCGACAAAATACACTGTAAACATCGCCCTGTATGTGGTATATGGAAAGTGAGCTTACGATATGGTATGCCCCTCAAAAAAACCTCTCTACACCGAATTTCAAAGAAAAGTCTCTAAAACTTTTTAAAATATTTAGAAGAATTAGTTCCAAACCACAGATATTTCACAGTAAGTATTATATTTTTAGTAATTAGAACAGCCCGTTGGTTAATGCATTTTTTAGGCATCCAGACATGTGGAGCACTAAGTAAACTAAAATATGGAATTAGAACGTTAAATGAAGATGAAGTGTATAAGTGTGTTTTACTAATCTGTTGCTGTTTTAATTTTTCTTAATAAACGAAATTACACACCTAAAAAAGCATTTGTTTATAAAAATAGTAAATCTGGTTAGCCCTATGTTCAGAGGCGCTCTATATAGTTTAAACATTTAAAACCTTAGTAAATTATTTACAAATTGTTGCTTTGAGCACTTCTTTGGAAATTTAAAATAATTTTTCTGCGACTATCTAACTTTGCATACCTTTTAAAAAAGAAGAATTTTAAGAAAATTTATATCTTTCCGTGGGAACTTCTTTAAATTTTTTTTCCGGTCGCTGATTATACTCCTTATCAGGTTTTACAGTGAGCCAATTTCTAGTGCCATGCGGAAGTGCATACATACAATTTTTTTTTGTAGATAAGTTCTCAATCACCCTGTATATGTAAGTAGCGTTAAATCGTCATACGCAGTTAATGGAATGACCTGCATTTTTGTTACACCCTGTATGTTTTCAACTGAATGTACTTTTTTTTGCTAAGCGTTGTCAGACCCACATGTCTATAGAATGTCACTTAAAATAAATAATATTCCCCATCTGTATCACTTTTACACCATAGTTCTGAAATTCCCTATATTTACCCTTCGCTTGGCTACAATCATTGTATTACTCTAATGTTCTTATGTTATGAAATATAAGTAACACAGTGGTTCCAAATTGGCATAATAGTAAAAATTAAAACTATTACCGACCTTACTTTATTGAACACAGCCATGACAAGACAACCTGAATGTACTCTGACTGTCGTTATAGTGCCTGTTGGAAATATAATAGAAAGTAATGCGCTTTTAAAGCAGCTAGAGGCCCTTAAACATCATTAAAACTGTCTGTGTATCATCTATAGATACTAAAAAAGTAGATATTAGTGGGAAATGTAACTTTAATTATAACCTAATAAACGAAGTCTTCTGGCAATCGATATTGGCTGCAGCTGCGTAAATCCACATTGTCATACTGGAAGTTTTCAATCTCGGTTGGATAGAAAAGGATATGCCGTGGAAGGATTTCCACGTTCAAGGAAATGACGTATTTTAGTACTAAAGTAAAATATGGCCTCAACTGAAAGTGTGTTTGCAGTGAAGCAAAAAATACGTTTTAGTTAAGTAGCTGGCTGGTATAGCTAGTCAAATGTAGAGAAAACTGCGGCGTCACTGTAGCACCAAAAAAATTACGTAATGACATTTATTATTTTCCAGAAACTAGTTTGATTATAAGTGGGGTATATACAGAAATCATGTACCTACTAATAAAAATAAAAACACAAGTTCCCATGACATTATTTTTATTAATAAACTGCTCCACAAAAGTTAACGAAGTTCACAAATCTTAAGTGTCTTTTAAAGATTGACAACTTTTGTTCAAAAATATTTTTGATATGCTATGTTGAACGTTTACTCCTTTATACGAGTGGCTTTTTTTGTTCCACCTTTAAAGCATTTTCAGTTTTGAGCAAAGCTTTACTTTTGGTAATTTTAATACAAAATTCAAATTTTTAAACCAATTACAAAAAAGTTTAATACAGTGTATGTCTTCCTCGCACTTCAATGACTGCCTGGCAACGCCTTTGCATACTGTCTATCAGGTTGTTGAAGTAGCAGGCGTGGTAAAAGTCCTCTGAGTTCCTGAAGAGTATGTGGGGGTGGTTGATGCGAATATAAGGCTCTTTGTAGTTGGTTCCAAGCGTGGTCAAGTGAATTGAGGTCTGGCGGGAGAGGCGGCAGTGCCAAGTGCGGAATACCATGAAATTCCAGGGCATCGACAACTTGGCCCAATTGCAGCATGAAACAAAGGGATGACATTGTTGATGACTTGTTCGACGTAGAAATGTGCATTCATGTTTCACTCAAGCACAAACAACTCTGTACGCTCATTAAAACAAATGCCTCCTCAAACAGCAACTGTACCACCACTGAATGGATGAACTTCCTGGAAGGCTCTACGATTTCTGGGTACCAAAGGAAGGCTCCATACTCGAACACGCCGATTATCCGAAAATCGTCCATATCTTACTCATCTGTGAACAATACAGGTTTCAATTGAAACCGCAACACCAAAAGCGTTTAAAAGTCGTTGCATGATCCGACAAGTAGTCAGAGGCTCTCTACGGATGGATACTGTTAGAAACCGGTTTTGTGCAGGGGTAGTAGATTTTGGGCGTCCACTTCTCGGTCTTTCAATGACATTTCCTGTTTCTCTATATCGATGCACAAGCCTTGAAGTTACATTTTCACTGACCTGGAAGAAGTTCTTACAACTTCTCCCTGAGGGCGTCTCACCTCGATCATTCCAATGGTCCTATTGGCTTCAGCTGCACTCAGTTTACGTCTAGGCATTATTGCCAAACAAAATTTTTAGGTCTTGAATAAGAGTTGGCAATATTAATTTGAAACAACGACTGATCCAAAAGTCTTGAAAAGAGCAAAGATAAGAACTAGCCGAAAACTAAAATAGTCACTCAATGATGAGTAAAAAAACCACTCAGATAAGAAAGTAAACATTTTATTTATTATCTAGAACCATTTGGAAAACAAAAATCATCACCCTTTAAAAGAAATCTTGATATTTGTGAATTTCCTTAACTTTTATTAAGGAACTAACAGTTTATTTTTAAGGGTTTTTTTAAATTGAATATATTAACAATTGTAACAAACTGTAGCTGTGAAAGAAAATCATGAAAAGGAAGAGAAGAAAATTAATTGATCATACTGATTTGTGATTTCAAAAAAAATTTTGGAAAAGATAATTCACCTTGTCTTCGACATTTCAGTTATTTATCAGACCACAATGACTACTATAAGTTGTAGTCTCCGTGTATATAAATAACTCGGTTGAGATTGATAGTGAATTAAAATGCTAAAAGAGAGACCGACTAACCGGAATTATTTCAAAAGTGATTTAGAAACAATCCTGCAGATGATAAGGACATACGTAATCGAGGAAATAAGCTGTGTTGTAATGTTTTTGAATGAATACAAATTCTTTTACTGAAGCTAAAATGGCAAGATCTGCTAGCAATATCCCATTATTTAAATTAAAAAATCAAAAGTTACGTCGATTTTTGGAAAAATACATCGACAGAAAAATTCTTTACGAAATTACGTTCAGACGTGCAATCTCGCGATACTACCGACTGGTATGATATTGCAGAAAGTATTGATGTAGGCAAATGGTTGACAAAATGGCCTCAGAAGAAGCCAGAAAAGTAAATTTAATGCTTAAAAGCCGCTTTACAATACGCTATTATTCTTGCAATGGCTTGCAGCAAGTCCTTGCACCTGCAATACCTTTCATAAAGTTCTGACATGCAGTTTGTTTTACAGTCGTCAATTCAACTGCAATAGAAGTGATACCAATACTTCAACCCGAATGCACACTAAAAACTAAACTGTTTATCCAAGTTTGGCAAGTGACAATAACAAACAGCATAACATATAAAATAAAAGTTTCACTTGATAAATTTTGCAAGCTCAACAACTGTTTGAATTTGATAGTTCGGTCCAGGAATTTTTGCGTATGCAAAATAAACCATACAAATCACTAAATTATTTCCTAGAAATGCAGTAATGCTGCAATAACAAATCAGGACTCGTTCAAGGCCTAAGTTTTGAAGGTGCGCTTACTTTTATATTACTGTTTCACAAACATGCTAAGCCACTTTGCATTTTGTTGTCTAGCTTCACTTTAGAAATTTTTAAAATTAAATCCACTGTTGATTTAGCCCATGAGTGCCAAGTAAAGGTATAATTTTATGCAAAATAAATTTCACGACCAAATACAATTTTTTACGGTCAAACAACAAAACAATAATTTTCAAACTGAAACAAATAAGGACTCGTTCAAAATTAACGTTTTTTCAATACAATATATGTAAGTAATAAGTGACATTAATCTGAACGTTGAGTTCCAAAATATAATGTCATGCAACAGATGACGAATTGTAACAACAATTTTATTTAAATTCACGCAACTGCTGTATTTTAGAGAATGTTTTAAAATATGAATTAAAATCTGTTACGCCCATATAAAACTGGCGAATTTTATATTAATTAAGAATTTCTCATCA
This sequence comes from Monochamus saltuarius, assembly GCA_025584915.1. Taxonomy (NCBI): domain Eukaryota; kingdom Metazoa; phylum Arthropoda; class Insecta; order Coleoptera; family Cerambycidae; genus Monochamus; species Monochamus saltuarius. The sequence continues at coordinate 15,507,144 of CM046730.1, read as the reverse complement.
TCTAGTAACTTTACGGAAATCTTAACCCAACGTCTTTTATTTTTGACAATTCGAAACTAAATTTAGGTAATAAAGAACTTCTTTTAGAAATTATTTTTCATCATATCATATATTTCATCTTTTTTACTGGGATAAATTGTTTCACAATTTGTCAGGCATACCAGCAGTCTCATTATCCTAATATGACGGATCTCATCTAGGCGAATTGTAAACATACACTTGCGCGAAAGTTCAGTGATCATAAGACTAAGAAGTGGCGGGCATATTATAAAACGCCTAAAATTTTCAGTTAAATTATAAAATTTTCGATGTTTTATATCGAAATACAATACGCCCAGTCATATTAAGAGCCTAGATAAATTATAATACATATGTCTGATTTTATAATAAGCCTACATCAACACTTTTTGAAAAAACAATATTAACACAGATTGTGAAAGTTGTAAAATAAATTTTATTTAACATAAAAACTGTTCATTGTGTTGTCCATCAACTTGATGACACACTACCAACAGTGCCAACCAACTCCGCTCTTCACTGTTGATATCTTCAGTGGTGATTTCGCAAAAACTTCGTCACCACTATTTGTTAATAGTTAACCGGCGCAAAGTACGTAGTAAATATATGTGTTAGATTGGAACCCTTTATGTTGCGGCCACTGTACATACATAAATAGCATATCTTTTTCAAAATGCGATACCTATTTGACGCATTGCGAATCGAAATTTTAGTAATAATAATGATATGGGGACAGATGTCGTACTCGTATCAAAGTCCTCCATAAAAAATACCCAGACTTATCTTCTATTTTGCAAGGAACTAAAATTGAATTAGAGTTCCGGGAATATGGCCACTTGAAACCATTGCCAAGAAACTCAACATTTACTGTAGACGATGTAAAAATTAACTACCTTTCAATATTCAAGAATATTCTAGTCTTCACGTCAAGTAGCTGCAGACAATATCAGCCATACTACCGTGTTAAAGTGCCTCAAAAAGGAAAACTTCATCCGTATTAACTTCACTATCCAGATTGCTCTATTTTGTGAGCATTTTATGGACTTGAAACTCATGTGGTATCTTTTCAGCATGTCCTTTTTTGAAACGAGCCTACTTTTACTCCAAAAAGAGATCAACCGTCAAATATGTAGGTGCTAGACTGCCACACACCTCCACTGGATATTTATCTAAATGTTGACTTAAGTGACATAGCTGATGGCATAAACCATAGAAATCATAAAATGTATAGAACGCCAGAAGCCTTTACATTAGGCACTCAAAAATAGTCAAACTATAGAGGAGCTTAGACAGCAGCCATTTAGGGAAAACTTAATGTAAACTGTTGGTTATACTGCATTACATCCCATCATACAATTGAAACCAAAACGAAATGTGTAATTGGACCATAGAAATCTTATATTTCTATGAAGTGCACATAAAATTTTTATATTTCGAAACTCCCGCCCATTAGTGTGAAGCTACCCCGTTAGTGCATCCAACTCATAAAAGCTAAATTACTGCAGTATTACCAGGCTAACGTTTTCTCCATAGGTTCAGGATATTCGGCACCTCTCTGGCGTTCTATATATTTTATGGTTTCTATGATTACGTCGCGAACAGTTTGATGTTTCCATATTGCACGAATTACAACAGAAATGAGGAGAATATGATACTTTAAACAATTTTAGACATAAATCCGGTCATAGGTTGGAAGTTTGTCAATAAGTTGATAGACAATGTTTTGAGTATTTGTTACGTTAAATAAAGTTTATTTTAACTTTTATAGTTTTTACAATTTGTGTTAAATTTATATGTATTATTCTTGTTTTTTCCAAAATATGCTGATTCTTCAAGAACTGTTATAGATAAAATATTAAGTATAGATTCCCTGAAAAGCTGATTAAAAGTTGTATCCACAGACGCAGTGTCATAAAAAAAATGCATATTATTATGTTATAATTTAAATCGTGGTGCAACAGCTTGGCGTTACTGCGTACAAAATGGGTTCAAGAAGTTTGAAAATATTAGAACGTTTAAAGAATTCTTCTAACTTCAGTATAATAAATCAGAAAAATCCTCTCACAGAAGCACTGAAACATGATTTTTTATTGAAAATCTATCACATTACCCTCTTTGAAAAGAAATCTATATATTTTACCAACTTCTATTAATAAAAAACACATTCCATTTTCGTATAAAATTTATCTAAATGTTGACTTAAGTGACACAGCTTATATCATTGTTATGATCAGCATAAACGTAGTTAAGCGACAAGGTTACATTTTGTGATTTGTCATAAGCACCTCAACAACTTGGACTCAACCACCATAAACCCGAAATGACTGCAAAAAGCGACAAAAGTCAAGTCAAGCTGCGTTCTAGGCATAAAATATATATTTATCAATGTTTCCTTAATGAAAGTATTATTATCAAGGGGATCTTTCCCAATGACGATTACATCGTTTTGCCTTGTACATGTCGTCAATAGGGCCTTTAATTTCAAATGTCAAAAGGATAATTCACCAAACACACCTTTGTTTTCTGATGTAGATGTAACCAGATGGGGTACTTGGCTAGAAGCTGTAAGGTGCTATGATAAACATTTTGATAGGATGAAGGATAGATTACTGTTTAATCGTAATAAAAGCATCGTGAAATTGCAGAACTTACTGAAGACCATAGCGTTCCGATGTTATATTAATAGATACTATGGTATTTTAATTGTAAAAAAACCTGGATATCATAATTTGGAAAATATGGGAAAAGTTTTAGTTAGCACATGTAACACTCATGTAAGTTACCATCAAATAAATATAGTAATATATAAATTATGTGCCAAACTGAGGGGTCAGTGGGTAAATATTACTTTAACTTTCTTGTATCTTGAGATATTCGTCGTCAGATCAAAAATTTAAAAATGTTGGTCTATTTTACATGAAAAAAGTGCTCCTAATTCAGTCCGGCTCTGAGAAAATACTGTCGACTTATTTAACACATATTAAAGATGTTATTCAAGCGTTTAAAATACTTTTAAAATGCTTATCGTAATGTATGTCACAAAGTTTTTAAATTGATATTACTCGAAAACGGAATAATTTATCGAAGTAAAATAAGAGTACCTCTTTTGTGAAATTGTTCAACATTTTTAATTTTTTGATCTGACGGCAAAAATCTCGAGACATGATAAAGTTAGAGCAATATTTATCCAGTAACCTCCCATCTCCAGTTTGGCACGCCTATGATTAATTATGGTATTGTTTTTAGAACATTATATTCGCCATCTAATTGCGATTCTCAATTTTAAATTTGATTACTTTATCTCGATTCGTTTTGTAAATAATTGGAGAACATCAAATTTTGGGGTCTCCCTTTAAACACCAATAGCTCCGTTAGAGGTCGTTTATGGATCTATGTTTATATAACTTTTTTTCTTCTTTTTGATCGTAGAAGCCACAATTAATATTTTGCAGGCTAATTTTGGGACACCCTGTATTAAAAAGTGTAATATTAAAGTTAACAGAAAGTTTGTATTTATATTTACAGTTGCCACAATAAAAATACAACCTTGTTTTTTACATGTCAAAATAAATATTGCATGATTTGTATAAATACAAACAAAACATGTTTCCGATAATTTTTTAATCTGGTCTGGTATACTTAGAACATAGAAAGATAGATGAAGTCATAGGAAAGAAAGGAAGAGGAAAAGGGAATAGAATAATTGTGTTAATATACATTTCTAGTGACGTATATAATGACATTTTAATAAAAGCTGGTTGTATTTTTAACCACGAATATTTTTCTATGGTGAAAACAAAATTTAATTTTAAAATCATTCCTAGTCCCATATTCTAAAAATAAAGGCATCAGCGGAGACAAAAACCGAGATGTGCCTTGCGTTTTAAAATAGTAATTTGCTTAAGTTTTACTGAGGTTATATTACGTTGAAATGGAATGAAAAAAAATATTTTTAGGAAACTACTTCAAAACAAAATCTACCTTAACGTAGAATTAGACTAGCGTGTTAGTTTAGAAAAATGTGTTATTTTTACTGTTTAACTATGTTCTAAATGACGACTTACCTTTGATATCAGCTGCGTTGCTTTGTGGACTCATAATATCATTCAAATAATGTTCCAGCCCCCGCATATTTTCTAAAGGGCTACTACCATTTGCACTAACTACACACCGATCCTGCAAAAAATCAATCGTTAAAGCACACAGAAAATGAAAGGAAAGCACTGAAGTAGCACAGCTATCGTAAATTACTAATAAAGACATTTCTAAACTCCATCTTGAAACTGTCGAGTATAAGACGAGTTATCAAAACCCGTCTCATATATTTTTATATAAATGTGGCACCTATATACACCTAAGTCATATTACAACGTAACAAACAGGTTGATGAAGTTGTAAATAAAATATACTAGAATATTTATCCAATTATTCATAATTCGGTCCTATCAAATATATGCTCTATGGATTAGTCAAATCAGAGTACTCGAATCTTATCAATACTATCTTTCTTGTTTTATTGCATCCAGGTGCTTTTTTATTCCAATGTCAAATGTGACACATCATTCTTATCCAAGTTCCAAATTTTCTTAACTAATACTGTAATAATTTAGAATCCATTGCAGAATATACTGATATGTTATTGAGTTTTGGATAGCCAAGAAAATGAGACGTTTGGAGACGTTGACAGTCGATGAACAGTTTTAAGAACGTGGTAAAGAAGATTCATAACTAAATACTAGCCGCATAGGTAGGGAAATAGAAGTTTCCAAAGAGAAATAGGATTTTCCAAAGACGTCATTAATAGAGAACTTAAAGTTCTCTCACTTACTAACTGTTCCTGGATTTTTGTTGAATTGTTAATAGACGGGAAATAAATTAATTTTGGCATAAATATGTTGTTAGCAATGAAGCTTTTGGCATGAGAAGAGACTAATTTTCATAATGTTCATGTAGTGGAAAATTCATATGCAATAAAGGTTCACCAATTTCAATACGAGTTTGGGTTGGCATAATTGGCAATTATATTACTGATTGTGTCACTCTTCTGCAAAGGTCAACATGTTACATTTATTTGCAGCAAAATGCGTTACAAGATTTACTAGAGAATTTGCCTCCCCCACCACATTTTCCATTAAATGTTTGACTCAAATATGTGAGTACTTAAACAAGTGGTATAGGTCGTGACATATTTGTAAATTGACCACCGCATTCTCCAGATTTTGTATTGCATTATTTTTATAGGGGTACCTTCAATTCGTGGTTTTGGTGAGTAATAAAGTTTTGGCAATTTATCCAAGATGATACGATCTTAGAGGCGCTGGATTCATGAAATAGTGTTTTCTACAAATACAAATAATTTTACACATTTAATAGATAATCTAGGAATGTTATCTCATGCCACCCGCGAATTTTCAAAGATACCGAAGTAAAACGAATAAATAACAGGAAAAGCGGCCTAACCAACAAATTTTTAGGCACAGAAGTCTATGAAAATACGATTTTTTTTCATTTCACCATCGCCATCTAGTCTCATTATTTCTCAACATAAAGTGCTGAAATTTAGATAGGGGGATAAGAATATAAGAGAAATCGATTTTCATCGAAAGACGCCATATTGAATCTTGACAGTAATAAATGTAGAACACATTAATATGTAACAAGACTATTTGATTTGAAGAATAACCTATAAAATTTTAAAAAATCGAAATATAGGGTATACAGAACAATACCATTGTAATTTTTAAATTTTAAGACTAATATATTTATGAACTAAGAACTTGTATATAAAAAAATTGTAAAGCTATTTTGCATCTTCAGCATCATTCAAGCTTAGAGCTAGAAGACTATACATATTTTTGAAATTTAGCGTGTATTCATTTTGAAGAACATCAAAGACAGTGGCGTGGCAATTTTCAGAAACTATTTGTAATAATAATATCTCTAACCATCATTCTAATCACAGGCATTAGCCGAGAAGTCGGAGACTTGTGGGCAGAGGGGGCGGCATATTATTATTAAGCAGGCCACATTTGCGCCCAGGAACGACTTACGTTGGTAGGCCCTAACCACTATTCAGTGCAGGAATAAGGTAAACCAGGAAAACCTCATTAATTAGGGGGGTAGTCAAATATTAACCGGTATCAATCTCTCACATTGACTCAAGCTAATATTCTTCCACCATGCCATACCCGCAAAGAGGGTGCTAATCCTCTCCACGAATATAGCTTATATACGGTTTACCGGCAACGGGGCGCGAACCCACACCGATCTAGTCACCTCGATTCAAGTACTGACGCCTTAAACCACGCGACCACTGACCGCAGAGAGTATGCATATCCATTTTTTGAGTACGATGGAAATGAAATGAATATAAATTTACAAAATTTTGTAGTTCTGTCATCTCTCAAGGAGTCAAATACTGCTCCATTCTTTATGAATCTAGTTAATATTGATCTCCTTGTCTGACCTACATACCCCTGATCACACGCCTTGCATCCAATCTCATAAATCGCCGACTTTTCTTTATCGCAATTTTGTCTTCTGATCTCTTATAAGTTGTAACCTATTTCTCTCTTCAAAAACTGTATTTAAATCAATAAGTGGGATTTTTTATTTTTATATCAGTTCAAGCTCCAGTTTAATCGAACGTTTATCTCACAAAATAAAAATGTTTTCTTACGTACAACTAACAACTTGGTGAGTTGATGGCTGATCCTGTATCTAATCATTGTAGAAATATTGTACAAAAGAAGTGTATCTGACATATTTTTTTTAATATAAAATATAATTTTCGACATAAGATTCAAATAAAATGAATAATTTATTTATTATATGGGATTGCCTATAAATGTAATTGAATATTTTGTTACACTTAAAGAAATTTTACGGTTTCAAATCTGTTTAATAATTGTTGATTGGACATCCTCATAGATATATCACATATCTTTTAGAGAGACAAGCAGAAAAAACTGTCACATTTGACTTTTAATAATTCTGATTAATAATATTTAAAATTAAAATAGAAAATTGTTTCGTACAATATTTTTAGCATTTTTAAAGTGTGTGATATCAACCAATTGACAAGTAATTTTGGCGGTTTTTATTTAAATTTTGTTAAATATTTTTGAGCAATTTATTTTTTTATTCCAGAAGTTTTTTACATCCTTTGGTAACCTTTAGTTTGTTTCAGAGCCAGAAATGTTGTTGCAGCAACAAATTTTATTTTTTAAATTGAACCATGTAATTCTGTCCTTATTTGGAATTAACGTTTTCTATTTACATTACAAGATTTTTTAAAAACATAGCATTTTATTAAAAATGCAAAAATCCAAATTGAAGAGCCATTTTGCATACGTTTTGTAAAATCATTTAAATATATTGTACATTTTTAAACGTATCTGTAGGTACAATCTATTACAATAATAATCAGTCAAAACAGTTTTTTGACTGAGTATAAAATTCATTCACAAGAATTGATGTTAAAAGTTTGAAGTAGATTTCATTACGAATATGTCAGCAGTTCAAAACAAGTCGCTAAATTCGTTTTAAAGAGTGCCATTATTATTGCTATAGATTGTATAACAAAGTTATTACATTTTTCTTCAAAACAAATTTAGTATTTAAAAACGTTTTACATTTTGTTCTTTCTTATAATATCGAATATTTCTTTTGTATACGCTTCTTTATTTATTTATGGAGTAGATTCATGGCATCTATTTTATTTTAACAATCCATCCATGACATCTGATTTAATCATGAATTACATAAAAATCATTTGTTTGTATCCTACATAATTTGAAAGGAAATTTGATTCAAATCAAAAACATACATAGTGGTTTCATTAAAAGTTTGGATTACTGAAAAATTGACAGTGTAAACGTAAAAATATCGCCTACACCACTGGACTTTACGCAAAAAATTGAATAAGGACTTACGGAAAATACAAATAAAAAAAATTTTGACTAATAGGACGTAAATCGAATGAACAGAGTTATGTACAGAATTTCATAAACTTGGAAAATTAATTCATTTTAGTCAACCCCTGAAACAATGTCAGCGGACAATAACGTTAATGAGTAAGAGTTTGGGCGAAGTATGACGGCCTTAGGTCTGGGCCTTAGTGTGGAGGTAATATTAGCAGCAAGACCACGAAAATAGATTTTTTACTTGTCCCACCTTTGACGTTAGCGTACAAGATGCGTAAGAGGATTACGACATAGATACATATAACTTAAATAAATGACATTGCAAAATACTTTCGAACTGCAGGAAAAATATAAATTGTTTCATTGACTAGATACGTCAACCGCGTGATTTGAATTCTTTAAGTGAAAGATTTTCATTTTATTCCATATTTATATAAATGGCACCCCCTTTTTTCATATATTTAATTAGAAACATCAAATTTTATATTATAATTCTAAGAATATATTTTACAGAACATATATATTTATTATTTAATATATTTACTTAAACTATTATCTTAACTTATCTTTGAAATACATTACTTGTCGCTTTAGTAGCCTAGTTGCATTTTCTTACATAATTCAATCAACCGCCAAAAGAACTTTTCTGAAATATAGTACATGTGATACTTATCTTTAGATCAGATAATGAGATTAAATAATTCAATATGGTTTTGTCTCATTAACCCTAGAATTTTTTACATCACTGTGAATGTCATTAAAAGAGGTTTTGAAAAATATTATGTACATGTGACATTTATCCTTACGGCCGCCGTATTTCTCGCCGTAAAATGACCAAATTTATGGTGTTTTTTAGGTACTGAAATCTCGAAAAATATAACACGTAGAGCAAAAGTAATATCAACAATAAAATCATTGATGTTTTGTTTTTCTTTCAACTCTTACTATTTAAATTCTTCTCAAATAAAATAATCTTTTAAAAAGCGTTTATAAGACATATTATTTTGCTATTCTAACCCCACATTTTAACAATTCTTGTCACATGCTTATAAACAAATGTGAACAATCGTATATATATGCAGAAATATGTAAGATTATATAACACTAACAATATTTTCATCTAGTTGAATTTTAAAAGACACGTATTTTGAAATACTTCTGTACCTAAAAATTTGTTGGTTAGACCGTTTCAGCCGCTATACATTCGTCTTGCTTCGGTACCATTGAATATGGTGGTGGTATGAGACAACATTACTGTTATTTGCTAAACTCTATATTATTCACTTCATTTAAATGTCTAAAATTACTTGTATTTGTAAAAACTACTATTTCAACGCCCATAACGAATTTTAAAATATTGCATGTTGTTCACATTCAACATAACCGAAAGCCAGGTATCCTCTAAAAGTAGGTAGTAAGAAATAGTAAAACAATTTATTTTATTGAAAATAAAAATTACTTCTGATCGAATGTATGTTGTATTTTAAATAAATTGACTCAGTATCGCACATTTCTGTTTTATAAACATTTTATGGATATATTTAACAGATTAACGTCATTTCATAAATTGTCAATATTCTTCGTAGGCTATTATAAAAAAATATTTAAATTAAATCAAGCGTATTTTTGAAAACCGTAAAAGATAAGCAGTATATGCTGTATTTCTGAAAAGTTGTTTTAATGGTCTATCCAGTGACGTAAGAATAAAAGAATACAAGCGAAATCTATTATAATAACACCTTCTTGTTATATTTCGAATAAAAAATTGCTAACCTACCTAAATGTTAACTCCAGAAAAAATCGTAGAGCTCAAAATATGTAAATTTTGGGAAGGTATAGCTTCCAAATGTGCGCCTTCTTGGGATATATTTAATAAAAATATTTGAATTTCATTCCAATTTTTTTTGCTGATTGTAGTAACAGCTTGTACAGCTATAAATCGTGACATTCTGTATATATCAATGGTAGATGTAATATATTCATAGAGAATTTATAAATATTTAACAATAAGAAAGTACTTAAACGATTATATAACCAGTACAATTATTATTACGTTGTTTGAGACAGGTTTCACTTATTTTTACTTACAAATTTCAACACCCCTCTCTTCAATCTGTTCGGTTTCTAACTTTTTTTTCAGATTTGAAGTGGAAAATGCATCGATGGGGAACGGTAATGATCCACATTTATTTGCTTATTCAGTTTAATACAAAATTAAGCAATCCAAAGCAGCTATTTATAAATGTACATCCGCATAAAGGCTACTACGATTCGTATTTTGCAGGAAATATTTTAGGTGTATTTCCACTACTACATTTTTTCAATCAGTCTTGAATAATTTGTTTAATCATTTTTTCATAGGTATCGATATTGTGTGAACTGCTAATATAGGTACTCAATAGTTTATTGAACAGAAGAACACCATTAGTAAAGAACAAAACTGGCTAAATTACATATAAAGTTATGAAAATAAATTAAGGAAGAGTTAATATTGCTGTATGTAATAAACAAAATGACATTTTCTAAATTCCCTAGCTTCAACGTCAATAATTTGAAAGTATACCTATATATAATGTAGGTACATGGTTTTGCAGTAATACACTCCCTCAAAATAATTTTTCAACTGAAGATCGCAAAATTCATTTTAACGAGTGCCATTATTATTGCAAACGATTATACACAATTGTTTTAATTTATTGCCCAACTTTGGGAATTTTAGTGGCGTTTCAAAAGTTGATCAATTTATTGTAGCTTGTTAAAAAGTGCATCAAATGCTCTGAAATTTTCTTCACATTCTTAATTGGGTTAAAGATGAACCCATTATTTCAAGTCATTTGATGCTGCTTGCTCCTTTCCTACAACATGATTGATTTAATAACCGTTTTCAAAGATAGAAAAAATTATATTGTGACAAACCCTGTTTAACTAAAATGAAAAAATATATATTTAACCGCTACATTTAGAATACATTGTAGCAGTATCTACAGTAAGAAAAAGAAAAAATACAGAGTGTTTAACTTTGAGTGGTATCATTTTCGTGTTTTAGAGTGCATGAGCCAAGTGGTCTGCTTACTTCCTGCTCGGCGTAGCTAGACTGACAGGAACTTTCAAAAATTTTGCTCAGCATCTGCTTCTACTAATTCCATGATTTATTTTTAAAACACAAATTAGGAATTTATATTTCAATTTTTGGTCAAAAAAATTGATAACTTCGTTCTGTCTTTGATGATAATATCAAAATTTCATTTTGGTACAGGATTGTTTTAGCTTTAGTAGATGTAATTTTCAATATTTAATATATTTATATCTTTTTCAACCGATTTAAATTTACTCAGTAAAAAAGACAGTTTCTGTAAAGATAAAGAAATGCTTATTTCATTGTAATGATAATTATAAATACAAGTAATCACTATAACTTTGTATTAATTTGATCGTATAACAATAAATTTTTTTACAAATACATAAATAATACTTATTTATAAAAAAATTTTGTTCAGATTTATTTTTTTACAGTTTTCTATTTATTATTAATATTTGTTTAATTTTCTCTTTACTCTGCTTTTTATTTAATTTAAATAAATCTTTTATTTCAATATTACTTTATTTATTTATAAATAAATGTATTACTATAGCATCATTAGAGACCACATTTTGTCACAACGTAGTAGGCTTCAGAGGCTGCTAATTATTTGCATTTAAAACATTATGCCTATTTAAACATCATATATTTACTAACAAAATGAAATTTTATTATCAGTTATTGGTAATGCATACAATTCAAATTATTAGTTCTTTTTTCTTAAAAAAATATATAATACGAAGTTTTGGAAATGCTTGAGCAGTATGCCATGAAATTGAATTACAGGGTGTTTTTAAATGAAGTAGGAAAATATTTACAGGGTGTCAAAGTTAAAATTGTATCTTCGATATTTGTAGATAACTTCTTAAAGAATCCAAATATTTACAAAAAATTTGTACATCAGGGGTTTTTGCGAGTGAGAAATTCAAATTTGTTTCTAATTTTGACGTCACTAGTAGAGGGCGCCAGTTATGGCACACGATGTTTCTTTTAAATGGTAGAACTTTTTTGCGCCACAAGTGCGCCCTCTACGAAATTATACACACATTTATTTATGAAAATATTTGGATTTCTTTACAAATATCGAAAATAAAACTTTAACATTGACACCCTGTATCTTTTTATTATGCGACTTGGGATATATGTATGTTAGGTTAAATTGATTTATTTTCATCTAAGGAATTTGTAGTCTCATTTTTCCTGCTTCATTTAAAAGCACCCTATAGAAAAAAACATTCTATAGTAAGCTGGATCTCATCGAAAAACATTGAGTCAATTCTTCTAAAATGCGAAGTGGTGCTGCTCAAAGTGGCACATACTGTATGTAGATCCCACTCTTGATCTACAAAATTTACTATACTTTGTTTTCCGTAATGTATCTATTTAACTTAATTTGTTAAAACAAAATAATTATTTGTAACCCCCTTTGGAGGAAAGCAATCAATTAATGAGCCACAGCATAGCACGACGCTACTGGGAAATGGAATACCAGATCTTTGCTTATTTATATATAGCTTATCCTATGTGAACTCAGGGCCATATTCTATTTCCAGAACGATGCGTACCTCACCTGACTGTCTAGCGACTATAAACATAGCACATATGAAATCTTTAGTGTGAATTTTACGTTAAAATGACAAATTATTTGTTTATACCGTCCTCGAATTGATTTTATTACAAAGGTTTCCAACTACCTCTAGAAGTAATCATTGCTGCTTTATAAGGTCATTGAATTTTCCATCTAATTTATATATCCAAAAAAATAAATAAGACGTTGTTACATTCAGTTTAAAGACCTGCCCCATTTTTTAACCGGAACTACTATATTTATCCAATAAAATTATGAAAATCAGAAGTGGGATTAGATGGTTATCAAATCAACAGCAACGTCAGTCGAATAATAACCAAATATTTTTTATTATAATTTATATCTAGTTTGTAGACTAAATATAATCATTCCGGAAGCAAGTGGATAATTATTATTTTTAAATATAAATAGCACCAAAAAGAAATAAAATTAGGATAAAAAATTTTATATACGATAATTTCGACGTTAATGTGGCCTATAGAATAATAAATAATATGCTCTTTATATTTTACATATAACTTAATACATCAATGTGTAATGTTGTAATATATTGCCTAATATGATTTTTTAGAAAATATATACTTGAAAAAGGAATTATTAAATTAAAGAAATAATTTCATTAGATAATTCATCTGGAAGAATTCATGTAGGTCTTTTTTCAATAGTATAATGTTTAATGTACATTCAAATTCAAAAATATTTTAAAGTTTCAAGAAAGTAATTTTATTTTCATATTTTGAAATAACATTGATTCATTATAAAATTCTTATAATAAATTCAATTTACCACAGACATATCCTAGAAGTATGCGACTAGTGCGGAAGAGGAAGCGACATATTATTCTGTAGGTCGCATTTATCCCTAGAAGCGACTTAACATTGTTAAGAGCTAACCATTATTCAGTGTAGGAATGAAGGAAACCAGCAAAACTTCATTAATTCTACCCCGCATTTTCCATTTCGGGCGAATCAACGATACTAATTCAATAATTCAACTAAATTTATCGTTAAACGTTATTTAAGATCGGTTGAATTTCCTCTATAACGAAAAATTTGCGCAATATTTTTCTCTTCTATAAACTTAAACGCAGATTTATCGTTAAATTCAAGGCAACATCTCTGTCATGGGAATATATCCAACGTAAATTTTCTATACGGAGATACTGCAATCCGAATTTTAAACAACATAATATAACGTTCACATGTAATAAGTGTACACCTGATACCAGGTATTTACCTAGTTACTTTATTTTTAATATCAAAAACCGAGAGCGCCTGATAAGATTAGCCTCGAGAATAAAAATTCCTGAGTCAATATTTATAATATTTATCATATGACTATATTGTTTTCTGTTCTGATGTGGTGCCACTAATTTGCAAATTATGGTTCCGATGAAAATATTTTCACTATCTATTTAGAGTAGCATTCCATAGCATACGTCCACAATTGTCAACATGCCGCATAATAAAATTAAATGTAGATTATTAATTGAATTCAAAATAATTCGTATTTCCATCTAAAATTTTGGAAAAACAAACGATTAAGTATATTGACTAAATGAATACCATGCGAGTTTTGGTTTTATTTAGTTGTTGTAATACAAACAATATCAATTTTAACGACATTAAAAGCAGAACAAAAAACGAGGCACAAACAGTAATGGATCAGACGCATTTTGTCAGTATTACGTTCAAAATTTCAGTATGTTATGATGAATAAAATAAAAAAAAAAAAAACTTAACAAAAATGCTGAGTTAATGTTTATTGTACAAAAATCACATTTACAATAAAAGACAATACTAAATAGAGGATCAAGTGGATCTAAATGGTTGATGATGAGACAGGTACAGATATGGGATTACAAATATATCAGCATATCAGCGTCAGCGATAGCACAGCAAGCAGATGACAACAGCACAAACAATTCAAAATAAAAAATATCTAACTAGCATATGGGGCGAATTTGGCAATGGCATCACAGTCACAATCATAACGGTGCTCTTTGGTCAAAAGGTCAAGTGCCACACATTACCTGATAGGGAAGCAGTTCTCTAGCTTCATCCATGTTGGTGATTTCGAAAGTGGGTGGCTGAGGAAAAGGGCCTTTTCCGGGATAGGAGGTACTCCTCCTAAATTTAACAGGTGAGATGACTTGCTGCTGGTTGAAAGTGGGACTGGGTTTACGACCCGCGAGGTTTACTCCCATTTGTTGTAAGGGGGTTAGATTTGGAACACTGCGGCCACGATTCCAAACGGAGGAGTTCCCCGGGGCCCAGTTCTGACCTGGGGGATTAGCCCAAGAACTATAATTTTTGTAAAGAGGATGACTAGACATTGATTGCTGCCTTCCCATGTTATGGGGAAAATTGTGGCTCGCAGTAATAGCTCTTCGACCCTGATTCACTTGGTTCTGATTCAGGTTGTTACCAAACAACTGTTGTTGTGTAGGGGATGGAAAATTCTGAAACCCCATGCCACCGTTCACACTGGCTAGGTTAGGTACGTAACCGTCTTCGATAGCTGTGGACCAGAGTGCTCCAGCTGGGGTACTAGGCTCAGCTGGATGGAATAGAGGCGGAAGCGAAGGTACCGTTTTCGTCGTTTGAGCCACCTGTTCGTTTAGTTTGTCTGTAAGATCGTTTACAGAGGAATTCGACGATATCTCACAGTCTTTGGCGGCCGTTGCCACTGTATTCTTGTCAGACGCGGAAGATGTAACTGTCGATCCAACCACACTGCTTGATAACTCGTCTGTGTTGGCTCCACTAACACTGACAGCCGCGACAGCTTTGTCAGTGAGCTCATCTTGCATTGTTGAACTATAACTCTTGGCCTGAAGGATGTTTTCGCTGCCTGTGCCACCGCTTCCACTTGTCGTCGTTGACGTAGGTGTGGTGTAGAATAACGTGTTTTGATTGCTCTTCGCTGAATTTATGGATATCTCCACCGCACTTAAACCGATGTTCGCATTACCACTCAAACTAAATTCCCCCATTAGTGTACGTCACTGACTAAAGGCCGGTTACGGTGTCCCGTATCTTCGTTATGTCATACACATACACTCGTCTGAACACTCAACCAGTGAACCACCAGCCCACTTTCATGTTAGTGTCACTAGTTTGCGATGAGGACCACGATTCCCGAGTCGGAACGATTCCGGACGATCTCATAGCTTGCCAAAGATTGCATTGGCTGAGCTTGCGCGGCGACGTCGCTATACTTTTCCGTTTATCGTTGCTGACGTCCACGAGCCCCAAAATGCGTGCGCACGGGATCGAACAGCTGATGACGACATATGGATGAAGCAACACTACTATTTGTAAATAACCTCTAACTCATCCTCATAGAGGGAGGCACAGTCACTCGGTCGTTACATCAATTTTTAATTACTACTTAACATCGCTACACTTTTCGTACCCAATGCCCAATACTCATTATTTTCACGTTGACTCTTAAATAAATAAAAACTCGTAAAACATTTTCTCAAAATGCGTGATGTAAAGTGTAAACTATACCTACTATCTACAAATGTGCTATTTTTTATTTGTATTTAAAAAAAGTCGAAAAAATTATTTTTTTGATAGTGCAATTTCATTTTCAGTAATGTCTATTTCATATAAGCAACTTGGAAAAGCATTTCCATTTTGTCATTAGTAGGTTATTTGTATTTTTGGTTTGACTATGCCCATCTAAAAATAAAATACGTATAGGTGCCTGGTAGAGTGACTAAATATATTTTTATCGTTACTTTATCATCTAACTGCTACGTTCACAATGGAATATTGATTACAGCAATACAATGTATCGGTTAGATAAGTAAAAATATTAAATATATATACAATATTATATTTCCTTATTGGAAAAAATAGTTTCCATAAAACTTATTTGACGTAATGAAAATTACTATAGATTTTAACATATGACTAGCTTGATTTCACGATTCTCGTTAATGCATACCTCTGTAATGGTATTGATCAGAGAAATAAATGATTAAGTCAGGGGTAATTGCTGACCTATATTTATAAATTTAATACGCAGTGAAACGGGGGTTGTTTTTATTTAGAGAAGGATGTCTTATTGACGTATCGTTTTGGTCGAGAATCGTCTGCGTGTATAACCTACCCGAAACAGTTGAGGGCTGCGTTTAGATTAAATCGCTCTTTATGTTCTAGTTGGCCTATTTTTGTGTTATGTGAATATAAGGGATGAAATATAGCGCTTTCTTTGGATCTGCCGGGAAAAATGGAGTATATTATTCTTTATTTTTGCGTATCATGTGCCACTATTAATATAAATTTTTAATGCCACAATAGATGTATATTTTATTTTTTAATTTTACGACAAAAAGTTATACATTTTTGTATGTAGTAGATAACTGCTTTATATGAATTATTCATAATAGTTATTGTAGATTGAAATTAATATACAATCCATTATATGTGCAAATAAAAAAAATTGGTAGTGTGTACACAAAAACTGTTTTGAAGTAAGTTCTGAAATATTTGAAATTTTGGTTTTTGAACGATTCAACGAAACAAATATGAATACCTGCCGTAGTCATACGTAATAAGTAAAAAATCAAAGCAGGTAGGTGTATACCAGTAATTCCCAAACTGTTTCGAGTAATTTCTTCTATTTATTACGGGTTTGTTCCAACAACAGCAAGAATCGATTCTGAACCATCCAGAACTATTCAGTCAGTTCAGTTGTTAATGTATTTTCGGCGAATGCGACGTAAGACGGAGTTGGTTAAACATTTCTGACAATTCTGAACCAGTTCTCGACGGCTGTTGGAACAGACCTTATATTTTTAACACCACCTCCCCTTGTTTTCCAACTTTTCTTGAAGAATGAAATTAATAAATTTTCTCGAGAACGGTTTATCGTATCAAAAATTACCAAGAAACATTTTTTGTGTAATTTTAATTGGTTCAATCGACAGATTTTTCGAAATTTGAAAAAATCGTTATAGTGCCATCTTTTTCTTGAAAAACTGTTTGCCATATCTGCGCTCATGGCTAAATTCAAACTTTAACACCCTACCCTGTATCTAGAAAATAAAGCCGTTGCGGATCCATGTATTTGCCAAATTGCGATCCATGGGAAAGTTTGTGTACATACTTAATCACCCTGCATAAGAAAATATACCAATATTGGACAAGCTTAATTGCATTTGCTATAGTCATAGTTTGAGAACCACTGGTCTATACCTTTCCTTATGGCTGTTTTACACACAGTAATTTATTGAATAATAAATTGGACAAGTTGATCTTTAATTTATTTTAAGTAGTGTAAAATAGAAATTGGCTACAATTTATTGATTTCACTAAATTGTGAATGTTTGAACATGCTCTAATTTATTGGTCAATTTTAGGGATATCTAGTTACATTTCGTCTTTGTGTTAAACTCCATCCAAACTGTATTGATCAATTTGATACCAAAGGCAAATATGTATCAAATCTTTCAGAAGATTGTTAAAGGTTAGTCGCTTTCCAAAGGAAAATAAAATATGCTAAAAAAGTAGTTCCAATATCTTTAATTACTTTAGTGGAAACTAAAAAAAAAATAAGTAATTAGAAGATGATGGGTTCGACTCTTTGAAATATTTGAATTTTAGTTGAAAAAGCTCAATGTTGGCAGCAGAGAAATTTACCGATAAATTGTACATATTGAAATGCGTAAAGCCGTTCTCAATAACTTTTGAAATTGATCAATTTCTTTACAAATAAATTGTCAATTTATTGCTCAATAAATTCTTGTGTTGAACAGCCATTAGTTTTCATCATAGCATGCATAATTATTCTGAATAAAGTTTTGTAATGTGCCCTATACACTGATTAATTTATTATGAATAGTGAAGAATAGTTAAATATTTGCACATTTCCAATTATATTTGTTTACAGCAATTATATTCTAACCTGAAATCCTGATAATATGCTAATAATATTTTAATCGCATAGCAAAGTAAAATACTGTAGAATATTTCTCTTAATGTTTTGTTGTATATTATCAGCCCTACATATGTTACTTTTTTAAATATAATGCAAATACAATGTGCGTAAAAATTTTAGGTTTTTTTTGCAATTAATTTTAAAAAATCTTTAGACATTTACTTATTAATTGAATTTATGTATTCCTATTTGCTAATATAAAAATGTCATATCGATGATAGCGCAAGATAGTGTCTATACAGAATGGTGCATACAGTTGGTCAGTTACAAATATCTATTGTTTGAGATGTAACAAGTAATGCCTTGTAATATGAAAGCAATTATTGTAGAAACAAACATTGGCTACATTTGGTAAGTAAATTTTGTCAAGTACTTTCAACCAAGTAATTAAATATTTCAATATGAGGATGAATATTACACAAAAATTGAACATGTTTTATATATATATACACATAAATACATAATTAAACGTAACTTTTATTATGTAACATAAACAAATTAGTATTTCATAAAAAAATTAACGTCTCTTATTTTTGCGTTTCTGTTGAGCTTTCTTGGGATATTGCTGCCCCTTTACAACTCTAGGAGACGGTTCCACAGTAGAGCTAGAACTTTCACCTGCTTCTTCTACGTATTTAGAAAAATCACTGAAAAAATTAAATTTCTGTAAAAGAATTTATTCCCTTAGTTTAGATGAAACTTACTATTGTTCAGCTTGCCCAAAAGCAGTTCCTTGTGACCCTTTCATGACTTCTTTTACTCTACGATCACGCTTCTTCCTGTAACCAGTTCGTTCATATCTTGGAAGCCATCTCTCCGGATCTGGTTGAGCACTAGCATCATAATTTTTAGGTAGTTTTCCTTTACGTTTTTTATGCTTTTTTGTTTTCGTAGTAGTGTCTTCTCGAGGGGTACTACAATATTTTAAATGATTACAAAAGTTTACAAATAACTGAAAATGTTTACCCTGGTAGCGACTCAGGCTTAACTGCTGGGCTTTTCTTGTAATTAACAGTGTTAGAAACGATAGTTTGAAGATTCTCCAGATCAACATCTTTTGATAACTCTTTAACTGTTGGTAGGTCCTTCTTAAGACTTAATGCTCTTTGTTTATCGAACTAAATAAATTTATTTTATTATGAAATAGATTATATATCAATGTATTCTTACCTGTGAGCAGGCAAGCACCAGTTGAGCAGTAATTTTTTTGTCATCTTTATTTGCCCTCAATAACTCTTCTAAACTATTTGCAGCCACTTGAGGATGACCATTTTTAATATGGAATTCGGCAGCTTGTCGCCATAAACTGGATAGATCAACACCTTTCAACTAAAAATGAATGAATTAAATTGTGATAAATATTTTATTTAAGACGTACTTTATTCTTTTTATAAAATTCAACTGTTTTTTCAAACACTTTAAGTGCGGTTTCTTCTTCCCCGCTTCCTAGGTATAAAGTTGTTAAAGCTCCAACTATTCCCGGTTTATAGCTGTCTTCTCCAAGATTTTCTAGAACTTTACAAGCCTCAAGTTTTTCACCCTTAAAAAAATATATTTTTCCTACGTTGTCATAGCTAAATAAAAATATATATCTACCTGCATTAAGTATAGCTGAGCGATACACAGGTTAATATATAAGTTATCATTTTTCACATTACATTTTTTCAGTAGTTCAATAGCTTCTTTCATATTACCCGATTTGAGTAAGTTTAAAGCTTTGATAATAGTAATTTGCACTGCCAATTCAGGCCAAGTTTCTTCTATATTATTACAGACCTTCTCACATTGATCAGTTTGATTTATATAATAATTAAAGATAGCATTGTTCAATGCTATATATTTCCTCTGTTTCGAAGGGAGTTTATAAAGTAATGCATCATTTAAAGCCACTTTCATTTTTTTCTTGGAATCGAATAGATTTTGATCCTTGTTTATACAAACAACGTTATTACTTGCTACTGCCATTAATGCTATATCATCCAATTTCGCTTTCAGATTAGCCGTGTATAACTGATGAGCTTCTTTGATTCTACCTTGTTTTTGGTAAACAAATCCTAATTGTATTCTGTAAGTAATTAGTGTTTTAAAAAATAAAATCAGTATTAACTAATTTTCTCACCTTATAAGCGCCAATTCAATATCTATATCTTCTTCAGTGGCTTCATCGTCTTCCAATGCTTCCCTACATAACTTCTCACATTGTCGCAATTTCTTTTCAGCTTCACTATAATTTCCATTGGCAATTAGCAAACATGCCTTATTATAGCATAATTCGTAAGTATTATCGCCTAAATTGTCAATGTTACTTTCCTAAAACATACAAAACTATTTAACTGCATATAAATTATTATAATACTTACATTTTCTTCTAAATAAACCATTACAGCACTTAGATTAGTATATCTTTCATCTTCATAATCATCATCAGTATTTTTAATAATTTCATGGTATATTTGAGCAGCCTCGTCAAACTTTTCTAACCGATATAAAATCTGTGCTTTGAGTTCCTTGGTTCGAAGGTCTATTTCATCTATACTTTGCTTGATTGTTTTTAAAGCATCTTCAGGTTTATTTGCCCGGTAGTAGCAATAAGCTTTTTCAAAAATTAAGTCCCTATGATAAAATGTTAAAATTATTATGTATGTTATCAGTACGTTTTGACAACTTACTGTAAAAATTGTGAATTTTTATTGAGAAGTGATATTGCTTCTTCAAATTTAGACAACTGTATCAAACATACTACCTTGCACTGAAAAGCAAGCAACTCATTTGGGGCAACTCCAAGGACTGAAATAAAATTAATTATCCATATGTTTTTTGAGGTTATAATAAAAACATTACTTTTATTCGCAGCTTTTAACGCTCTTTCATATTCTCCGTTTTGTCCAAAACGATTTAGTTCAGCATATTGGGTTGCTATAGTTTTTTCTTTAGCAGTTTTTTCGGCCATGACGTTTCTTTAAATTTTGAAAAATCAATTTGACACCTCAGCACAAGTAGCACAACTAACCAAGAACCACAAGAACCAAACCGCAATCTTATGTTTTCTACAGGTTTCCTCTATGACCGCAATCTACCAAACCTACAAACAAATTGACAAACTGTCAAACATCAAACATATGAAATAGGGAAGTGGCTTTGGTCACGACTTGGGGTGACTTGGGTATAGTCTAGGTTATTTTTTACAATGCATATCGGTATAAATAAACCACGGTAAATTTAGATTTTTGGTGACTGTAATTTTAAATTTAATTATGACCTTTTTACGCAGAAGATTTGAGTGTTTTTTTTTTTCGACTAAATATTTACATGTATATTTTGGAACGTTGTATTTGGTAGATCAGTTCAGAATGTGCTGAACTAAAAGTTTAATGTAAAAGCTGTTTGTTACAATTTGGGATTCAATGAATTATATGAACAGGTTGTTTGATTTACCAGTTTTTACAATTCCGAAACTAAAGGCTGGTTTTGGTCTGCATTTGAATGGTTCTAGAACGGTTCTAAATAGTTACCCAGTTTAATTTTCAACTTATTGTCGCTTAGTAATTTTTATTAATGAAAATGGTCAGTTATTTTGAACAGCTCTAGAACTGTTTGCTATCGAAACCAAAACAAGGTTAAATGAATTAGTTCTAAGTTCATAGGACTATTTAAATTCAAATTTTTATTTACTCAACGTCTATACACTACAACCGACATGAATATTTGATTTGGTTCCTTTATGATTTGTTTATATAGCAAAGTTTACATGTTTGCAATTCATCAGGTAAATGTATTTCTCTACTAAAATCATACAGCTTCGATCATATTCCTACATAATAATTTGTATGTAATGTAATGTAATAGATAGATCTTTATCCGCAAAAATTCAAAACGCATGAAAGTATATTGTCTCTACTGAATGTTAAATACATTTCACAGATAAATAATTAGTTTATGATTAATACCATAATAATAATTAAACAGGTCATCCTAGCCTTGCCAAACTTAGGGCCAAGCAGTGTTGGACCAAGTACAACGCTAGCTAATAATTTTTAATGTAACGTTGAACACAGCCAAACAGTTGCAGAAAAAAGCCTGCATTCTGCAGTTTTTTGACATTTCTAATAGAAATGGGTAGATATGTCTGAGACGTGTCAGTTGTCAATGTGAAATTTCACCGAATTTTATTAAATAAAAAGAATTTATAAATTGAATAATATATTTTTGAAATGTTGTCATCTTCATCGCATAATATGTCAAATAATAGTTCTTATTCAAACGATCGATCTAGTTTTGAAACTGAATATGCAGTTGACCCAGCTTCGGGAGGATTTTTTCACACAGATTTTAAAAAGTAATTGATTTTATCCCATTTCTGTTTTTATTAAACTAAATTCTGTATATTTCAGACATGACGATCTTAAAGAAATGTTGGATTCGAATAAAGATAGCCTCAAACTGGAGGCAATGAAGCGAATAATAGGGGTAAATTAATTTGATGTTTGTAGTGTAACATTTGTTATAGTTTTTATTTTTAGATGGTTGCAAAAGGTCGAGATGCTTCCATGTTATTTCCAGCAGTAGTTAAGAATGTTGTTTCGAAAAATATTGAGGTAAAAAAACTGGTGTACGTCTATCTAGAACGGTATGCCGAAGAACAACAAGACCTTGCCTTGTTGTCCATATCTACATTTCAGAGAGCTTTAAAAGTAAGTTATTTTTAAGTTTAGTGTACTTTCTTTAGTTTTGATGTTTTAGGAACCTAATCAATTAATAAGAGCTGGTGCTTTGAGAGTGTTATCTAGTATAAGAGTTAAAATGATTTCACCAATTGTGATGCTAGCTATAGGAGACGCTTCTTCTGATATGTCACCATATGTGCGGAAAACAGCAGCTCATGCAATACCCAAATTATACAGGTGTGTAGATAATTCTTACCTCCTATTTTCGAGAGCACTGAATATGTCTCTAAAGTTAGTTTTGTATGGTTCTGTTCAGTCAAATCTAGATTTCGACAAAAAATGTTTTTTAAATTGTAACCTCCAAGTATACGTTACATTAAGTTGAAGTTGCAATATAGCTCCTTTTTCTTGCAAGTCAACAGTGCAACATCATGAGATAGAGATATGCGATACGATACAATTTTTTGGAGTATCGATACTTCAGGCTTTGATACTCGATATTTTGTATTGATATTTTTAAAACAATATATGCTAAGTATTGATACATTTTCTCGGGTATCAATTTTTTTTTTCTTTTTGTTTCAATGTGGAAAAAGTATCAATATATCAGCTATCGATATTTTCCGAAACAATTTATTAGCGTAATGATACCTCTGCTTACGATTCCGATTGATCCCAAGTATCGATACATTTAAGTGTATCGCCCATCCTTATCATGAGATGAAGAGGGCAAATGATAAATTTGAACTTCTAGATGCAAAAAATATTAAATATACAGCATTTTTTCTTTTCTTTAAATTTGAGGACATATTTGTATAACTCTATTTACAATTTAATCATGTATGTTTTTAATTACGTTTATACGTTCCGTGTTGAAACGAGTGTATAGATTTAATTTTGAAGTTTTTTTGTTCGACCATACAAAACTGACTTTAAATTTATGTTCACACTCTTGAAATCAGGGTGTAGAAATTTTTTTTTGTTAAAATTTGAGTTTTACGTTATAATAAATGATTACTTTTTTATTAACAACAAAACTAAATTTCTTATGTTTATTATTGCAGTTTGGATCCCGAATTAAAATCTGATTTAGTTACAATAATACAAAAACTCCTAGCTGATAAAACAGTACTGGTAATAGGATCTGCTGTAATGGCTTTTACTGAAGTATGTCCAGAAAGAGTGGATTTAATCCACCAAGTATATAGAAAACTATGTGCCTTGTTAGTAGATGTAGATGAATGGGGTCAGGTCACAATTGTTAACATGCTTACCAGATATGCTCGAAGCCAGTTTGCTGATCCAAATTTCCAAGTAAGTACCTTCGATCAAATTTGTTGTCAAATAGTATTTCATTGGTCATATTGTTATTTTTGAAATATTACATTTCATGTTTAGTCATTATTTGAGTTGTTTGTTTTTGAAATAGGACAACGAGAATTCTGGCAAGGAATTTTATGATTCCGGATCAGATACGTCAGAAAAGCCAGCTGCAAGTTTAGATCCAGACCATCGCTTACTTCTAAGATCAACTCGTCCACTTCTTCAATCAAGAAATGCAGCTGTTGTCATGGCAGTGGCACAATTATACCACCATGCTGCGCCTAAAAGTGAAAATCCACTAGCAGCCAAAGCTTTAGTAAGACTGCTGAGATCGCATGTTGAAGTGCAAAGTGTAGTCCTTAATGCAATTACGTCAATAAGTGCTAAAAATAAAGGCATGTTCGAACCTTACCTTAAGACTTTCTTTGTAAGAACTTCAGATCCGACAAATATAAAATTATTGAAGTTGGAAATACTTACAAATCTAACAACAGATTCTAACGTTTCTGTTATATTGAGGGAGTTGCAGACTTATATTTCAAATAGTGATAAACATTTTGTCGCAGCCACGATACAAGCTATTGGACGATGTGCCTGTTCTATTTCTGATGTCACAGATTCGTGCCTTAATGGTTTGGTTTCTTTATTATCTAATAGGGATGGTACGTTATTAGTGTAAATGCTTATTTAATGATCATAATGATCACTGTATTTTTTTTAGAAGCCGTAGTGGCAGAAAGTGTAGTTGTCATTAAAAGACTGTTACAGACACAAGCTGCTGATCCCAAAGAAATTATTACTCACATGGCAAGACTGTTGGATAGCATAACAGTGGCCCAAGCACGGGCTGCTATTTTATGGTTACTTGGAGAGCATTCACAGAAAGTTCCACATATTGCTCCAGACATACTTAGGAAAATGGCTAGAACTTTTTCTGATGAGGTAAGTCATTTATTCACTTCATACAGGAAGTCCCATTATTAAGTACAGTAGAACCTCGATTATCCGGGCCAGCCGGGACCGAATCGCGCACGGATTATCGAGTTCTACTGTACCTAGAAATATTTACAATTTCCGCATTTTTGGGAAATTTTTTGTATATAATTATGAAAACCATATTCAGTATCACAAACTTATTTTTTTAAAATGGACCAACTATTTTAATTCAACATATTTTTTAAACTTATCAAAACATCCGTAAACTTCAATCTCATTGTTGAATTAGATTATTCTTACAGTTCTACAACTGAAACTATTATAGAAAATATCGAATGCCTTATTCACTCCTGTTTTTCTACTGGTGTTAAATTAAAATATTTCAATTTGTATTGATTTCACTATTTGATTAATATAAATAAAATAACATCGATTCCATAATACCGAAGCATTTTAATTATTTAAATACTTCTAGAATATTGATTTTTGTAACAAACCTGTTTTGGTAGTACATGTTTGACAAAAATCGCCTTGATTGTAATATTTCCTGAAACTGTTTGAAAATATATCACAATTTTTTTATTATTCCTAATTTGATACAACCTGTACTTTTGAGTACTTAATTATGGGATATTCTGCTCATATTATGTTCATTATTTATTATTCCAGAATGATATTGTGAAGTTACAAGTGATGAATCTAGCTAGTAAATTGTATATAACCAATCCAGAACAGACTTCTTTATTATGCCAATACATATTCAATTTGGCACGTTATGATCAAAATTATGATATTCGAGATAAAGCCAGGCTACTTAAACAGTTCGTACCCACTCAAGATGGTAAAATAAAATCTCAAGCTTTGAGAATATTTTTAGCCAGCAAACCTGCACCTTTGCTTCAGTCACATTTTAGAGGTGCGTATATATGTAGATTATGATGTTATTATACAGTAACATGATATTTTTACTTTATTTTGAAGTGATTCGTTATTGACGCTTTACAGATAATGAAGATTTACAGCTTGGGTCTTTATCACATTACATTAAGCAGAGGGCTAACGGATATGAGCCTTTACCTCCTTTCCCTGAACATCCCCCCTCTGGAGATGTAAGAAATGTTGAGTCTGCAGCTACTGAAGAACATAAATCTTATAAGAAATCGGTAAATATATCCAATATTTATTTTATCTTATTAATTTGATTGTGTATACTTTAGGACAAAAAGGGTAAAGAAATGTTTATGTGGGAATCAGAAGCTAGTTCTGGAGGCAATACAAGTTCTTCCGAAAGTTCTAGTAATGAATCTTCCAGTGAAGGAAGTAGTGGTAGTGAAGAAGAAGAATCTAGTGATGAAGGATCTTCTGAAGAAGAGGAAGAGGAAGATTCTGGAAAGTAAGTAAATATTTTTTGTAAATAATACTGCAGGAAACAACTACTCTGTGGACTAATGCCCCGTCCGGCATTGAATTACTCCTGCAGTATCTGTGTGAACAGCCAAGAACCCTTGTCGGACACGCCACCAGACATAGACTGGTTTCGGGCTTCCCAGCTAACAATTTCCTGTTCTATAAAAATCGTAAGAACGTTTCCAGAGCAAATTTTATAGAGCAATGTTTGTTCTAAGAATATTTTGAAAACGTTCTTACACCTATACCATAAAAATGGGCACAGTTCTATAGAACTTTTTAGTTCTTTAAGCTGTTCTGTAAGGTCTGCAGGAAATACTTATAGAATTGTTGAATAAACATTCTCACAGGTCTTAAAAAATTTTTATAACACAGTTACAAAGCAATCTCATAAAAATTCTATAGCACTTTGTTATACAATTTTTGTTTTGCATGGTGTTTTATTTAGAGAACTTTAAAATCGTTTAATTATAGCTTTTAACAATAAAATATTTCTGTATTGCATATGTTAGAAATAATATGAATGGACCAATAAGAACCAATAAAATGGACCTAATCAGCCTGCATAGGAGTACTCACATCATAATTGCTTAGTTAACTACTATGTGGTAATTTCATTTATTTTAATCTTATTTAATAAAGCTAATAATTCTTTAACTTCAACATCTAGAAGTGTAAATGAATACAGAGGTTATGAATGGTTTAAATTAAATATGTTACTACATTTCTATAAGGAAATCAGTTTCTATTAGTAATGAAATAATTGTTATCTATCTTAATGAAATGTTCTTTCTGCCGACAGATTCCCAAGTTCCCCATTATACTTTGATCAAAATATTCTGTACTTTTACAGGCAGGTATCGTCAGATGGGGGTATGGGAAACCTACATATCATATAAAGGGTAGTTCTATCGCAATTTTTAATGGAACAATGCCAGATGGCCAGATTTGTGACGCACGTACGTCGCTTCGACGACAATGTGATGCTGTGTCACTATGACGCCTGAGCTGCGACGGTCGGTTACCTCGGGCGCCAGTTTCTGTTTTAAAGTGTAGAAACACCACTACTCAGACAGCTACAGTGAAGATACAGTATGTCTAGCGGGTCTAGGGAAAACAGACTTCACGGACGTAATAAAAAGTCACAATATTTATCACTATATATTAAACACCCATACCTAATGTTACAATACTAACTTAAAACGGAATTGAATGAAAAGCAAGTTAAATCGGCAGTACAAGAGTTAAATGCGGGGCAATTGCGGTTATTTGTGGTCCTGGAAAGAGAGTTACTTATTTACTCTATAATGTTTTTATAACAACTGTGTTATTATTTTCTATAACTGCTTTAAAGAGCTTTTTTTCTTAAGTTTGATAGCAGCTTCCATAATTGTAATTTGTTTTCCGCAACAGAATTGTAACTTAACAACCCCTTACACAATAGTTCTATAATTATACTATAAGCGACATTACGGAATAATTTTATAAGAGTGTCACAGGAGATGATATAAGCACCGTTACTGTAAAATTGTGTTTGTGATTGTACTCAGTTATAGAGCTACATTAGCTGTTATCTTATAAATGCTATATAAATTATGCTCTAAAACGTTCTTGCAACAAATTTAAAAACAGTAAGGCAAAATAGTCTCATGTGCCACATTAATGCAACAATTTAGTATTCTAGATACAACTATAAAATTTTAACAGAATATAAAACTTCAATTACTCAAAATTTATAGAACTACTTTGCTAGCTGGGTTGTTAGCCCTCATCAGTATGCCATAGGTGAGATGACCGACAATTGAACTGGCTGTTTCTTCTTATGTATGTTCACATATAAACTGAGTGCAGGTGAGATATAAAAAAAATCTATAAAATTATATAATTTATAATTATTATTATTAATAATTAATAAATATTTTTTGTTTTTTCGTTTATTATTTCAAACAAATCTTGTAGAAAGAAATATTCTTCATCTGAAGAGTCTGAATCTTCATATGAAGAATCAAGCTCTGATAACGAAGAAACAGTTGTTAAAAAGATAACAAATCACGAGCCAATTAAACCTAAAGAAGAGAATTCCACAAACAATGTTGTGGGAAACAAAAAATCTAATTTAGACTTGCTACTTGATTTTTGTGATACTACTAATGAAGCTCCAGTTATGACTCCATCTTTGGGTGGTTTCTTTACTCCAAGTACTCCAATTGAAGCTCCTTTAACAATGCAAAGCGTACAGCCAGTGTTCTCAAATACAAAGCCTGTAGAATTGTTAAATCGAATTAATGGCAGAGGATTATCAGCGACATACAGGTTCACTCGTAGCCCTCACTTATATTCACCCAGCATGGCAAATATTAACATAATGTTTGTTAATAATACAAATGAGGATATCAATGACATTAGGCTAGGAAGAAAGGTAAAGGGATATTATGTTGTAAGCAATTTATTAGTATATTTCCTGTTCCAGAATTTGGCTGTGGGAATGAGTATTCATGATTTTGCTTGCATTGCAAAACTGCCTCCAAACTGTTCACTTCCTGCCACTCTAGGTATCGATTTTAATGATACTACACAACCAGCTAATTTTGAAATAGTATCTTCCATAGGTAAATAGTAAAAAACATATTTTTCTAACATCTAAATTCAATTGTATTTTTCTTATTAAAGGAAACTTCAATGTTTGTATAAAACCAAAGATAGGGGAGTTACTGAGACCTATTAAAATGCCTACAAATTTGTTTATGGAAAAACAAGGTAAAATTCGTGGCATGAATGAACATGTTACTGCATTGGGCCAGTGTCCCACAAATATTGTTGAACGAATTAATGAAACAACAAACTTAGGGCCATGCGATAACTCTGAAAATGAATATTTTAGGTAAAATGTTCTATAATATTTTAACTTTGTTTTTACTTTGCATCTTTTATAGGTTTTCAGGTCAAACCATGACTTCATCGAGTCTGACTCTGGTAACTATTCATAAAGGTGAAAATTCAACATTGACGGTAAACTGCGAGAACACAATTTTTGGTTCTGTTATGCTCAATGAATTGTTAAGTAATCTCAGTTCATAGGAGTTATTTTTTGTTACTTATATTATTAAGTTTCTATCAGTTTGAATTTGTTTTTATACTTTATGTGAAGACATTCCCAATTCGAACATTAAGAAAATATATTTTTTAAAAAACTATTTATTTAATCTAAGATTATCTAATACATTAGATATACGGTATGTATTTAAAGTGTGTAACAAATTTAATTTTAAATATTGAATATTTTGAGCGTATTCTTATGCACAATTTTGCTTTATTTTCTTGTGGCTCTTTGCACATATTTTCTACCGGAAGACAAAAAAGACTGCAAATAGTTACTAGGATATTTTTTATAAAACTTCTTGCATTATTAATATAAATAAAGGATATTGTTTTACAATTACTAACATGTATAACTTGCCGGATGTTATGTGTTATTTTTGTTATATTTTTTTGCATTTTGCATAAAATTGAATGTATGCAAAAGGTGACAGAAAACAAAGCAAAATTGACATTTTGAGAAATAAATTTAAATTATTCGAAACTTAAATACATACTCTATTATTGTAGTTTTTATACCTTTTTGTTACCCAATATTATCTTAATGTTAGTTTTCTTTGTATCGTTATCTGTTTATAGCTGTTCTTACGTTTTCCAACAAATTTTAAATGGAAAATTATCCCAGAGCTGCATTTAATATCTCTGTTTTTGATTGTAAATAAAATGTTTCTTAATTATATGCCAAGTTTTATTTATTGTAATAAAATTCAACATGGACATTATTGCCATACTTATATAGTTTAATTGAAAAACGTTAACCTTCTTTGACATCCAGAAACACTAATTAGCATATAAGGAATGTACTAGGCAAACAATAATGTTAGAGGATTTATCTTCATGCTTCAATGATCAAGTGGTTCTGAAGTTCCATTGATTAAATTGTTATGAGAAACCTTTGAAATCGTTCTTCTGATCAACTTTGACAACTTGTTTCTCCACAATTAAAAATCACAGAATGATGGTCACTTAAAATTCATCACAAATGAATACATGTGACTGACAGCTCTAATGCAACTGAATGCAAACTGAATTTATGTAGTCTCCTTTCAAAGTCTCATAATTTAAGCTTTTGATTGACAAAACCACTGCTGATTTTAAAGACTAGGCAGTTTGTGCAGTTAACATGCTGCTTAATAGTTTTAACGCTTTCATGGCTTATGCTGCTATTAAATATAATATATATATAATTAAATATAATCTTTATCAATCCAACAGGCTAAAGGATATAAATTATAATATTAAAAACTGTCCTTAGTAAAACTCTAAGAGCATATAAAAATGCCAAATAGGAAAAGGGTCACCTATATGCCAAAATTATAATACCATCTTTAACCATCAGATTTTATGTGCAATTAAAAATATCAATACAATATTGTACATGATTGTAATGCCGACGCATTGAAATAAGTGGTGAAGAAAGATGTTGATTTGTATTTGACCTGTTGTAAGCAAATGTGACGTTATTTCTCACCTAATACTGAGGTATATGAAATGAAACCATTGACAAGAATCTTATATCTATAACATTATTAAGAATTTTATGTAAATAATACGCTTTTGAAGACTTCATTATTTGTGGTGTGTAACAAAGTGAGTAAGATATATCTGTTGGGGTAGTATCCAAACTGTTTAAAATTAAAAACCTACAAAATTTGTGCCAAATTGTCTCAAAAGACTGAACATGTAGGTTATAAAAAGGTAACCACGCCATGCAAGCATACTCCATAGTTGGTAGTGACATCTATTATATAAATTTAAAATAACTCATTGAGCAACAACCAAATACCCTTCAATATTTTTTAAGCCAACTACAAAAGTTTACTATCTTTATAATGCAAAAAAAAGAACAACAAAATTCAAAATATATATTTATAGTAAAAGATGACAAAAAACGAAAGACAAAATGTATAATGTATTTAATATGAAACATGACAGTTTTTATTTTCAAAATCATTATATTTTGTTGAATGCTGCAATATCCACACTTTGAACCTGAAAAAATATATAGATGAATGAACAAATTTGATTCTAATATTGATCTTTCTTACATAATCTTGAATTTCTTCTAATTTTTCAGTTAACCAATCAATTGAAACTTTCTCATCTTCTACTACACAGGAAATTTGCAATTTATGAATGCCATAAGCCAAAGGAACTAACTTGGCTGCACCCCATAACAATCCGTCACATTCAATTTGCCGTACCTGTTCTTCCATTGCTTGCATATTTGTTTCATCATCCCATGGTTTTATATCTAAGATTACATTAGACTTCGCAATTAACTGTGGTTCTAAAAAAAAATCATATCAGTGAAACATAATGAAGAGTTACAATTATCTCACTCTTTGATTTTTTTTCAGCATAAGCAGCAAGTCTTTCTTCTCTAATTTTAGCGACTGTATCATTTTCTTCTTCTGAATCGGAAGCGAAAAGATCTACTCCATCATCTTCCTCCTCTTCTTGCTTCGGAGCTGCGGCTATGTCAATTTCATGGATAGATTTCGATTGATTAATATGTTTTTCTATGGAAGAAACACGCTCAGCTAATGTTTTCACATGATTTAAGATATCATTTATTGCTAAAAAAAATAAAATAAATTACTTGACCTCCAACTCTCAAATATATAATTAATGAGACAATATTAACTAGCAATAGGAATACCACATTATATATAGCATGTGACTCCAGTAAATATTTTGCTTGCCCATGGGCTCTTATTTATCTACTGTTGATAATTCACTTAATGTAAACATTGGCCTTTATTTTGGTGTCCAATGCCAAAACCTATTGGCAAAATAT
This sequence comes from Monochamus saltuarius, assembly GCA_025584915.1. Classification (NCBI taxonomy): domain Eukaryota; kingdom Metazoa; phylum Arthropoda; class Insecta; order Coleoptera; family Cerambycidae; genus Monochamus; species Monochamus saltuarius. Next base: position 15,474,356 of record CM046730.1, on the reverse strand, counting down.
CAGTTTTATTTATATAAGCTAATATTACTAGGATTTTAATTTACTTACATTTTTCAAATTCTACAACCTTCTTTTCCATAAATTTTATGGCTCCAGTGTCAATTGATGCGACGGCAGTCTAAAAACAAAATATATTATTGAGTTTACAAGACAAGATACATTTTCTTTTTAATATTATGATAAAAAAAATGTATATTACAAAAAATGATAAAATGGTAATTATTTACATTAGCGTAAAACTCTGCAATCTTAACAAAAAAATTCCTACCCCCCTATTTTCGAGGGTGCTGATCACGAATCTGAAGTCAGATTTCGGCGCTCGCATGTAGTTTTCGAAAAAAAAAATAAATTCAAAATTGTCACCTCTATTTATACACTACATTAGGTTGAAAAAGATAATCCATACTCACTGTAAAAGTGTCCCTACTTTCAATTAACTTCTGACGAGCTTTAGCAACCTCTCCAGCTAATGGTGTTAGGGCTGCCTACATATAAAAATAAATATCACATATCGTAGCACTAATACAAAGACAAACTTTAAAATTTGTATTTTATACAATTAACAAAAATATGAAAGTACTTAAATCCATTTTAAACAATTTTTATAGAAGGCATTAATTAAACTTACCTTAGCTAATCCTTCATAGTGGGCATTTTCTGCGTCTTCATATATCTTTTTGGTTAACCAAATATCTTGAACGTGCTCGTATTTAGTCATTTTTTGCTAGAACAACATTAACATTTAGGTACCATGTGGCAGTCTTTACAAAAGGTTAAGTTGAAATAAACATTTTAAAAAATTTAAAAATCTTGCACTATAACAGACCTATATTATACTTACTTGAATGCTGGTCAATTTTAAGTTATTTTAAATATGTAGTTTGATGATTTTATAACCAATTCTGAAGCCCAGATGTTACCTCTCGTCAACTAGAAAAAGAGGCGGTTAGAAAGAAAAAAAAGAGGGGTTCGGAAAATAAAAACGTGTAATTTGTTCAGTGTACATACACTTCATGGAGGGCCTAGAATTTTAAGTATTTTAATTCCTAAAAATCAAGGACAGATAAAGCTAATACTATATTTGTCATTATTAAAATGATTGTCTTTCTCTTATAAAGTAATTTAGATTACTTAAAATTAATCTGAATGCTAAAATTACTAAAGAGGACCGTTATGATTCTTGTCTGTTTTGTACATTGTACCGAACATTTCGCACCTTCTGTCTCATGATAATTCAGTCACATAACAGTATTCTGTGATTCAGTATTTGTATTTAATTTCTAGTGGCGCCATCTCTTTACGTTATTTAAATAGACAATCATTTAAATTCAGTACCCGACTAAAAGAGGGCTAAATGAACCAGGAAGATTTGAAATGCAGCATTTGTATTCTGCATTTAAATGCAGTTATTCATATATAGGTAGCATAACTTTAGGCAAAGCGGTAAAAACAAAATATAAAAAGATTCTAATTTGTCATGACTTAAACGACAAATTATATTTTTCTCTTTAATATATTATTTCAAAACCTACTAAGTAGATACTTACAATAATCAAAATGAAACATAATTGGCTTTATTTATTATCCATTTGTTAATAGTAATTCGATAGTTATATTTTTTTTTTTACCGTCAAATAGGTAAGAATGCTTATATGTAATAAAACGTAATCATTAACTATCTCCCTGTAGGCTTCCTCTTTATCTAAATATTATTGGTATCAAAACGCTTAATAAGTCGAACATGATCTATATAGTTTGATCTACATATGTTTTTGATATGTACCTACTAAATTGCTGTGTGAAGTCGTAAAGCAATTTGCAGAAATTCAAATAGTAATCAGTCTTCGTATTGGCCTAAAAACCACTTGAGATAGATCACATGCTGCGTATTAAAATGCGCAGTTGAAGATCTCGATCTCCGACGCTCGATTGAAGTTCAAATTGACCAAAGAGGGCGTCTTTTAGCTATAGCCATTTTATTCAACAGTTCCTCCATTTCCGTTTCAACTGTCTCAACAAAAATTTGCATATCAGGTATGTCGTTTTTTTTCTTTTTTAAAATTTGCTTTAGTAGAATTTGCTAACAATTTTGGTAACTATATAATTTAAATTTGTAATATTTTCTCAATAATTTTATAGCTGATGAATAGTCAATAATATACATAATATTTTGCTGAGGTAACATGTTTTCAATGGAGGTGCACGCTCTTCACACTAAGAATTTTTAGTTTAAATTGATAAAGGTATAATCTACGTATAAGTTTGTATGTATAAAATGAAAGTCAATTCTCTTTTCAAAGATTTAAATTAATGCCACTTTCATAATGAACTGAATTAAATATCCACTAGGTATTTAATAATTTAGAGGAGCTTTAACTGATTCTTACATTCCTAGTTTAAAACTTAATTTTTAATTAGAATCATAAATAGACAGTAACATGTTTTAAAATTATTCTAGTAATATATGTTTAGCTAAAAAACACGAGCACTGTTCATTTAATTGATTATCAGTACCTTCGAGCTTCGATAGGTAACAGACGACGTCACTACATATTCGCATACTTCTGATAAGTCTATCTAACACACTACATGCTCTTCTAAGGCATAAATATGTTCTATATTGATTCACAATAGCTTTTTAGATATCGTTATCTCAGAATAATTTACTTTCTCTACAGCTTTTACAGCTTTTTATCTCTAACATGTTTGGATATCTAGACGTAACACTGAAATAAGTCTATCACATTTGTTACAGCAATTTCTTTCTTCGTCAAATAATAATCAACATCTTATAGTTTGCTTTATTATTATTTTTAAATTAATATACAATTTTAGATTGTACTGCGCTAAAACCAGCGCCTTCGCCATTTTACATAGAAATAATTGTAAATACTAATAAATCTATCTATAATTAAACCCACTACTTATAAAATAAAACAAAAATTTTAATTAATCTCCGAAATATTAGGTAAATATACAAGCAGTAAATAAACTTATGTGAAAGCGTAGAAAGGTCATGGCCATTTTTTTGTAGGTACTAAATTTCGAATTCAAAGCCGAAATTTTATTTCGTAGGAAAAGTGTACAAATGTAAATACACATCCAGGTTAGGAAAGTCCAGGTTATTGCATTTATTTCATGTAAGTGGAATATATCAAGTTAACTGTGCGACAGATAAAGACGGTTGTATTCCCAGCACCTCATTGTCTGTTTCTTGTTGGATGACAAGTTTTTACTCTTTAAAATCAAATTTTGCACACCATAGTATACTTTAACTGACGCAATGAGTTTAGTTAGTAGGCAGGAAGAAGAGCATCGACTGAGGAAAACCTAGGTGGAAAGTAGAGAGTGAACCGACTTAGGACGACTATAGTTTGCCAACGTTGAATGTAGGTATTTTGTGGACTTAAGGAAACGTTCTGAATCTCATCGTCATCGTCATTATTACAAGCTGTGGATGAAATCTGTTGACTTAGAATTTCCCGTTTCATTTCACTATTTACCACTGATTTGGCAGAAGTTACAGAAGAAGTGTGAAACTAATAATATTGCATCTCCATTATTAGAACCTGTCGATAAAAGCTGATTATTTAGAATCCTTCATTACCTTTCTGTCATTCTGTAATAATAGTAGAAACAGAAAATTAAATACAAAAATTTATATAACAGAAGATGTATGACATATACAGGATGCTTGTAGGGCATCTCGGAAACTACAAGAGATGAAAAGATGCGGTTTTCGTAATACTGAAATTTAATAGATCTTTTCGGTTTTGAAATACGCAGGAAGAAATTTAAAAAAAAACTGCTTTTAAGGGATTGTTCGCATCTTAGAGAATAGCTGAGATGTCGGAATTGTGGAAATGTAAACCCTGTATATTTTAAAATTTCAAAAAAACGTTAATAGAATACAACCAGTGCTAATTATTGAATTTTCTTTATTAAAAAAATAACCACATTTATGCTTAAAAAAAGAGGATCAGCATCATTTATATTTTGTTTTGTCTGAACATGAAATTTTAGGTTCAAACATTTAACTTTGAGTTCAAATACAAAATTTCGAGTTCGAACCGGAAATTTCGAATTTGAACACGAAATTTCAAGTTGGAACATGAAATTCAAGTTTAAACTCAAATGTGGTACAAAAATATATAAAAAATATGGAGCCTTTCTACGCTTTGGTAATCTTATGGGTAAAGTATTAGTTTTTACTGGAATCAAAACAGAATTTTTTGTTTTATTAATAATTGTATAGTGAAATTTAAAGTGACATTTCGTGAATTGTCTTGTGTAGTGTAAGTGTATCTTATAAAGTTATTTGTTTAGTGACAGTACGGTATGTTTCTGTGTAACAGTTCTAGCAACAAAATTCTTCTTTCTCATAAATTATGAGTGTATGCACTCGCTGTAAGCTTTTACACTAGCCTGTCTATAAGCAAAGTACGAAAAAGATAAATAAAGTCAGCTTTCACGAAGAAATTTGGGAAAACAAACCTATCTCTGTAAACGTCAGACGTATAACCACACTATAGAAATGTAACCCTATTCGAGGTTACGTTCTGGATATGGACCAATAAGGTAATTACCTGTTACTCCTACCCCACGTTTACAAGAAATCTGTATTGATTTTTTATTTGGGCATGTCTGTTCCTCAGTCTAGAAAGCGTGGACGCGTACTACATTATTTGAGGAATTTATTATTATTATATAGTCGCAATCCTTAACAATGTTATGAATTATTAATCATTTTGGCTAATCCATCCCTGATACTTAACAAAGATTTCTTATAACTAGAATTCGCTGATAGGCTACTTTTTTCAGAACCGTACTTTAGTAATGTAAATATTAACATGACCATAGAAAATAAAGTAAATGTAGTAGAAAAAAGCCTTTACTCGACAAAACTTAGTTTAACTAAGGTTTCAGTGTCATATCGACTATATTTAAAATATAATATCGTACGTCATAAAAGATAAGAGCTGCAACTACCGCTACCACTTCACTATTCACTATTCAAGGAATTCAAATGTCTTTTGTTACTTTCATTTTTGCGGAAGTGCTGCACATAATTCGTTCAAAATCTTTTTAAATCCTCTAATCTCAACCACTATCAAATCACACTTGAAATAATTTCATTTTTTTTTCTTTTCTGGTATTTTAATTCATTGCTGTTCTCCAAAATGACAGTCTATGACTCAAATTAAAATCAATCAAGCGCCCAGTAAACAGAAAATATTGCAAGGGGCAGCATCAACTGAGTACAACTCTGTTAAGAGCCGTATCATCCGAAGTCTTAAAACGTCAAAATATTTTTAATTTTACAGGTTCGTACGTAACTTAGTAACAAATGTATTAGAAACATTTCCATGGAGTACTGACATTATTTTGACCTCATCTACTCAATTCTGATTTTTTATAGGACCACGGGACACTGTATATATTCTTTTTCAAATGATTATTCCATGAAATATTATGCATAGGAAGGACGACTTAAGAATTTATGTTGGTTTATTTATAGAGATTTTTTTATTATATTTCTCATATCTTAAAATATTTTGTGTTTGAGATACTTACCTTATTGATATTTTCCAAAGAGAGATGGATCAGAATTCTGCGTGCTGTGAACTGGCATGTTTACTTACTAGTAAAGTGGAAAAGGGGGGCTAAATTTTAATTCGAAGAAGAGTAAAATAGCGAGAAAGTTCAAAGAAAGTACATATTTCGGTTTTGTTTTTATTTATTTTTATTAACAAACAACACAAATGTTAAAATTACTAATTAATTATACATAATGTTGTGAGCATACTCTTGGTGGTCTCTCAGTTCTCTAGTAGTCCATTTTGTTAGATGATAATGAACCTTATAATTATTTGTTTTAATAAAATAATTTAAAAGGCATTTGAAGAGCTTAGCGTAAATTTTTGCTAACGGTGTACAATAATAATTGAGTTGTCTACCTCTCCAAAGAAAATCGCGGTGGAATTTAAACATTATATAGAAAATTTATTATACCAGTGCGATATCTAACCTGTATATTAACAATGCAGACGGAATATGCAATTTTTTATCATAATAACAACATCAAACACAACAAATAAAACTGAAGACCTTAGTAACTGTATATTTACATTTATGAAAAATCACAATTATGAATTCTTTTTTGTTGGTGTTTATGATTCTTCTGCTTCTTCTCGGAAAAGGTATGTTGACCAGTATATGACATTGAACAACGCAAACACTAATGGAAATGTAATTCGTGAAATTACGTCGATGCGTTTCGATCTTGTGGGAAATTTCGACAACCAGGATCTGCAGCAATTTGGGCGCGCGGGTTGCATGTGGATTTCGCACTGACGGACTTTTTCCAAGCTCATTGGATCTCCTGGATGCCGCACAAGTGGCTTCTGAAATATAGAAGTATTTTCAGGTGCAGTGTCTACAGGCACATAATATCCATTTAACAGAGAACACCCATTTGGTACAGGTTATCTCAAACTCGATAGTATGGGCCTGCTGTGGAGATACAACAAATTTAAATAAAGTTTGGGCACGTGGTGTTATACTCAAATGTTCTCTCGTTAAAAAGCTCTCTTTTTTCTAATAAACTTTTACTAGAGAAATTTTTCTATATCGTTTCCCGTTTAAAAGTTATAAGCAATATCGTCAAGAGTTTCAATAGGAACACTACCTAATAATCACATTAGCGGTGGAAGGATCAAGTCGTCCTTGGAAAATAATTGAATGTCCGCTGTTTGAAGTGCATTTAAATGTCACAAAATACTTAAAAAGTTAATATGTTGCTAATTTACAATCAAAATATTCAAGAAGAGCTGTAGAGCTATATCGAGAAGGGTATCCAGAGCGCCTCATTCCTGATCATAGAATCTTTACAATATTGGAGGGGACCTTGCAACGAAATGAAGATGCATTTTCTGCTCGGAAGAATCAAATAATTGACCGAAGGGTAAAAAACAATGTTAATACGGCTAGACTGTTACAGTATTTTGAACAAAATCCACCACATTCTATACGGCAGACTAGCTGGGAACTGAAGTTGAATAAATTAACCATTCAACTAATTTTAATGACCAATGAATATCATGACTACAGAATTCAAAATTTGGAGTATTTGCCTGAGCGTTACATTGAAAACAGGCTTAATTTTATAGTTGAAATTGTAGTAAATGTAGAAATTGTTGATCAGAACCTTTTTCGGTACGTTCTTTGGACGGACGAAAGTCGATTTGTCAGTAATGGTTTGCCAAACAGGCGCAACAAACACTACTGGTCCATTGAAAATCCCCATATTGTAAATCTAGTCCAAAAACAAGACCATTTTGGAGTAAATGTTTGGTGCAGCATCATAAGTAAGCATTGGGCCTTATTTTTATAAACATACATTGAACAGGGTTCCAACAAGAAGAACTTCCTGCAGTTCTGGAGAATGTGCTTCTGCCTCTGGTTTAAGCACAACAGAGCTCCATCCTGCAAGACCAGGATTGTGCAGGAATATTTAGATAACACTTTCCCAGAAACATGGATTAATGGACCTATTCAGTGGTCTGGAAAGTCACCAGATCTAACACCCCTCGATTGTTTTATGGGTAGTTTTAAAAAATAAGGTTTACAAAACAATTTCGGTGAAGATTGGATATGTGTCTTGAAATGAGAGGAGGTCATATAGAAAATGGATTGTAATACCTTATGTATGTAGTATGATAAGATAATAGTTTCGATTAAAAATGGAGCTTACCCCATTAGCGAGTTTGAGCCACCCTGTACAATAAATTAATAGTTTAGTATTGTTATACATAGTTGTCAATCAGTATCTTAAACAATCATGCTATGTTTACATTGGACAGAAGTGTTAGAATTATTTAAAAAATAGAGGGTGTTAAAAAAAGTCGAATCAATCTCTAAAAACTCTCAAAATTGATGGAACTAAAAAAAATTGATAAATCCATTAACATAGGTCTATTAAAACACTAATTAACGAAAACAATACAAGGTGTTTAAAATAACCGCACTAATTTCTAACAACCCTTAAAATTCATAGAATTTTAAAAATTATGTTTTTATGAAATTTTCAATACTAAATAAAGACAACCCGATTCAACTTTTAAAATACAGGGTGTTGAAATAAATGTAACCAAACTCGAACAAAAATTCGAAATTGATGTCTTGTAGTTATAGGCCCGAGAAAGTAGTTTTTATATTTTTAAGCTAATTTATTTATTTCTTCCCCTCCTCTACCAGTTTTCAAGTTTCGGCGCCTTTGTAGTCCAAAGTGTAACAACATATTTTACATTAACAGTTAGTTAAGGCACTAACGTGTTATTTTTCTTTTCTGTAGTTTTATATAGAGTGGACCAATGGAAACTTTCCACCCCGATTTTTTTGGTCTAAAATAAAAATGTGGGAACACGCTAGAATACGTCTTCTTTTGGTTTGAGGGGCAACTATTTTAATTTTTTTCATCCCCGTAGCTTTAACCCCCTAGCTGGGGAGAGAACAACCCCCCAAATTTGAATAGGGGATAGAGGTCGTGCCATACCTCTTTTTAACGATCTCATCTAGTTCTTTATAACCCTACAATTTCGCCTCATTATTTTTATCCATTACGAAATGACGACTTGTCAAAATAAAAATAAATAAAAATTTTTATCCGTGGCTGCAGCTCTTCCAAGCTATTTACAGGAGTACCATACACCAATGTCTTCAAATATCTCCAAATAAAGAAATCTAGAGGGTTCAGATCAGGCAATCTGAACTGATTTAATTAAATTAATCTGATTAAATTAATTAAATATCGTATATCCGCAATTAGAGTAATACAGAATATACTATAAATTAGTCCCGAATCAATCAAAACAGGGTATTATACGCAATAGATAAATAAAACTAATGCTTTGAAGTATGAAAACGTAGTCCTTTAAAGAAAAATTTTATAGCAAAAACCCCTGACAAAATTATGAACCAAACAATAGGGCCACTGCGCTTTTATGTGATGTGACTGATGTGATGTGTCACTCTACCGTACACACGTATATGAGTATTTCTATTTTTACTTTGCTTTTTCACTCGCGTTGCAATTAAATAAATTGTGCAATTACGCATCTACTATATAGCTTAACGAGAGCAGATTTTCGATCAAACGGGTTGTACGATTACTACTACACAGCGTAATGAGACGCTTTGAACAATTAGTCTATATATAATCCATCTAAAAGCCTTTGGGTTGATTGCCCTATGAATATCACAGATATGTTTTAAAACAGAAAATGCATGTTTCGTGTTTCCAGCATATGAAGAATATATGGAACAATTTTTTAAATATTAAATCGCCAAATTACGTTTACAAATACAAATAATTGTCTCATGTAAATTAAACACACACCTAAATACAGTGTTTCACTTTGATACTTGAAAAATCAGTATTTTTTAATGGAACATCCGATTTAATTTTTTCTTTTTCAAAATATATTGCACTTAAGTTTATTTAGGCGCTTTGCATGGCCTGCTGTGGTATTAAATGTAACCCCAAAAATAGCAAAATCGTATTAGGCATTTTTTAACAAAAAAACTATTTGTCCAATCGATTTAGCGATGCTTCGAAATCCATCTTATACAGAGTGTTTATAATTTAGGTAACTTCGAAAAATACCAATGTTTGGGAGCACCCTGTATTAACAGGATAAAATATTTTCGTGATTTTTTTCTTCCTATAGAGGTGTACTATGGTGTACTTGAAATTATACTATTTTTATTGGCGTAGTTAATACAGGGCATTCGTAGTAAAAAATCAAATTTAAGGAAATATCGATTTTTTCATTTTTATATTTAGCAAAAGAAATTTAACTGAACATAACAAAAAACTACAAAATAACCAAATACTACAGAAACTACTGTAGTATGTATCCCCCACCGGGACAAAAATTTAAGGTGATAAAATAAAACCTTCAAATAATGTAAATGTTGTTATGGCCAAAATGAGATACATACTTAGACTGAGTGGCTCAAGATCTCTTCTCGCTCAATATCGAGTCATATTTGACTAAAATTTGTGACTAGTGCAATAATACATACTTTACCAGAAACTGTTCAGGTATTTGTTCACTATTTTTTTATTTCACGTTATATGTTTTAGATATTTGATAATTTAGAGTATAAAGGTATGGCCCCTCAACTTCGTTTAATGGCGGCGTTTAAAAGATACGTCTAAACGTTTCGATTTAACGATTAAAGTATGTTGTCCATTTTGTGCATATTAAAGCACGCGATTTATTAATACATTTTTTTCAAATACACAAAAAAGATTAATCCAGTTATATCGGCAAAACACACTGTAAACAACGCCCTATATATGGTATATTGAAAGTGAACTTATGATATGTTGTGCACCTCAAAAAACCTCCTTATACCAAATTTCAGAAAAAAGTCAAACTTTTCGAAATATTGAGAAAAAGCAATGAAAATTTTCGCTTTTACACCCTGTATCTTTTTTAATATTGACATTCGCAATAAGACAATATGCCTCACAGGGTATATTTTAATATATAGAATCTACAGTTAGCTTATAGCGTATTCATTACAGACCACCCTGTATAGTGTCTGATAAAAAATGCACTATACTTTTTCTAACTGAAAAAAAATTCATCATTATCTTAAAATTGGTATGACTTTGATTGCTTAAAAAGACGCAGTTTGTGTGCGATTCAAATTTCATTCAATGGATTTAAATATACCAAAAACTTTTTAAGGAAGCAAAACTGTAGGTACTATACTAGACGGCCGAAAATCTAGAGAGTGACTTGTGTTATAAACTTGCTCACAATTTATAACAGTCGCCAAAAAGAAACATACATGCAGCCTGTATATTTTTCCTATAAAATCGTGTGCCGCATATCTCTGAGAACATACCCGATTACACAGCTTCTGCTGCAGTAAGTACGCATGCGCTGCTGTTGATTGGCTGCGACGAATTGACGGATCCATCTGTTCCATTTCCAGAGCTATCATGGGCGGGTACGTTCGGACGGGCAAAATTTGGGATATATCTTTTCGCTAATTTAATTATGACTGTAATAATTTTATTAGTGATTTTGTGTTCTTAAGAATAGAGAATAATTCAAGCTCTACAGCATATTCTCAAAATCGTAAACACCCTAATTTAACAAGTCAGGAACATCGGATAATGCGACATGCATGATGGGTTTAGGGCGCGAAGTCAAAATATGAGTGCAAGTGATGTTGAAATATGTAGTCGATTAACAAGAATGTACGTGAGTAGCATATATGTGTAGTGCAAAAAAGAGTTGTAAATAAATACAATTGCGAAACGGGAAATAGTGGAAACTCGCAGAAGAAGGATGGTATTTTTAAAATGAGTTTTCGACAAAAAAAATTGTATACCTATATCTCCCAAGATGAAATTTTGCCTAAAATATATACAAAGGAGCTGTTGGGAATTATGCGTGGCATGAATTATAATAGGTGAATTTCCGTACAAATAAAATCGAAAAGAGTATACGGATAGAAAAAGACGAAATAGTGATATGACAAAGAAATTATTTAAAATAAATATTAAAAGATCAGAATCTGGATCGAAGAATATGAAATTTAATATAATAAGTGTTGATGTGTGACCGTTATAGTGACAGTGCCAGTAACCAATAGTGAATAGTGTATATATATATATTCTAAAGCCTTTTGTCGTTTTGAATGCGGAATTCGCAAATATTTGCGCGATTTATTTAATGGTGGGAATTAATCTACTTGTAACAAATTTTGTCAACTATAACCTTTTCCATCATTTTCAACATGAAACTGCCATGATAGATTGTCAGAAGCTTAAAACAAATTTATTAACACCACATAATAATGAAAGTAGCAATAATATTTGAAGTGTTTTACTGTTTCGAAAAGTTGTCATACATTGAGATTTTCCCGCCATAAATAATTAAAACAGAAGTTGCAAAATTCGTGCAAAAATCCGTGAATTTTGCATCCATGAGGACAAGGCTTAGGTGTGATATCAGCGGAGTGCGCATCAGGTAGGTGTAAATGGGTGGTGGTGGGCAATCACCTTCAAAAAGGACGGGGTTCTAATTTGTAGAGAGGATGGTACAGGGGACACATTTAAAGTAAATTGTTAAAGTACTAGGTTCAGTCGCCGTCAACTTATTTTTGACAATTTTGTGTGCTTTGAACTCTTCTCAAGTGGCATGCTTAAGTAATCATGCCACCCTCACCTTTTGTCTCATCTCTATGTTGTGAATTAGTCACTCTCTATTATTTTCGACCTTGAGTAATTGATAATACAAGATTAAAACTTTTAATTTGGAAATAATTATCACTTTTATTACCTAACGCCTCAAAATTGGCAAAAACTGTTATATCACTGGTTCTTCTAAAAATAATGAATGTTATGTAATCCAATTATTTTTGTACAGTTTTTATATCTGATGGTTTTCAAATTTAATACGCCTATGACATGTTGCTCCTCGCACGCTTTGCCCGTCGCGCTTGCGGTTAGTCACTCTCTAGATTTTCGACCGCTGACTATAGGTTGCTGATCTCAGTTAGTTTATTTTCGATTAAGTCTTTATAAGACGCTTTGTATAGCAGCTATTCAATTCAGACCGTCACAACATTTAGACAGTACCATGTAAAATCTGATGTTTTTACCATTGCAAATGTAGCGTTACTTTCCGTGTCAATAAGGTCCGATGTGGCATCCAAAGAAGCGGCGTGTTCCAACTCGCACTGTCTTCTCTGCTTCTTCATGTTTTCTCGATGCATATCGGAACGAGAAGCGTAGTTTACCAATGCAAATTCTAACAGAGCTCCGAAAACGAAGGTTAGGCACACACCTGTCCAAACGTCGATAGCCTTCGTGTATGAAACTGGAGGTAAAGAAGCATTGATACCCGAAGTTTGGGTTGCCATGGTCAAGAGCGTCGTAACCCCTGAAAAGAAGGAGTCTAGAAGAACTTTCCTGCAAAATTATAAAGCACCGCCCCTTCCACATACATTTTTCGCAAACAATATAAGAGAAACCGGTTGTCCATTTGTAAAATATCAACCAGTTTTCTGATACAAGCAAATACAGATTTATATAAAATTTAATATTTCTCCATTCGTTATTTATTTTGCTAAATTGAAGGTAAAAGAAAATTGAGGAATAGTCTAGAGTTTGGTTTTTTGCCAAAATAAAATATCTCAAACTGGCAACGTAGATGATAAAGCTGGTTGTACTAGAAAATGTATTATCGTTTTTTTTTTTCGAGAAAAGCTTTGTATATATGGAGTTTTACTGTATATAAAGGAATAATTGAAATATTAGGCCTTTATTAACAAATTCTAGATACCAAATTTTTAAAATAATTTCTATATTTTACATGTTCAAAAACGTTTTAGAATTTCTGAGTAACATTGATATAAAATAGGTGTTATAAAATATGATTTATTTCTTTCCTTGGGAAATTCTTTCATTGCATGAGCTCAGAAATTCTTCTATCAATGAGATGCTGATCCCAATGCCTACTTCTCAAAGTATCTTTCACTTTCTCAGTGTGAGATATTTCAGATTAACTAAACTTACAAAACCTTACCCTTTGGAGTAAAGAGTTTATTATTTAAACAGTTTCACATAGTTTTATATACATATACTTGGATATTTTTCGTATGGTGAAGTATTTAATAAAAAAAGTACTAAAAATGTGACATATCAGTAATTATTGACTTTGGAACAGTCGATCCGTTTAAAAAATGTAAACACGACATAATTTTTGAAGATCTTACCCAGTGACACTCTGGCTGGTACTGCTCCTTGGTCCAACCAAAAGGAAACCCATGACACTATAACTAACATGCAGCAAGGGATGTAGATCTGGATCAAGTAGTAGCTGAACTCTCGTTTAAAGAGAAGATCTACTTTCAGACAACTGTATTCACCTGTGAATAAAGAAAGAGATGTTTGAAATAGTATTCAAGAATGTGATATATATTACAGATGTTGCAAATTGTCAGCACATAAAATAACTTTTTTATAAGGTTTGAAATTGAACATATTTTAGCTGCACTTTTAGAATGGATTGTTTCAATAGTCAAATGGATACACTAAGCTGCAAAAAAGTTCTGCCATTTAAAAGAGACATGATGTGCCACGCTCTCTGCTAGTGACGTTAAAATTAAAAACAAATTTGAATTTATCGCACTCAAAAACTCATGATTTACAAATGCTATGTAAATAAATAACATTTTAAAATTGACACTGTATCTTTTTTATTATACGACTTGGAATATACGTATGTTAGATTAAATCGATTAAATCTGTGGGGTCATTTTTGCTACTTCATTTAAAACCACTCTATACATATGATGTGTTGGGGATAAAACTATATTATAATTTAAAATATTATCTTAACATTGACTGAAAGTATCTATTGATTTGTTATATAGGATGTTTCAAAGAGACAAGGCTGATGGATGAAAAGTATGTCAAGTTTGACAGTTTAAAATTTGTTTATCTTAGTTTTAATACATTTGCTATTTTGGGAACGAAAACAGAGTTTTTCAAAACGTCAAGAATACGGAAGTGCGCGATAGTGATGTGATTTTTGTTATTTTTTACTAATCTGCTTTTTTCAGTATGAGATTTTTTAGTTAGGCGAACTTAGTTTTAAAGATTATCCTTGACTGATCCGTTTGGCGCAAGGGCTTATTTAATTAATCTTTATTTTTTCAGAAGTGTGGCAAAAACCCAATCGAAGTAAAGAAAAACTAAAATTATGCCACAAATAAATAGCTTCAGACAATATCTTAAAAAAGCTTTATCCAAAATTTGAATTTCTAAAGTCATCTTATATGCCCTGTATCTCAAAAGTGAAACGCCTTACACCCTATAAATCCGATACTATAATATATCTATAATGAAACAAAAAGAGGAAATCCTGTCAGTTTTTTTTATATAGGTATTGCATTACTTTCTAAAAAACCTTATAAATAACGTTTTGCTATATAATTCATATTTAATTTACGCCGTAAAATGATTAAATTTGTGGCATTTTTAGGTACAGAAATTTCGAAAAATAAAACAACTAATACTAAAAATAAAATTTTTGATTTGTTTATCCACTTTTACCATTTAAATTCTCCTCAAATAAAATAATAACTTTTACACAGCATTTTTAAGACACACATTATTTTGCTATTCTAACCCCACATTTTAATAATTATTTTCACAAAAGTGAACGATCTTATATGCAGAATTATGTAAATTTATGTTATAACAATATTTACATCTACAGATAAATTTTAAAAAATAGATATTTTGAAGTTTTCGCACCTAAAAGTTTGTTGGTCGCTTTCTGCCAGCAAATATTCATTTTACTTCGGTACCTATCTTGAAATAATCGCACCTGGTATGAGATAACATACCTGTTATTTGTTAAGCAAGTTTTATTCCTGTTATTCAGTTTTTAAATGTGTAAAGTGATATGTATTTGTAAAACATACTATTTCAAGAATACGGCCCACTTAATATTTTAAAAAGTACTGGCGCATTCGCCATTTTTTTTAAGTATAATGCAGAACTACGTAAGTTTATGGTATAACAATATTTACATCTACAGATAAAATAAAAAAAATATATATTTTGAAAATTTTCCGCACCTAAAAAATTGTTGGTCGCTTTCTGCCAGCAAATATTCATTTTACTTCGGTACCTATCTTGAAATAATCGCACCTGGTATGAGATAACATACCTGTTATTTGTTAAGCTCTATATTATTCAGTTCTTAAATGTCTAAAGTGATCTGTATTTGTAAAAAATACTATTTCAAGAATACGGCGCACTTAATGTTGTAAAAAGTACTGGCGCATTCACCATTTTTTAGTATAATGCAGAACTATGGAAGTTTATGATATAACAATATTTACATCTACAGATAAATTAAAAAAAATAGATATTTTGAAAATTTTCCGCACCTAAAAAATTGTTGGTCGCTTTCTGCCAGCAAATATTCATTTTACTTCGGTACCTATCTTGAAATAATCGCACCTGGTATGAGATAACATACCTGTTATTTGTTAAGCTCTATATTATTCAGTTCTTAAATGTCTAAAGTGATCTGTATTTGTAAAAAATACTATTTCAAGAATAGGTACGGCGCACTTAATGTTTTAAAAAGTACTGGCGCATTCGCCATTTTTTAGTATAATAGTTACTGAACTTTATTATTATTTTACATAATGTTTAGTATTAAAACAAAATTGAACCAACAATTAAACTACACTTTTGATTCAAGAACGGCTAACAGAAACAATATATCTCTAAGTAAATTTCAAACAAATTGAATGTCCAATAAATGTGTTTCTTTAATGGAAAAAAATAATACTTCCGTAAAATATTAGTAAATTTCACCTTGTACATTTTTCTTATTTTGACAAACTTCTTCACCTTTAGGAAGGTCTCTGCCAATATTTCTGTTTTTTCCACAATCTCTTATATTTAGACGCAAATTTTTTTATTTTGGCGTACCTGTATTGGTTTTGCTGTTGCAATAATCGGTTAAAAACTTCTCCAAAGTGAACCTGGGAAGGTGTAGGTTCTTCACAACCTGAACAGGATCACCTTCTTTCCAGAGAAAAACCAGGTCATCAGTGGTCCAGCCGTCTGGAAATTCAAAATTCAACAACATATTTTTTTATATTCACTTACACACTCACAACTAGCCATTCGCAACGAGCAAATCTGCCGATCCAGCGGGTATAATTTCAAATTCATTGGACAAGAAAGAGTAAGCGAAATTCTGGAAAACAAAATTGCGTTAAACGAAAAGCATCACGCCGTAGTGTAAGTAAGGGTACAGACGGAGTGGAAACGGGTTTCTCGCTTGCCGCTAACTTGCGCTTATCGGCGCTGATTTCTCGTGCAGAGACCACACAATAGAAGCTGTTAAAAGCGGGAAGAGACAAAAATGTATTCGAAACGTCTTAAGTACTTCCTTGAAAAATATCAGCATCTGGCGATGAACTG
This sequence comes from Monochamus saltuarius, assembly GCA_025584915.1. Taxonomy (NCBI): domain Eukaryota; kingdom Metazoa; phylum Arthropoda; class Insecta; order Coleoptera; family Cerambycidae; genus Monochamus; species Monochamus saltuarius. The sequence continues at coordinate 15,457,315 of CM046730.1, read as the reverse complement.
ATGGCTTTGGGTTCAATAATTACTAAGTTAAAGACAAGACAAGAGTACACCTTATTAATCGCAATAGAAGAAATTATGCTGAATTCACATTTATTTTTTTTTCAATATACAAGGATGACACAAGAGTAAAATGCCGTATAATGAAAAATTGGTGTAATCTACATAAGCAAACGATTATTACTTTAAGGCAAGTAATTGATTTACTTTAAAGGTACCTATTTGAAAAAAAAATATTTTTTTATAATTTCTATTAATTAAGCCATATGTATAGTTGCATATAATAAATATCTAAATTATAAATTATTCTAGCTAAATTTTCTAACGAAAATGAAATGTTAAATCATTTTCAAAATTCACTTTTTAACAAAATTATACCAACATATAATATATCGAGCAACCTTAATAAAAACTGTTTTTGGAAACTACTACATTGTTAATATACAGGATGTCCGAAATATAAGTGCCGATACTGAACAAAAGATGCAAAAAACTCATGAAAAAGTGTCTAAAACTAATAGTTCTTCAAATACATTTCAAAAATAAAAATACAACTGCAATAACATGCAAAACTGTGTTACGAAATTACAAATTAATTCACAACTAAGGTTAAGTAAAAGCTCCTGTAACGTAATTTGATTTTTATCAGTATTAATGAAGTAAATAATAAAGATTTCCCAAGAAATCTTTAAAACTGCAACGTACTGGAACGTACGATAACACTGTATTCATTACCTGCTGCTGCCAACCTCAAATTATTATAGTGGTAGTCGTTTTTCTGTACCTAGTGTTTGTTTGATATTTGCGTACATATACAAAAATGAAACAATTTATAGCAACCATGACTGGTTAATTTAGGGCGAATCTAGGTAAAACTCTCTGGTTACAAAATGTTTGTACGGTAAACGCTTTTCACAAGCAACGACATTAATTTTGAACACTTATGACTATTTCACATTTTATTCTGTTGAGAAAAGAGCTCTAAGAAAACCGTTCACACTAAGTATATTTGTTACATGTATTTATATTTATTATGTACAAACATCTGACATGATATCTGTGCGACGTTGTCGCATATTCAAAATCTGTTTGCTCTCATATACCGTTGCTCAGAGAAAATCGTTAAATCAAATATGCTTTGTTTGGTACAATTTATCATACAGTAAAATAAAGCCACTCATATTTCGGACACCCTGTATATTTTAAGATTTACCCTCTTCATTAATTTTATGACAGAAAAATATGATATGCAAGCGGTAAAATTGTCTCTAGTAAGTAGGCTTTGAAAAGTTATTTGACACATATTACATGTTTTAAAAATTTGTGTAATAGACTATATTAAAATTAAAAAATTACAAATAATTACATTACTGCTATGCATTTTAAAGGTATTTTAATATGTCAAAACGCTTGACTAACACCTTTAATATGTGTTAAATAAGTCGACGGTATTTTGTCAGAGCCTACTAGGGATATTTTGCCTATTTATAGCTTCCATCTTAAACTTTTTAAAACAGAGCAGCTTATCTGATTGAAATCGGAGTATCTTTTTTATGTAAAATATACCAAAAATTTTTGATCTGAGGACGAAAATCTCCAGATACAAGAAAGTTAGAGCAATATTTAGCCACTGACCCCCAGGTTGGCACACCAATTATGAGAAATTATTTTCGAAACATTAGATTCGGAATCTAATTGTGATTCTCAATTTTAAATTTGATTACTTTATCTTGATCCCTTTTGGAAATACTTAGGAAAAATCAAATTTTGAGATCCCCATTTAAGGGGATAGGGGGTGTGTGTTATGATTATATAACTTTTTTCTTATTTTTAATAGTAGAATCCGCAGTTATTTTTGGCAAGCTAATTTTGGGACACCCTGTATATTTATATATATTTTATACCGGCTGTTCCTTCTATTACTTTTAGTGCTTATATCTCAGAAACCATGATAGCCAGCGTGACGAAATTTAGTATACAGACACAAGATGACGCGTAGAATCTGATGATAACATCAATTCTTATACAGGCTGTTCTATTTTTCAGGATATTGATTTAATTTTGGTAGTCAACCCCGCTAAAACTTATGTGTAAATTGAAATAAGTATACTTAGTTATGAACACATTCTGAAAAAGAAACATTCAAAAACTTTAAAATTTAACATATATATATATATAAAACGCCTCCAAAAAGTCTCCAAATTTCATTGTTTTGTGATGTAACATGTGCAGAGCCTTGAGCTATGAATTTTCATTGAAGTGTCAAATATTAATGGCATAAAGTATTTTATTACACATAAATAACGCTAAATAATGTATTGAATGCATTTTTCTACGCACGACCGCGCTTACAAATAAATTGAATTTTGACAAAAGCAATTACAAATTTCGTGCAGTCTTTCGTTACAGCTCCGTTCAGCGTGTATTGTGTAATGTTTTATATGATACTAGAGTGTACATAATAATTAAGTACCCGTATTTTAATCACAAAATAATTTACAAAAGTGTAAAGTACGTAAAGAATATTCCTTTTTTCCAACTGCTGTAATAATTATTGATTATTTATTTAGTAACAAATAAATTCGAACAAAACGACTCCTAAAACTTTTTTTATTATAATGTGAACGTGTTTTTCCTTGAACTGAAAGTCAGAACTGAACTGGCCACACAAAATAAATATTACTAAAGCATAACCTAGAAATGATGGATGTTTGTTGTGTCCACATATTTCAGTACTTTATTTATGTTTCTGATAGATAAAGTATGTTTAAGAAGGACTCTACATCTGTAAAATAGTAAACAATGTACTAAAATCTGTATTTCATATGACACAGAACTAAAATAAGCAACTGGTCTTTGCTAGGAAGAACCACCTGAAAATTTACTAGACCCAGAAGGTACCTATGATATAGTCATTTAATGCTAGATAGTAATTTGTAATTATTGTTTTTATAATTATATTACCTTTATTATTATTAACTTTTAGTGGGGTTGACTACAAAAAAAATCAAAACTAAATCGATTCTACGCCCCATCTAGCGTATGTATACCAAATTTTGTTGCGCTGGCTATGATGGTTTCTGAGATATAAGCACTGAAAGTCTTAGAGGGAACACCCAGTATATATTTTGTCGAAAAACTGAAGATTTAATAGTTATTTGTCCATTTTTCTACGCACGACCCGCGCGTACAAATAAATTGAATTCTGATAAAAGCAATTACAAATTTCGTAGCTTATAAGTACATATTCGGCGCTGGGTACCAGTAAGCGGAAAACCTGCTTTCACTCTGTCCGTACCCTAAGAGAGAAACGTGTGAAGGAAGTGAAAGAAGAAAGTTGTTTACATTTTCACGCAGTCGAGAGCCAGCAAGTAATTAATGAATTTGTATACAGACCTTATACTATACAATACAGATCCGTATGGGAAAATACGAATGTAGACGTTAGGCATGATGATGTTGTGAAAATGGCCCTCTTTCTCGTTTGAGAAAAACAAATCTGGCATCCAGACTCTGTTTGCCTCTGTTAGCGTCAGGTATTTTAATCTTCCCCCGAAGTCATTGAATTTCAGTCTCTCGTCCAGCCACTGCTCTCGAAATGTTAGTTGAACACTGTACTCCTGAAAATTTTGTAAGAAGCATGAATTTTTTGCATTGACATAGCCGACGCTTTTACGATACGATTCACTAGTCTATAGAACCCTGGCTTCAAAATCTTTCACATACAACGCAGAGTTTTAAAACATTTTACATACAGTATGCAACAAAAGAGCAAATCCCATTAACTACACATTTTCAGCGACAAAATATGATGATTTAACTCTATTTACTTATACGATTTCTTTCAATACCATACCGTATAATTTTATTTAGAATATTTTTTCGGAAAACTCTTCTTTTTCGAGATAAACTCATAGAGCATTTCTAAATTTCAAATTACATAGAAATGCTCAAGGAATAATTTGTAGATAATTTACCGAAGCTTTCAATGTCTTAACTCCTTTCCTATCTATATTATTTTTATACAAACAAATATTTTTTTAACTATGTAATATCATTTACTAAGAAAAATTATGACAATATTTAAGAAACAAATAATTAAATCCACTTATAGTGTAAAAACTGCCTCTTATAACACGAGAAAATGTAATGTTTTTGTCTAAATGTTTTAACTGTATTAGCTGAAGCTATTTATTTGTGGCATAATTCTAGTTTTTCTTTAGTTTAATTGGGTATTTCGCTGCACTTCTGAAAAAATAAAGATGAATTGAATAAACCCTTATGCCAAACGGATCATAAAGAAATGCCTAAGGAATAATTTGTAGATAATTTACCGAGGCTTTCAATGTCTTAACTGCTTTTATACAGAATTTATACAATTTTATACATTTATACAGATGTATCTGAACATAAGACTAATCATATTTACAATGTTTGTAGAAACAAATATTTTTTAACTATGTAATTTTGTTTACTAAGAAAAACAATGACAATATTTAAGAAACACATTATTAATTAAATCCACTTATAGTGTAAAAACGGCTTCTTATAACATGAGAAAAATTAGTGTTTTTGTCTAAAATGTTTGACTGTATTCTCTGATGCTATATATTTGTAGCATAATTCTAGTTTTTCTTTAGTTTAATTGAGTATTTTGCCACACCTCTAAAAAAATAAAGATTAAATTGCGCCAAACGTATTACTTAAGAGTTATTTTTGAAACTAAGTTTGTCTAACCAAAGAATCTCACACTGAAAAAAGCAGATAAGTAAAAAATAACAAAAATCACATCACTATCGCGCACTTCCGTGTTATTGACGTTTCGAAAAACTCTTTGTTTTCGTTCTCAAAATAGCAAATGTATTAAAATTATGTGAAATTTGACAGTTACAAATTTCTTTATCTGGTTCCATAGAGATGTTAAATTATTTTTATTTTATTGTTATTCACTTCTTCTTGATAGAACTGCAACCAACAATGATTAATGTTTACCGAACAGTTTGACATACATCTCCGTTCAATAAAATAATCGCGAGCTCTTTTAATTTTCTTTTTGTTCTAATACCCTTCTTCTCTAAATTTTTTGCCGTACCCCATTGAATCAAATGACCGTTTTCCCAGGCGTGTAGCAAATTTTTGATTTTTCAAATCCCCTTATTTTTATATAATTTGTATGTTCCTCAACTCTAACATTCATAGGCCGAGACGTTTCTCCAAAGCAATGTTTATTGCATTCGCAAGGTGTGCTGTAGATTTCTTAATTTTGTATATCATTTTTTGGATGTGTTTTTGCCAAAAAGGGTCGTAAAGTATTAGTTGTCTGAAAAACTGCTGTAATATCAAGTTTGTTACCGATTCTTCTTAATCTGTGTGATAGTATTGAATGTATGGATTTTTTATTGTATGATTCGTTTCTCTTATTTGTCTTGTCTTGTGTTTCAAAGAGCATACATCTAATAAATTCAACTGTAATTTTGTAATTAGAAGAGCTCGTTAATGTATTTATTAAGCAGGTGAAGTAATTAGTAAACTAATATATTGAATTAAAATATTAAAATTAAATTCTAGTTATTAATAATTAATCTGTTTCATATTACTTCTCATTTTTCTTAGTAAATGATATTACATAATTAAAAAACATTTGTGGCGAAAAGATTATAAACCAATAATTCTGGCACTCTAAATATACAGGGTGAACCTTAAATAAGTACAAATATTTTAACTGCTGGTGTAGTTCGTCATATAGATCAGTCTAGTGAAAGCCATTTTTAAAAATTTCTAATATTTACGGAAATATTATTTTTTTTTTTAAATACCCACATTTTGAGAACCGCTGCTAACCAAGCTAATGAACCATATGATTTGTTGCGAGGTTGCCATATCTTCTCTAATATAAATATTATGTTTCCTTAAAAGTAATAGTAAAGTAATACGGTTAATTCTATTTTAAAAATACTTGTTTTAAGCATAAGTACAGTAAAATTGGGTATGTAGTATGAAACGCAGCAATATTAACATAAATTTTAACTTCTCAACTGACCTTACTATAAACGATTAAAAATGAATTTCCGCAAGTTAAATACTACCGTAAAGTATTTAGGAAGATATTACGTGATATTACTATGTCCAATGTTCAAAAATTTAACATAAATGTGCACACAAACTTACCTGTTTGTTAAAAAATTAACTATTTAATCAGTAATCCACATTTCACAAGTTAAATGCCATTGTACACTGTTAGAAAGAGACACAATTTCCTTAAGTTATTTTATGAATAATAACGAAAAACTATGATTTTCACACAACATATTAAATTTAAAAGTTTGTTTAAGCAAAGACATTTGTATAACACTGGCAACACTGTGAACTACACGTTCAATCTGAAGCGCTATGGCTCTTAAATGTATGAAAGTCAGCGGTCCTCAACAAGTTTTCTACAGAAAAATTACAAAATTTATTTAAAATTTCACTTTTTTATTTCTGATTTTTTTTGTAAAACAACTATTAATTATGTGTTCTACACAGTCAACTATACTGCTGGTTAAAATATTTGTACTTATTTAAGGTTCACCCTGTATATATAAAAAGTATAACATCAATTAGGATATTTAAAACCTTGGTAAATTACGTACAAATTGTTTCTTGGGTGTTTCTTCGGAATTTGAAATTTAAAAGTGTTTCTCTTCAACTATATCTAACGTTATATGTCTTTAAAATAGAATTTGCCTCAGAAAAGAAGAGTTTTATGAAAAATTATCAAGAGAGATCAATAAAATATTCAGACGTCAGAAAACTGAGGTGGACAAAGCACTACATTAAATTTCAAATTGAAACTTGAAAAATTGAACTTTAACATTGCGCAGTTATTGGGATAACCTGCCTTTTTAATGCACCCTGTATACCCTGGATAAGGCAAATAACTCTTCCGCTTCCATTATTTCGTTTGCTTGAAAAGATTTCAGCAGAAAAATTGGCTAAAGCAAATAATAGCGACCAAATTATACTGGGCGACCTATTGAGAATAGGACGTAGATTACTGATTCTCAAAGTCAAAATAAAGTGTTGAGTTCTGTTGAGTGTCAAAGTTTAATATAAAATTGGAATTTTAACAATATTTGGAAAACCATCTCAGCAATCACGCAGAAAACTTTGACGGTTTTATTTTTAGGACACCCTGTGTAGAGGAGGTATATTTTAAATTTCGCAGTTTGTTTCAAACATATTTATCTTATTTGTTAATAAATTAATTTTTCATTTAGTAGCATTGTCAGTGGTGTAACTAACATTCTCTTACCAGTAAGAACAAAGTAAAACTGTCTTTGAAATCGCCTTAAAAAATAATGATATTCTTAACTTGGTTGATAAAATATTGTCGAAATAACTTAAACTTTGACACTATAAATTGAAGGAGCAACATTTCTTTGCCCCATGTTTGCTACTTTTAAAAATGTATGCTTTATCCAAGATGTTTTAGGTGACAAATATGATATTATCTAATTTTAGAACCATATTTGTACATCTTCTACATGAAGTTGTAATGTAAACACAGTTCTTAGCCTTAGCAAGACGAATATTAGAAACAGGAATTAGCTGATTGGAAGAATCGAAGTTCTGTTAAAGAGTAAAGAGTTAAATCTGCCAGTTCCATTTCAAATGATGTTTATTAAACGTTAAATACAACTAATTCTAACGTTTGTGAACCAGCGTTATAGAAATTATATTGGTGAAAATATAGATAAAGTTTACATACGATTCTGAATGTACTTAAATGAAAATTTACACAGGCAACTATCTAGAAAATCAAGTAAATTTAGTTCAGAAAACCTTATTTTGAGTAGTACAATTCTTGACACCTTGTATAAAGCGGATTGAATAAAAGTTATTTTTTTTAATAAGTACTAAATCTATATATTAGTTCATATCTCTTCAAGTAAGTGAGTTGGTTGATTTGAAATTTGTTTCATCATAAAAATCACTGTATTATCTAAATCAATCTAGACTTACTAGTTTTGTTGATTTAATAATTTAATTGAGATACTTTCAAATGACAAACATTTTGAAAATCTGAATTTAATTAATATTTTCCTTACACCTATACCCCGAGTGGCCCAAAGAATAGAGTGGATAAATATAGGTGAATAAATTAACTAATTTACACTCTAGATAAACAAATAATAAAATAATAACACAAGTTATAGAGGTAACCCTTATGGTTTGTGTCTCCCATATATTGTACTACTCATTAGATGCATTAACTTTATTTATGTTCGTTCATTTATTATTTTGAAACCAAGGCACTGCGACTGACTACCTAGTTAAAACCATTCTGCGTGCACATGCGCTGTATAGCTAAAAAACAACATGCAGTATTGTCTTCAATCGGAAGAAAATATGTCTTGATTAAAAATATTGTTTGAATGAATGCCAATTTTTAATGTAGGGATTTTGAAAAAGTATACTGTTTGTACCCAACAGAATGCTTTTCCGAAGTCATAAATTTTGTTCGTTACGACAGATTAAAGCCAATTCAACAACAATTAAAGCAAACAAATAAAAGTCAACCAATTTTTTAAAACACTTACAGATTTCACTGTTCTTTCATTTTGTAATGTTGAACAAATAGAAAATTTGATGTTATGATTTTTTTTATTAAAAATTAGATCAAGTACATTGGTATGTTAAATTTTGTTTAGAAGTTCATATTAACATTTAAAATAATCTTTGTAAATGGAAATTAACTAATAAATTATTATTTTTTTAAATATGACAAAATATTTAACAGTGACCAACGCAACACAGAGAGCGAAATGCGTTACACCATGGTTAAGCTGTTACCAATCAAGTTGCTGACAAAAAGGTGATATATATTTTGCTGCAAGCTAAGCTTTCTGTATTGCTATTTTTAGTCCAGTTCAAAAGACTTAAAATTTTGCTGTATTTTCAGAGTTCTAAATTTAATTTAAAAGTATATAATTAAAATTATTTCAAAACATTTTTAGTAAGCTGAAAAGAGTTTGGCAAGTTTTTTAATATGCCCAAATACTTCTGAAGCCTTTGAAAAATTGTTGGGTCCTTAATGAAATTAAATTCTTCCCAAATTTGTTGCTGAATTGCAATGTATCTGAGTTCTGAGGTTTCATAATATTCAATACAGAAAGCTTAAAATCTCGCTGCATTGTATCTACCTGGATGGTTAAATATGACGTATCTGCGTAGATATCCGAGATAAAAAGTGTGAAGAGGGGGTATGTAGTTAGTGAGTAAAGGCCATGCATAATGGACAGGAAACAAACATCTACGAGCGTATAGTCACCGGGGCTGCAGCGACACTAGCGCAGGCGACAGCGAGCGCCACACTCTGCATGCTCGCGCTGGTGCTGGTGCCCTCATTGCAACATCACCAATCATTCACCATCAGTCGCAGTTGGCTGTTGGCCCTGTGCAAGTGAATGCAATGGCAATGGCCGGGAACATAATATACAAAAATTGCAACACACTGGATACAATGACAATGACACCCATCATCCAATACTCGACATGACTGGCAGACCGCGCACTCACCATTTTATAATCATCTATTTTGCTGATAGACCGCAGAAAGAAGTTGATGTTTACTACGGTCGGCCCGTCCACCCGTCCTACTGCAGAACAGAAGTAAGAAGGTTTATTAGAGTTAGCATTGAGCGGTGCGGGCCACGGCCACGCCAATCACATCTCGCTTGCCTCCGCATGCTGGCTGGCAAGCTGGCCGTCCGCCACGCCACGCCACGTACTACAAAGCATCACACGCAGGCGCGGCCGACACCCTGAAGACATTTCTGATACTGATTACTATCCAAACTACCATCCAACTACACAAACAGAGATGTTCCATTCACTGATCCATACACTTACCATTGTCACGTCATCTATCTTTGAGATACTTCTCACAAAGATGTTGACACGGACTATAGCCGGACCATCTAGCGGTTAAGAAACAAAACGGCTCAATTAGTGAACATCATCACCGGAGCTATCGATCGATGCTAGTCGATGCTGCCGATCGACGCGTGGCAATGAGGCACCTGCACCCGCACCTCGGCACCTGCTGTGCCCTAGGCCCTACGCCTTAGCCAGACCGGAAGTCAGCATTCAGCAATCAAACCCTATCCTACAAGCTAGACGGGGCCACCGATTGGCGACAATCGACAATATACCCTGCCAAATACGACGCAACACAACACTTCCTCAAACCACCCTATAACAAAATTACTTGCCACAACATGAAACAATACACAGCAAAAAATAACATTCAGTAAGTTCCCAACTAGCAAAATAAATTTTATAAAGGTTATACAGGGCGAGTCAGTCATAATGTCATTAATTTTAACCACGTATTCGGAAGGACCAGTAATGGCTGCTGCTGATTTCTCCAGCCGTCTTGAATTGTGCAATTGGCTGACCCTAATTTTATTAATAAAGTGCTATGGGCGGGTGAGTACAACTTTACTCGAACTGGCATTTTAAACAGGTTAGTACCATACTAATTAAAAAACAATAAATTTCTAAGCTAGATGTACGTAACTACAAACTGAATAACTGATTGTATTTACGAGTAATACTAAAAATTCATATTGAATTGTAAAACGGGGTGAAAACGTATATATATATACCAAAATTATTAAACTATAATAACCCAACATTTATTTATTATCTACATTTGATTTTATTAACAAATAAATCAATATTTAAGGAAAATGCATTCATATATTTACATAAAAAAGTTAGTTTTACTCCTTGTCGTTAAATACCAGTAACTAGGTTATTGACCTAATAATACGGTAGGTCAAGATTCACTATCGATAACTTGTATGAGCATCAGATCAGAGGCGCGCCGTTTCGGTCTTGGACAGATTTTTGCCGCCAACACGAGGATTTTTTATTACTTAGTATTTAAACACGAAACACTTTTTGCTTCTCTTAATTTACTCATTGGGTATAGGTTTTTTTATATAATGTACCTAAATGGTTTATTAGTATTACTCTGTTTATTATTAGATACGTTGGGGTTTTGTAATTTCAATGTTAAATATTTTTTAAACTATAACCAATCAATTTCTTTGCAGTCATAACAGCCACATTTGGTCGGACAAAAATCCACACGCTACTCTCGGTTTAGCTTTCAGAGGCGATTTGTTGCCAAGGTATGGGCAGGACTGTACGGGGATCGTTTGATTGGACCGTATTTTCTACTGGAAAACCTGAATGGATCGCGTAACTTGCAATCATTGGATATTAATATTTTAAATTACTATTGGCTGAACTGAGCAAGAAAAATATGAGATTGTAAAATAGTCAGTACAACCGTTTATTTGTGGTGTAATACCTAGGCAGGTAGTAGGAAAATATTTCTATTTGACAACGTCGCATCAGATCGACATTGAGTTGAACCGTGAGCTGTAAACGACCAAGGCTGTGAGCGGTCAGTGACAGTCTGAAAAGGGGGTTTAAACAATGATTTGAAAATATTTATTCTCGGCGTAAATATGCATTTAGATTTTTTTTAATCGCGTATTCGTATTATATTCATTATTCTTTATTTCTTAAAATTAATGTCATTATGACTGACTCACCCTGTATAAATTGCTATAATATAAATTTTATAGGAGCTCCAAATTCATATAACGTGGTTATTACATGCCTTTATACGATACTTATAGAATCCAAGAGGGCCCACTTTTATAAAACACTTTGGTAATGTAACAGTTCTATAAAAAATGTATACAACACTTTTAAAACAATTTTATACAGCAACTATAAAAACGTTTTGTAGTCTGTATTTTGGTATTATTTAACGAAACATATTTTTTAGTAAAAAATATTAGAACTAAATCATTTTAAGATGGTGTATAACGCAGATTCATAATTATTTGTACTTATATTTAAGAACGGGACACCCTAAACTCAATGGCGATGATTTGGTAGATAGGTATAATACTATCAACAATAATATCATTTCAACAATCACGTGATTCAACAAATAATGCGGTTCTTTTAAAATTCTATTTTGCTAGTTGGGTTATGACTTAATTAATTTGGTGCTGAATTTTGAATAAATCAAAATGTGTGAGTGAGAACATACTGTGTAAAAATAACATCAATCGTTGTAGATGTTACACATTCAGTCCAAGTATGTATCCATAGGTGTCGGCTTTCTAAAATCCGTATGGGTGCTTAGCCAAAGGAGGTATAGAATAGCTGGAGGGATTTTTTTTGGTACCACGCCCAAAATGTTTTTAGGCTTTCAAAAAATTTCTTTTATCAAATTATTTAATTAATATCATTAACATGAAAAAAATGCCTACAGAAAATGTTATACTTGACTATAGGTATAAAAATTCAAATAAACAACATACATTATAAAATTAACAAACAAACAAAAACAAATAAACTGATGACTGATGAATTGCAGTTAACTGAACTCAACAGGTAACTGAATTCAAGCACTTAGATATATTTATTGATTACGTCGTAAATTGGCAAGCCTGAACCGTTTATGTCAGGTATATGGCGTTAATATTGTTAAAATTTTCTATTTTCCAAATTTCACCGTATATCACAAATGAGGCCAATAACTCGCAACCTTAACTGTTCACAATCTGTCATAATAGTTAACAGAATATGAGTACGCAAAACGTAGCACGTGTGTACACATCCAGTGGTCATTGGCTACTCAAAGCTGGACCTGCATACAGTCACAAGCAGAAAACAATCCACTCCATTCAGACATTAAAGTATGAATTCAGAGATTAAAGTATGAATTCAGAGTTAAAACTATGAATTCAGAGATTAAAGTCTAAACTTAAAAATAATTGTAAACATGGCCCTTCTGGGGCTTCGTAGAAATTAGTTTCTGTTAGTAATCAAATGATTCTTAAATATCGTAATAACATTTTCTTTCTGCAAGCAGATAATAATTTCTCTCATTATTATCTGCTTGCAGAATATATACAGGGTGTTAGGTAAACATGCGGCAAAAATTCAAGGGGTTATTCCTTGGCCTATTCTAAGAATATTTTGTCCTATGATGATTTCTGAAAAACCCCTTTGTTTCGAAGACTAACAAAATTTGCGACAACCATATTCGATATTTATTGAAATTAATGTAAATAAAGATATGGCGTACGCCAATGAGTTTATCAATTTTTTTTACAGTAACATACGGAGATTGCTGGATTGGTCGAGGTGCGCTACACGCATGGCCTGCTCGATCCGCCGACTTAAACTCTCTGGATTACTTCTTATGGGGCTATCTGAAGTCACTGGGCTGGACGAATTGCGAAATCGGATAATTCCTGGGTGTCACTCAATTAGAAACAACCCTGGTGTGTTTGAAAGAGTTCGGCACTCAATGACGAGAAGATTGAATGCTTGTATCCAGGCTGGAGGAAGTCATTTCGAACATTTATTGTACATTGAGCAACTTTACATGTACTTTTTGATAAAAAAAATACTGTTACTGCAAATTTTCTTCACCCTGTATCTTCGAAACAAAGGAGTTTTTTAGAAATCATCATAGGACAAAATATTCTTAGAATAGACCAAGGAATAACCCCTTGAATTTTTGCCGCATGTTTACCTAACACCCTGTACATTCACGACCATGTTATACAAATTTCCTGTGGTTATACTTTGATCAAAATATTTCGTAACTTACTTGCGATGTGCATTCATAAAACCACGAATTTAATGTAAATTTAATAAGCCATCATAATTCAAATAACACATACGTTAAACTATAGCGACATCTAATTGTTTAAGAAAGTCTGTTAAAATTTTGCATACCGTGTAAAAATTAACATCACCATTATTTCTCAACAGTTACAGGGGAATACATAGTACAAAAATTTAAGGTGATGAAATATAACATTTAACCTTGATACAACGTAAATGTTATTTTCACCAAAATGGGATACATACTTGGCTGATTGTTTAGTATGTTTTATTTTTTCCTCGAAAACGGTGCATCCTACGAAAAAAATTGAAGAGACCAATTTTATTCAGGATTGATGACGGATTTCTAAATAAACATCAAAACGGGGAAAGTCAGAGGCGTACCATTTTTTTTATTAAAAACGTTGTAGCATTATAGCACGAAAGTCACTGGTGCAAGTAAGAAATATTTGGATCATCCCAAAAAGTGCACATTTATCCCTCTAAAGCGTGTTTCAAATTTCCAGTCGATATCTTTAAAACTGTTTGAAATAATTAATAAAAATAAATAAAAAAACCATAATGAAGACAAAAGCAATAAAGAAAAATCATTGAATTAAATCATCAGATTTTGTGCCCAAGTAGAAAAATACGTAATATACAAAATAACACGTAAATGAAAGAAATTATAAAGTTGATTTAACATTAAACATGAGAAATCGTGAATTAAGCAGTAAGTCGTCAACTATTTGTTTTTTGTTTGCCAGTTTAAATAGCGTAACTTTATTTTAATCATATTTTATTCCAAGTAGAATGTTCTTGCGATGATAATCAAAAAGTTGCCATCAAGAAAACTGTTACGCTAAGACGCTGTCTTTTCTCAGTGTAAGTAAATCTATGTCATAATAATATTTACGTCTATAGAATAGGTATTTTCATAGATATCGATAACTAAGATCTGCTTGTTGAGCTTTTCATAGCTATTTGTTCATTTTACATCATTATATTTAATTTTTTTCCAGGGTGTACGTATTTTCGTGGTACCTATGTGTTATCATACAATTTTTTACTACTTTAACGCCCTGTGTATTGTTGTAAAGGGACTCATATTTCAGACGACCTGTATACAATGCTTCTTCTCATTATTGTCAACCTATTGAACTATGAGTTTGAAATACGATACAAAATTGAAAAAAGAAATACCAATGCAGATATCTTCAAATATGAAAGCTATGTGCCCTACAGAAGCCAATAATAAGAAAGGAATTATATAATAATTACTATGACAAAAAATCGTCTGAGTGTCTCGGACGTCCAGTTTGGCCAACTGGGAATTTGTGAAATTACGTCTTTAACCGAAACAAATTAAAGCAAAAATACGTCGGGAGAAATATGTCAAGCATGATAAAGAAAGCATGTATTAAGATGGAAAGAATGTAATAAAAGTAAAATAATTACATACTGAACTCCGTCAACAAACGAAACAATTTCAGTGGATGCCGTTAGACCAAAACAGAACCAGCAAATTCACCAAAAGGAAATTACAGTAAAAAATAAATTTACAACTTAGACGTCTACTCAAACCAGCTTAAAATTACTTTTTACTCCATGTAGACGTATTTAAGCCAATTTCATGAATTTTCCTATAGTTCTCATACGTATGTTCTTTGATACCAAGTATTTAGGTATGCTAAGGACATAGAAAAAATTGAATTGATTAAATATGAAATAAATCTGCTAAATTTACTAACACAGAAAAAAGACGTAGTTGGTTTAATTAAATTATTGGGTGATTTTTAAAATTCAAATTCACTTTTGAACACGCATTAAGTCACAATAGATGAACTGTAACCTATTTCTGCATTTCTAGGATTGCTCCTGGCCATATTTTAACTTGAATTAAATATCTAACTATAAAATGTAACATAAATTAAAATAATTTTAAAAATTAAGTTGTGTGTTTAAGTGTTGGCAATATGTCTAGTCTAGACCAAAGTGGTCTATGTCGACTCCTAGGGGTCGATTTCGGACTGCAAGGAGTCCATGTCAGTAAAAACAAACATTAGGGGTGTAATTTACCTTATCTAAAAAAATAGGGGTCCACGAGAATAGATCACATTTAAGCAGGTCGTGACCATAATTTTGGCTTGACTTTAAGACAAATAAAACAAACTAGTTACACAATAAAAATTCATACATTGCAATATTATCAGAAAGATTAAAAAGATCGATAATAAATTTGATATTAGAACAGCTTTTCAGACAACTAATATTTTAAAAAAATGATGTACAAAATTAAAAAAATTGCGTCTACATTATGTTGAAGATAGGTTTCGGCCTATGAATATATTAGAGTTAAGGAACATAAAAATTATATAAATAGATGGAAATTTGAAAAATCAAAAATTTGCGAACATTCTTGGGAAAACGGTCATTTGATTTAATGGGGTTTGGCAACAATTTTAGAGAAGGAGGATAATGCAACAAAGAGAACATTAAAAGAGACCGCGATTGTTTTGTTGAACCTTTAAAATTCTCCTTTAGCAAAATGTGTTATTTTATCAAACATTCCACGGACTTCTTTTTAATTAGGGGAAAAAGATGCTCTTTCAAGAGATTATTAAAAGAATTTTTGCATCTAACAGTTTGTATTTCTCTGTTTAGAAATATCCTGTGTACTTAATGGTATATAGCCCTATTACAAATTAACTTTAACCTTGTCGAATTCTGATGTTTGGCTTTTACCTTAAAGTTGTTGTTTCTTTCAGAATCTGCAAGACAGCGAAAATGCAAAGACGCAATCCTCACCAAAAACCAGATGGTAAGACTTCTACAATTTTTTATACACACCAAGTAGCAGCCTCCTACTTAGAAGCAAACAGTTATTTATCGTGTACTGTTTACAAAATTGTTCTTTACTTCTACATTTAATATAAATATAAATTCCTTGTGACATCTATTAATGTAGAATGTGAAATTTATTACTTGAGATGTAATTAAAGCCAATATACTATAACGAGAAAATGTCCAAATTGTGTAAATGCTTTTTTCTACTACCAATATTCCATCACGACTTAATAGGGATTGAAGAAGTGATTATAGTGATTTTTCAGATATGCTACAGGAATTGAATCGGCAAAATCGGTCTGTAGGGATCTAGACTTCTGTATCAAAGATAATATAAAGCTTTTGTCAATTGGTATCAGCAGTGTCATTACAATAGACAGTTACTTTTCTTTACTTCGCTTAAAGATCCCTGTTCTTGAAATAATGAACTATATAGTCCAAATATTTGATGATGAAATCATCTTTAACTGTCAATGAGAATATAGATATCTACCAATTTGACTACGGTAAAAACGTGTTTTAAGAGGCAAATATCGACTATAATGCAAAGAAGAGAAATGACTATACTGTATTATTTAACCTAACTGATAACTAACAAATTTTTACTAACGAAGATGGTGATAATAGTAAAATTGGAAGGTACTTGTATTGAGACGAGGTTGCTAAAATGATCGCAAGTAATGTAAAGAACATTTTTATTTAACTGAAAGTTTCCTTGATTCCAAAACAAAAATTGGACGAACATTTGCAACAAATGCATCTCTTCGTTCCGAAAAAGAAGAAGCGGACTTGTTCAGTTTACATTTTTCCATTCAAACTGAACAAGTCCGCTTCATATGTCATACGAAATATACATATACAACAGAATTATGCAAAAGTTTAGTGCAATTAGGATTGGGTTTTTTTCTATAGTCTGATTTTCATCAAGGAATAATGATTGTATATATCTACATAAAACTATAAACCAAATATATTTTCAAAATCACTTTTTTTCCGGTTGAATGAATCCGAAAAAATATCTGCATTAAAACTATTTTTAACCCACAAAGAGCAAAAAATATTTTGTGTACTTTATACAGTCCTTAAAATTATGTTTTAGGATACCCTGGAAGAAGTTTTCAACCATCTCAAATTCCAAGGCGTGAGAGAGTCTACCCTTCTCTAGAGGCAGCTGTATCTGACATGCAATTAAATCAAGGTAAATATTTTTTCTGGTAATGGCTATAGTGTTACAAGCCACACAAAAAGTTCAAAACTTTGAAGTAGTATTTAATGTCTAAAAAATTCTTTGTTTTTCATAAGAAAGTATTTGGAATGGAATAAAATGAAAAAAGAAATAATTTTAGACATTTAAGAACTTTTTCTCTATTGCTTATTTTTAAAGTTAAAATCTTAATTTATTTATATTTTATTCTATATTTCTACGTATTGGTTATATCTAAAAATATAATTTTAATTCATTATTGTGCAATTAAAGTCTTATTTCGCTTGACTTCTTAAAAGTAAATACCTGTTCACGTATATTAATATTGTAAACACTTGTTTTCATAATGCTTCACAAATTGTACCTTTACCACCTACCAAATTGTATTTGTAACAGTCCCCTGTGCATTCAATTTTTTTTTAGAGAAGTTCTGAATCACTGTATTTACCAGAGACAGAATAGCCCATGTCAAAAACAAAGTCCAATAAAATGTGCTTTCAACCGTCCTTATTGGGAATAAAAATAACGAAGCAGCGTTACTACAGTTCCCGTCGAGAAAATTACACTTAGCAAATCTAGATAAACCGAATTCGTATAAAAAACGTAACTGTTTATAGCAAAAACATGTTTTGAGAAAACATATCTCTTATCCGTTCGCTTATTGACAAATGTATAAATTGTAGGCTACTTTGCCTTTACTTCTACTTTTACGAAGAAGTTATTCTTCATAAAAAATTGTTTGTTTATGAACTATGTTTTGTCGCAAATTTTGTTTACTGGTACAAGAAATGAAGAATCAGAAAGTGTAAGAGTAACCTGTTATTTTTTTTATAATCGCAATGAAAAAGGCTTTAAAATGATGTGCCACAAGTGGGGTAGTTCCATTTGAAATTTTAAAGTTGGCAGTGCTAGGGATTGGGGGATGAACATATCGAGTTGGCTTAACTGTCAAAAAAACTCATCGCTGTATGTAAATATATTGTAATTTTTCCAAAAAAATGGTGTATTATCGTAATAATATTACTGTACAAAAAAAGTTACTTTAAACACGCATTTATTTGCTGTAAATGAATATATTGTTTCTGTAAGTAACCATTGTATCGTCACAATGTTAATACAAAAAACATGAGAACTAGTAAATTATAATTAATATTAAATAAAAAACGTGAAAGTAAAGGGAATGTCTGTGAATTTATGAAATATATGTAAAAGTGAACAAATAGACGTTATTATATCGTCTATCCATTGTTGCTGTAGTACTTTGAAGATTTAGATGTTGAGAAGCAAGCTTTTGATCATTCCTGCAGCTTTATCAAGTACAAGAAATATAATAAATAAATGTTTACGTGCAGGATTTGTCGAGCTCATTTTAAGGGTATTTTAAAATCTGAAAGCCATGTACGACTTCATAGAAATAGGTAATCCCAGTGGCTCATTTGTCTGTGTGCGAGTTTGCTATCATCTTTCACATCTTTCAATAAATTCGCTTCGCATATATGTATAATGAATACTTATACATAATAAGAATACTTTTTATTATAAGAAATTTTTACAATTTATGTTGTGAAGTAAAAACGTTTATTGCCAATTTGATATGTGTCGTGATAGCTTTTGTAACATTTTTTACTGTATTAGAAAGGTATTTTAAGCTAATATAAATCAAATCTCCTACAAGCTAATAATAAGGAATATATGGGTAGATATTGTGGGTGTAATTCAACGCTGGTTGGGGCTTTAGCCCACAGAGTAGTTAGTACCTAAAAATATATATATAAAAAAAAACATTACATAAAGGGTAAACGTCATATTTAATTTAATTTGACAGGCTAAACTCACTTTTGTCATTGTCGATATTTAATTTCAAATAATTTCAATTTATATAATAATTTTTATAGTTAGATATTTGACTCAACTTAAAGGAGGCCACCTGAAGAAGCAATCCTAAAAATGCAGAAATAGGTCAGATCTCATCTATTGTAGTTGAATTTTCGAGTTCCCACTGTCAAAAGTGACGTTAGATATTTATAGTGTTTCCATTAAACCAGGTTAGTAAATTTAGATAGATTAATTTCTTTAGATAATTATTGAATAGAACTTTGTCTATGGAATTGATCATTAGCATACCTAGATGTTTGGTATAAGAGAGCATACATATGACTTCATTGATAAGAATTGTAGGAGATTTGATTTATATTAGCTTAAAATACCTTTCTAATACAGTAAAAAATATAGAAATATTTGTTATAAAAAGGTTTGTTTTTCTTCTACTATTCCATAATTATATAAAAGCACGGTTAAATTAAAAAATATTAAAAAATTAATTATTTCAAATATTGTAACACTTGGTATATAGATAAGTTTGTTTCAATGGACTCAAAATCAAGTATTCTATCAACTAAAATTATAGTAACTGTAACACCTTGCAAGACACCCTGTAAATTGACAAAAAAATGTAATTTTTATTTCGGTGAGATTGTACGCGGGTCCATTAGAAAAAAACATTCCGCAGATTTTTCTCTGCGTAGCACCAGAACACAAGTAGATATGCTTTCGGTCAGCCATTAACATTGTTACATTGTATACGCCTCCTTGGTTATATAAAACCGCAAAGCATCACTGTCGGCGATAACAGAAATAGGAGGGAGGGTTAAAGTACGCCATAGCGTGGTTTGGTTCATTATCTCCCAATCGCTTTCCAACATGCTATTTAGACAGTTCAGGTAAAAATCGTAATTTTCATAAGTACTTACTTGTATTTTAAACTTTCTGGCAATCTGATATCGACAAGAATTTGTTTTACGCTCGCCGTATTTCTCGCCGTAAAATGATCAAATATGTGGTGTTTTTTAGGTACAGAAATATCGAAAAGTAAAACACGTGTGACAAAAGTAATATCAAAATTGAAATTCTTGATGCTTTGTTTCACTTCACTTTTACTATTTAAATTCTCCTCAAATAAAACAATGACTGAAAAAGCGTTTGTAAGACACATGTTATTCTAACCCCACATTTTAACAGTTATTCTCATTTTCAAATACTTACTAACAAAAGTGAACAATCTTATATGCAGAACTATGTAAGTTTATGTTATAACAATAATATAATAAATCTACAGTTGTATTTACAAAATACGTATTTTGATAGATTTCTATATCTAAAAATTTGTTGGTTAAAATGTTTTCTGTCGTTATATAGGGTGAATCTTAAACTAAAGACATTTTAACTGCAGGTGTAGTAAATAAAATAGGGCGCAATATTCAAACAGTGAAAGGGTTGACATGCTAAAAGCATATTTGTCAAATAGTGACAATCAGTGAAACTGATAACGATAACGTATTGTGATAAATCTATTGGAGTGTAGTAAAAATGGATAATAACCAAATTCTAGATTGAACTGAGATTGTGAGTAGAGAATCTGGTTTATATTTTCAATTTATTGGGAGGTATGGGAATGGCAAAGGAGAGGAGATGACAGTTAATTTTTTTACCTTTGCTAAATTCTATATTAGTGAGTTCTTAAATGTCTAACATTATTTGTATTTGTCAAAAACACTATTTCAAGAATACAGTGTATTTAATGTATAAAATTGTTATACAGGGTGGTCCATAGTGAACTAAGTTAAACTATAAAACTTGACATACTTTTAATAAATTTGCTATGTTGTGAACGAAAACGTTTTTCGAAACGTTAAAAAACCGAAGTGCGCGATAGTAATGGGATTTTTGTTAATTTTTACTTATCTGTTTTTTCAGTGTGAGATTTTTTGGTTAGGCTCCAATCCGTTTAGCGCAAGGATATATTCAATTAATCTTTAAGGCTGGCCAGGGCTGTACTAGGATTTATTTTTCCATAACAAAATTGAAGTTCGATTTTCTTGACAAAACATGAATAGATACACCCTGTATAAACTAACATATTTATTTTTGTACATATTCATTTCATATTTTCATTAGTCTCATCATTCTGCACTCACATATTTCTGTACACACTGCATAAGTTAAAATATTTCCTTCTATATATAAATTTACTACTCATATATTTCCGTTAGTTGTGTGTTTAAATTTCAACTGTTCTGTTTTTAAGTGCTAAATGTAGATATCATGTTTTGTAAATATTATATAAGTAGGTACATGACCGGCGTTCCCATAAATCTTACTCAGGGTTCTGCATGGTGAAAACTAAGAAACACACTCGTTCTAGCAGACTCTTCGAGAAACTACCTAGATTACGGGAACGACAGGCAGTCACAAATTTGTAACCAGTCAGTCAATAACATCGACTCATCGTATAACATTGTGGGTGCTAAACAACCGCAAGCGATAATAAATATTAGTACACAATACACTGTCCTTACTGAAATCCCGCCACCCCACATTCCGAATATTCCCAGGATCTCTACTTTATTTTTCCAGCATTAAAAACGCTACACCCTGTATAATGTGGTATCAAAGATAAATTAATTCCCACAAATAGCCAGAAGTTACAACCAAAATAAATGTAGTAAAAATTCAAATACTACCCTGTATCTATATCCACAAAGTTTGATCTAAGTACTATTTAAGCGATTATTCCATTCCATACTCGTCTAGGTTGGCTCACTCTGTAGTTACACTATATGTTCGTCATGAAGCACCAAATTTATAACAAATACTACTGTAATGAAATATATCAAGGATGCACAAAACGCTATTTGGGCAATTTAGTAAATAAACAGTGTTGTTAGGACTTTGTATAAGTAGTGTACAACAAATGCAATAATTTAATATGTAATAAGGATACTGGTTGTTATGCCTGTAATTTGTAATACGGATGTCGACAATTGAACAAAACTGACGAGTATAGAATAATAAATATATTTATGAATTTCATTATAAGAAAGCAGCGCTGTACATGGATCGATCTAGATTAAAATAATTAGTAGTGAAAATAATTACATTATAAATTGCATACATTACTTCTATTAAAGATCATATCATATACCTATGTAGGTACAGGGTGTCTCAAACTTCATAGGCCTACTGTGAGAATACAAAAAAACGAAACGAACACACATTTTTTTGTTCGGAAGAATCAAATAATTAACCGAAGAGTTAAGTTACTTCTGGAAAATGTGCCTTTGCAGCTAAGGAGAAACCTATGGTTTTAGCACAACGCAGCTCAACCCCACAAGGCTCCTATACTTTTTATGATTGTTGTCAAAATGCAATAGAATTTCCATTATTTAAGTTATTTATAATATGCATTACATCAATTTCATTCACACCATCATAAAAAAATGTATTACCCATATTCATACTTGATACTGTGCATTGAACAGATATTTGACCACCAAACTGTTTCCAAATAGCCATCATAGCTGCAGTACTAAAATAATTTACAAAAGTAGCAGCTAGAATATCACCCTGCTCTATAATGTTACCATTAATAGAGATTCTTGTGGGCATATGAAGGTTTGATTTACCATTTTTCTGTAGAACTAAATTCCAAATATATTTTTGTTTTCGAGAAGTATTTTTATTTTTAATTTCATCTCGATAAAATTGTTTTTTCGTATAGTTAATTTTTATTTTGTAATCTTTTTTAACCTATCTATAATAGTTATCAAGTTGATCATTTCTCGCATTATTCTTTAACCAATAAAGTTCCCTCAGCTTATTACCCATTTCAATTATATCATTTGTAACCCATGATTTTGTATTAGACTGGATACAAGTTACAGGTTGCATAGGACAGAATTTATCTAATGCATATAATTCAACAAAACTATTAAAAGCTTTGTCAATGTCACTATCAGAGACAAAGGCAGTATCGAATGTTTCAATACTTAAGCAATAGTTTAACTTTAGCAAATTATTCTCACATGTAATTTCTATGCTTAATTTGTCCCTTATGTCTGTTTACATTATCGTAATCAGTTTTTATTTTTACAATTAACGCAAAATGATCAGCTACATTTAAATCTTCGACATATTCTTCATATGCATTTTGGTTAATATTTGTCAACACATAATCTATCTTTGAAACCGAACGTAGACCGTATTTATTACTTTTGTGGGATCAAAATTTTGGCAAAAGATACCATAGCTATCTGTGAGATCACATTTGGATAACACTTTTCCCGACAAATAGATTAGGATTTTTATGAAGGATTTGAAAAATAAAGTTTACAAAACACCTTCGCGAAATATCAATCATTTGAAATAAAAACCACAAACGCTTGTAATGAGTTAAATGGCGAAATGTTAATAAACGCAGCCCACAAAGAAGTCACGAAGAGGATATGTATCTTGAAATGAGAGGAGGTCATATAGAGGACAGATTGTAATATGTATGTAGTGTGAGGGCGTTTGCCTCATATTTTAAGTTGAGTTATTTATATCATCATCTTTTGTTTTAACTGTATTAAGTAATTTTTGAGGTTAATCCTTTTATTTATTCTTAATCACACTTATGCACTTTAAACAACAAACATTCAATTATTTCCCAACGACTACGACAACGACACTCGCTATGTAATTTTTAGGTGGGATACCCTTGCTTGGGGGGTGAAAGTGGCTGAGTCAAAAATACCAGTAAAAAATGTTCCCCTTTAATCTACAATCGACGGCAGTTCCTGAAAATGGTTCTGTTTCGTTTTTATCTGGCCACCCTGTACATTAGAATCCACTTACTCTTTTCTACAATTCCAATGTTATTTTTGATTTATTTATATTTAAAATTGAAGCAATTGCTTTAAACGCTTCAGTTTACAGTTAAAAAAAATGATAGGTTTTTTTTTTAAAATTTAAAAGGAAAATTGCGTGCTGTGAAGGTTTGGTATAATTCCCTATATAAAACTGATGGTTTTGAAATAATATAAAGCGGATTCAGAAATATATGTACATTTATTTCAACTGATTTATTTCCTTAGTTTTCTCGACAGCGTGAACGTCACTCTTACACACACAGGCTAATTACATTTTTATATAAATACCCAAGTTGCACAACCTCTGCAACGTTCTGTCTATTACACTTGTTTTTCTTAGAATTCAGGAGTATTTGACGATAAGTTGACGTACTATTAACTTGCCGTACCAAAGAAATAGTAATTTATTTCCACTAATTAAAACACAAAATGTATCTCAATGTCAAAAGAAAGTTAAACGCATATTTCCAGAATGTAATATTTCCGCCTTCGAAAATATGTTATGCAATCTTGACTGACTTGACTCTTTACACCATGAAGCTTTTACGTACTTTTACGAATTATTTCTGTTTCAATTTAAATTTTCCAAAAAAATTGATTTATACCAGTAAAAACAGAATATGATGGGTTGAGAACGAAGTAAAAATATCTAGTCAAAATCTTAAGGATCTATATACAGTGCGGCGCTAAAGTTTTGCACTAATATTATTGTTACAAGTCCCTTAAATGCACGACGACCACAAACATTTTCTTGGGCATTCATGTTTCTCATTTCAATGTTTAAAAAATTATTATCAGCAATTTAAATATAAAAAATAACAATAAAGAACACTACTACCTATTCTATGAATTGAGTGTCATTAACAGAAACTATATGGTATTGTAGTGACAGCTGTCTACCTATTATTTCCACGCTTACCTACTACGTTGGAAAAAATAATTTTCTAATTTAATTCCCTCTGAATCTCAAAACCTTAAGTCGCCTGTTTCTCGAAAACAGTTGAGTTTATTGACAGGCATACCTTTTCTATGTTGTATCTAGTGACCTTTCATAAATTACTGATGTTATTTTAGTCTGGGAATAGGTCAATTGTAGTAGAAAAACTAATTTTTTTACAAATTGCCAACGTTTCGGCATAACTATGGCATATTTGGTCTCATTTTTGCTACTTCATTTAAAAACACCCTTTATATTCGTTTTACTTTGGTGCCTTTGAATATTTGCAGGTGGCATGAGATAACATTCCTGTTATTTGCTAACTATTTTATTGAGTTATTAAATGTCTAAAATTATTAGTATTTGTAGGAAACGCTGTTTTAAGAATACAGCACCCTTAAGGAAAATTGATATATGACCCTGATTTTACGTATATCTAGTAATAATATCTCTACAAATTAGTGGTTATTAAAACTAAAAATTGAAGGCCTCATTTACTATATACAAGGTGGGCCATTTTAATCAGTACAGTCGAATATTTCGAGTTTCGTGAGTGTTACGAAAAAATGACTCAGACAAAAGTTGCTCAAAAAACTGGGGGCCAACTATCTGTGCATTCAGATCTGACTTTGACATTGATTTTGAAGGTCATTTGAAGGTCAAAATCAAATTTTTAAATAGAAATCCACATTTTTGAAACCGGATTCGAAAAGAGCAAGAAATCTTACGTCTGAAGCCACTTAAAATAATATTTGCTTGTTACTTTTAGATCGTAATTACAAGGTGAAATACCGGGAAAGCTGCAGTCAATCCTGTAGCTACGTAACTTGAAATCGCATTTAGGCTAACTTCCCATAATCTAAGCCAGGTAGTTAACTGAATAACATCATTCTAGATCATGTTCAAAGCCCAATTGGAAAATTCAATCCGCATTTGCATGTGGATTGGTCTTAATTCTTGGAGCAAAGTTATGTGGTACGCATTATACCTAAGAGTCCTAAGAATTTTTTTAAAGTGGCTTCAGACGTAAGATTTCTTGCTCTTTTCGAATCCGGTTTCAAAAATATGGGTTTCTATTTAAAAATTTGATTTTGACCTTCAAATCAATGTCAAAATCAGATCTGATTGCATAGCTAGTTGGCCCCCAGTTTTTTGAGCAACTTTTGTCTGAGTCATTTTTTCGTAACACTCACGAAACTCGAGATATTCGACTGTATTGATTAAAATGGCCCACCTTGTATACATTAATCAAAGTTACATATTTTTGAACGAAACTTTATGTATATTGCCACGTTTGAAAAGAACGTTATTTCAGAATTACAGCGATAAAAGATTCGATGGCTCCAGGCCTAATGCTAAGAGAGATTTTGCCATCAGAATGTGCTGTCAAGAAACAGAAGAACAGACCTACGTAAAAACGACGTCGGTTTTGCTACGACGTTTATTCGAACGGACGTGTTTGTTAGATTGGATGACGTCCGTTGTAAAAAACATACTTGTACACAGCGTTATCGGTTTCTTACCTTCTGAAAAACGGACGGAAGTGAGGTTTCATCATTTTCATAAAAACGAGTTCATCCCTTAATATAAAGTGAATGAACTTGACTACTTTCTACTTCATAGCGAATTGCACAATACCTGAATTAATGATAGACATTTTCAATTTTATTTTGTGTAATTAAAAAACGCGCATTTCGTTCTAATACTTTGCATTGCTTTAAGATACAGTGGAGTTAGAAACAATCAAATAATATACTGTCTGTTTCTTTTAACTAGCAGAGTTATTCAAAATAAATAAAATTTGTAAAAACGCAACACGGAATTTGTTAATTAAAAAAGTAGTGATTTATTTCGTTTAAATCTACTTGTCTTACAATTAAAAAGGAAATACATTGTTTAAAAAAATTTTTTTTAATCTAACATAATTTTAATATAGAGTTTAGCAAATAACAGGAATGTTATCTCATACTACCTGCTAAGGTAAGGTACTTTTATTGTCGATAAAATGAACCGTTTTTTGTAGTTTCACGAATGCATGTGGAAAAACAAATATATCAGTATGAACTAAGAGATCTATATGTTACATTTTTTTACAAATACTAACAACTTTAGACTTTTAAGAACTGAATAATATAGAGTTCTGAACTGCCTTTTAATATAAAAGTGAAAATTTATAGAAGATTGTGTTTACAATAGCCAAATTAAAGTCTTAATTACATTATAACTTTTAAAAAGGTTTGTAAGACACATAATATTTTGCTATTCTAAACCCACATTTTAACAATTATTTTTACATGCTTATAAATAAAAGTGAACAAATTTACAGTTAGCATTCATGCATGTTTTATCAAACATTTACTTTTCCCCAAAAAAACTGCTAATTATTATTGAATCTGTGTACACATTTCACCTTGTACAATTCCCTTTATACTTTTTGGATTCAGATAAAATATATTTATATATTAACATTCGGAACCGTTGTCTTATGCAATCCAACGCACTAGAGCTGTTATTGTACATATGGTCGTCAGCTTAAAGTCACCACTTCCATGTTTTGTCCCTTTCTAGCACCGTGTATAATAAATGGCACTAGAAAAGAATGGACCATGGAACTGGTGACTTTAAGCTGACGAGCATTGTACGAGTAAGCATATCATTTGTATAGACGCGTGTTAGAGCTTTATTTTCTTCACAAACAAAAGCATTATCAGCTTTTCATATTTTTTTCTTCCTTTGTCGAATGTCAACGTCTTTTCATGTACAGGACGTATTAAACAAATCTCCATACCACTGATACAAAGTAGCTTTATTTGGAGAGAGCAATACTAAAAAAAAATTGGTCAAAAGAAAAAGAAAATACAATCCAAACAGTATTACAAAGAATTGTTTTCTGTAAAACTTAAAAAATATCTTGTTTTTCTTATTGCGAACAAAGAAAACCAAAGTTTAGACAACTAAAAATGATGTAGCACGTATTCCTATATGGCCCAGATAGATGAAACTTTATATCTGTTAGATCTATTGAATTAGGTGCAACGTTATTTAGACACCCAGTACTTAAATAATACTATTCATGACAATTGTACAATCAAATTTAATCAGGAAGTTGGTGTTAGCACATCACGGAAATCTATATCCAGAAATAAAAAAGATCTAAGGAAATTAAGTGGTCTAAATCATTTCCCAAACTATATTAGTACAGTTGCACCTTAAATAGTCTCTAGAATCAAAAACAGTAAAATTATACAGGGTGTTGTAAAATTTCACAGTTGAGGACAAATATTGTAAAGTTTCATTTTCCCCTGTATATCCCCTAAATAAAAACTGTCCTCTAAATCTCAATTCCTCATCTAGAAAGCTCTGAGTGCTACGACTTGTCCCATAATTTACCAGTTTAAGTTCAGAGATTAAAGTCTGAATTCAGAGTTAAAAGTATGAATTCAGAGATTAAATCTAAACTTAAAAAAAATTGTAGACATGGACCTTCTAGGGCTTCATAGGTTTAAAATTTGTTTCAAATCATAATTTCACAGATCAAGAAAATAAGCAGTTCAAACTGTTAAGACAAGAGACAATATAACCTCACTTTTATAATGGAGTGGAAATTAGTAGATTGTCAGTGGTCTGGCAAATTATTTGGATAAGGCAAAATATCTTATGTAAAGCGATGACTCTATCAAATCCATAAATTTAGGAAGAGGAAGATAAGTCAAAGACTATTGCACATCCTGCCAACTTCCCACTCCTCTCACCCACCAATCACATACATCAATTTGAATAATGCCGTATTTAATATAATGTTTATTACTACTTTTGGTAAAAATAAAAATATACCTAATAATTACCAATTTCTGATAAGATAAGAAAATTATGTAACTGGAAACTTTTGGATAACTGATACTGAATAAAAACTGTTGAATATCGAAAGTGCTGTATAAGAATGACTTTTCCACATAATTTAAGGAAACTTGTACATTTAGGTTTTAGAGCGCACTGAACAAGGCAATGTTGCCAGATTTCTGATAAAAACATCGCTAATATGAATTTCTGAAAAATGGCATGTAAAAATTATCTTCAAAATCGCTCTACCCACTACAATTTTACAGGGTGTGGAGGCGAGAAGTCAAATACACTGTACTTATAAATGTCCAATTTGATACATAACTATTTTTTCTAGATATTCAGTGACATGTCAGCAGAATTCAACAAAATCAAACTGAATTGACTCATCCTTTTGTCACTTTTTTACATGTTCACTAGACTTCATTTATAGCTTGTATTAATGTGGACATAAGTGAAGCCAAAAAAAAGGCGGTTAGATTAATCATTAGTCACATATCAGCAGAGTTCGACAAAATCGATTTGAATTGACTCTTCCCGTTGTCACTTTTTTTACTTGTTTACTAGACTTCATTCATAGCTTGCATTAATGTGGACATAAGTGACATCAAGAGAGACAGAAATAAAAGAGAATTATTTCAAATCTGATTTGGTAGAAATTCCGAACTCTTTAGAAAATAACCTCTTTTACCGTAGCTCCTATCTCCTATGATGTATTTATATCAGAACCGGGATTTGAACGTTGATTACACAAATCATACTTGAAAGATTACTTTATAGTACATTTCAAACCAATATAAAATTCATGTAACTTCTCCATTGCATCATTTTAATAAGAATATTATGAGATACACAACCCTGCACTTAGCGTCAACAGTCTTGGACCCCTGTATATAAAATGATTTGATTAGTGTGATTAAACCTAGTGGTTTTTCTTAATGCGATAAGAAAGTACATGTACTTCGGGAACAAAAAAGACAATAAAAAATTGCAGACCATGAACCTTTACTATATTACCAATGTTTTTACAAGTCTCGTCAGTTTGGCAGTGTATTCAGCCAAGTGTTCTTTTGCATTTTTGTACAGTATAATGTGAAATTTCTGCTGTTTATCCGAGCAACAACGATTGCTTTACATGGTGTAGTACATTCTAATCATCAGATATCGAACATGTTGGGCATCCTAGATCAACTGTTGTACGAAAAGTACACAGATAAGAAGAATTTGATACAGTGGAAAACAGACCACGTAGTGGACGTCTTTGAGTATCTAATAAAAGGGAGTATCGGTATTTGGTGCAATATGCCCGTAAACACCGTATATCTTCAGCTGCAGCTTTCAGGGCCCACTTTCAAGGTACGTTTCGCCATAAGACCATTACGGGTCCCCATTCTACTACCAAGGTATCATGCTGCCCGTCTCCAGTGGGAAGGGTTGGCTTTTACGCCGCGTTGGGGATCAATAAATCCTGACATGAATCCTATTGAAAACATGTGGGATTTCGTTGCTAGAGCCATTCATAATCATATTCCTCCACCTCAGACTGCAGATGAGTTAGTCGTGGCGGCAGAAGAGGAATGGAACAATATTCCGCAAGAGATCGTTAACCGCTTGATTATCTCAATGCACAGACGTGTGAATTGCTATTGGAACGTGGTGGAGGTCTTACCGACTATTAGTCAAGTAGAGAACTTGCTTTTTTTACTTCTTTTTTATTTAATAAATTTTGTTAAAAGTGTCACATTTGCTGGTTTTTAATTTTCTAAGTACTCAGTTTATCGAACATATTCTTTTCACAAAAAAAGATTCAGAAAACAATATACATTTATAAATGAATTTGGTTTTTCTAACAAAAAGGTTTCTTTAACAAGAATGAGGGGAAGTCCAAGACTTTGGACGTTGTATTTTCCATGAAATTGTTCGTATTTATTATTAGCAAACCGAGTTCGATTCTGCTATCTCTGGAAGTCTATCGTGATGTCAAAACGCGCTAAATTTGTACTCTTCCCCTGACTACGGCACTGTGTGTTTGCTTATAAGAAGCCGAGTTGTTTGCTTTTCCGTCTTCCAACACCGGTGACGTATTTCGCGCACATTTTTAATTTACTTGCCCGATATAAGTTGTACCGCTTTGTTATTGCGAGACGTCAGACCTGAACTTTGGTTTAAAAGCAAAGAACGACAGCTATTTACATGATCCAATTTGTTTCAGTTAAATAACCCCGCCTTCTTCCTCTGGCCAAATTTGTTTTGTTTGCTCACTGAAAGGCACGCTGCTGAAAAAATCCTTTTTCATTCAAACGCTTTACATTTTGGTTTCAGGCACAAACGATGGTTTGTTAATTGAAAAGGTTTTAATTATTTTTAATTTATGGAATCCGTGTAACAAAGGCTAATTGGATAAACTTTCTGTTAGCATTTCACGTAAAGCCGTAAACCACATAAACGTTTGATGTAATATTCTGCCTTTGATTACAGAGTTAGGTACATGCCTAATTATAGAGGATTTTTGTTGCCCCTACGTTACACAGACAAATTTATGAAATTGAATATATAACCTTAACTTAATAAAGGACTTTACAGTCCAATCTCATATTTACCTTTTGTAGACTTCAAAGCTGGCAGATTATTTTCATTTATAAATTAAAGGGACTTTCTCTTATTTAAATTTAAAATTATATTTTACCAGTATTCCTGACCTTATAAGTTGATTAAATGTGTATTTTATAATATACAAGGTGTTGCACAAGATCTGTGACAAATGTTGGCACCTTCCTCATTGGATTTAAATATAACTTGCCTTCGATGTGCATTTATAATACCGCGAATTAAATGTAAATTTAATAACACATACGTTAACCTAACTATTGCGACACCTAACTCCTTGTTAAATTTTTACATAAGGTTGATACATACTACAAAAATTTAAAGTGAAGAAATATAACATTTAACCTTGAAATAACGTAATTATGATCAAAATGGGACATGCTTGGGCTGATTGTCTTTGTATATGGGTATTCCAACGGGAACGCCAGGCAAACAGCATAAGAATACCGACGACCCAAATAAAATGTCAATTATATTTTGTTTGGTACAGCTCAATATAGAAAAATAAAGACACCCTGCATAATATGACGTTTTTGGGTTGAATTGCGTCTAAGATTATTCAAGTCTCGACGTGTCGGCGTTTTGCAGCCATTTTCAAGAGGTTAACGTTAATTTAATTTTGACGTCTGTTAGAGAGCGCCTGTGAAAGCCTCGATCTGCCTACCCCTTAGAGACGGTGAAGATATATTGATTGAATAAGATTATTTATTCGCGTTTAACCAAGGCATCAGGTTTTTGTTTTCGTACTACTAAAACCAAACTACAGAAACATCTTTTAGACATAAAACATAACTGAGTTGGAGCGTTGTTTACCTCTCCTTAATTTCGATCGAAAGTAACACAATTACAGAATTTTTTGGCCAATTCAGATAGTATCTCTAAATAGTTTTCCGTATTTTTCCATAGCATTCTATGAAGCGATTCAGAACTAACCTAAAAAATTTTTTTTTAATGTACAGAGAATTCTTACAAATACAATTTATTGAAAACATTCTTTATAGTCAAATGTATAGTTATATTTATAGTAATAGAACCAGATTGTCAGTGCAGATTTTGAAAGG
Organism: Monochamus saltuarius; assembly: GCA_025584915.1. Classification (NCBI taxonomy): domain Eukaryota; kingdom Metazoa; phylum Arthropoda; class Insecta; order Coleoptera; family Cerambycidae; genus Monochamus; species Monochamus saltuarius. Next base: position 15,424,444 of record CM046730.1, on the reverse strand, counting down.
GATTTGGAACTTCTGTAGCATTAGCTAACGTTACTGATATTATCCAATTGCGGTAGGGACTGTACGCTGGATTTTCGAAGGCTTTTGATACCATAAATCATGAGTTAATTTGTTGCAAATTGAGATATTATGGTTTTAATGAACTATCGCTTAAACTCATACCTATTTAATCGTCCGCAAAATTTTTTTTAGTAATAATAATTTTTCAACTGATATTACTTCTGGTGTACCGCAGGTGTCTGTTCTTGGACCACTGTTGTTATACATTTACACAATGACTTTAAACTGCAGGATTCAAGTATTCGTTGATGATACGCCGATTTATTTTTGCTTTGAGCACAATGACTATGTGCGTGCTATGGAAACAATTAACCGTGGTTTATATATATTAAGTGAACTGAATCCATCTAAATCACATCTACGGCTTTTTAGCAGCAGAAGTCGTATCTGGAGTTCCCCAAAGATCCATCCTTGGGCCCCTTTTGTTTAATATATTCATTAATGATCTGGTTGATGCTTTGAATGTAAACTTTCTTCTTTACGCCGATGACTTAAATATATATAGTTCCATATGCGACATTTCTGACTGCGTTAATCTTCAAAATGGTCAAATCGTGGTGTATGAATAATGGATTAATGCTGAACATCGGTAAATGTAATGTCATGTCTTTTTCTAATAGATTGAATCGCGTTGTATTTGATTACAGTATCGATGGTGATATTCTGTCAAGACCCAAAACGTTTCGTGATCTTGGTGTGTTTGATGGCAGACTATCGTTCAATGACCGCGTAGATGCTGTTGTTTCCGAGACAAATAGAGCATACGGTTTTATAGTTCGTAATTGTCGCGATTTTACAAATTTAAAAGTCATGAGGTTACTTTATTTCAGTTTTGTTAGGTCAAATCTGGAATATGCGTCACTTGTATGGTTCCCGCACAGCATGGCTCAAATGAATAAGTTAGAATCGATTCATCGTTGATTACTAAAATTTTTAAGTTTCAAATCAGACGGTTACTATCCACACATTGGTTATCCACATGAGAACCTCCTCAGTAGACATTCACTTACTAGTCTTGAAACCAGACGAAAATATTTTTCCCAAATATTCCTTTTCAATATTTTATATAATAAAACTGACAAACTTACATTTCTCTGTCTCTAGATTTAACTCGAGAGCAAATTCAACTTTTTTTTTGCAGACGCCTCAAACAAATATACTGAAGTATTCTCCACTGCACATAATTTGTAATGTCTGTAATACTAGTTCTGTGGGTATTTTTAACTGCAGCCTAAATGAGTTGAGAACGCTTTATTTCTCTTGATATACTTGTTGTAGACTGTATAGTTGTTGTTTTGTAGCAGTTTTGTTTTCTTGTTTTTTCTTCTTTCTCTTGTATGTATTTCGATTATTGTATTTCTTTTAATGCTTCCTTTTGTACCTGGTCCATAATTGGGTAATTTTGTACCTAATGACCAGTGGATTTTGAAATAAATAAACAATACACAATTTTATTGTAACTATAAATAGTGTACGCTTACGTGTGTATTTGACAAAAAAATTAGATATTATATTAGATTTCGACTTCCGTTTTGCAGACTACGTAAAAAACTTCTGCAGAAATCCCTTTTATCTTTAAAATTGTTATATTCAAATTGTCACATTAAAAAAAATCTCTTTGTGAATCTTTTGTTTTATTTCATTCTAATTATTGCGACTTTTTGTATAGCTTTTCTTTGGATAGTGCTTGCAAAAATCTAATTCAGTTTGTTCAAAACTCTTGTGTGCGGTTTATTTACAATTTAAGAAAGTATATACGATCACATTTTATATATATTTCGTATACTTCACCATTTCGGAAACTCTATTATGCGTTTAACAGAAGAACAAAATGCTTCCTAGTCATTAAAAAGTAATCCTATTAAACAATTAAATTCACTTTCTGATGAACTCGGATATTTAACATCATTAAAATTTCAAAGAAACTTTAAATCCACTTTGATCAATAAGTAATTTTTACTATTATTATTCATTCATCTTTTTATCAATGTGATAATTCTATTAGCTAAGCTTTACTAATCTTTCCCGTTCAGTTTGGTTATGTTGTATGTTACATTTTGTACTTTTTTATACTTTGTTCTTGTATTATCTGTTGTATTGTCATTTGTAGTTAAGTAGAGCACCGTAAACTAGATCTCACCATGAATGTACGGTATTATGTTAATTATTACTATTTTATGTGCTGTATTTTTTCGTCTCCACTAAGGACGATTATTACGTTACGTCACTATATAATAACTTAGTTGGACTCTAGGATGTAAGTTTAGCTGGAATTTTCCTTGGGGGTTGAATATATTGAGAAGTGTCGAGAATTTCGAAGGTAACCTTTCAATATCGATATTTTAATGGAGAAATACGACCGACCAAGATTTGAGGAAGTGTTGTGTCACCTAACCGCCGGTAATGAAGACTTTGTGAAGAATAATCGCCAATCGCCGCCACCCCATGCTGGCTCGTGTAGCATGTGGAACACCTCTACACTACCCTACAGAAATGGTGGGCCACCACTTACCATCTTGATGTCGCTTATGGTGGCAATGCTGCGCACAAAGAGGTTTACCCGGACTATGGCAGGCCCATCTAGAGTGATGATTATATCGTGTTACATTTACATATTTACAACAAGCAAACAAGTTACACTGGCATCTCTGGACAGTGGTCTGTCGTCTGGTCTCCCTACATGGAAAAATGTCCTTAAAGCTAGGTCACTTACCTGTGCCGTTTACTCCAGAAGGTCGAATTCTGGCATCGTAGCGACCGGGACCCAAAATCTGGTCCAGGACTTCCTTTTCCTTTTCTCGGAAATTGATTTTGACGTTTGTACAACTACGGTAAATACACTGGCTGTTATAAGTTACTCGATAAACGATCAGTTAGTATCCAAGTTTTTCTACAAAGCTCGACCAAAGCAACAGAGTTACATCTTTGTAGCATATTTTCCTTCTCTGCGAATACAGAGGAGACATATGGTAACAAGGACAATTTATGAAAGATTATTTAGTAATCGATTCAAGGAAATATACAGGGTATACATAGTTTATATACAGGGTATTTCAACTTAAAGGAGGCCACCTAAAAATGCAGAAATAGGTAAGATCTCCTCCATTGTGGTTGAAATTTCGAGTTCCCACATTTTCAAAAGTGAACTTAGATATTTATAGAATGTTTTCATTAAACCAGGTTAGTAAATTTAGGTATTATTTTTGTTTGATAATTATTGAATAGAGCTTTGTCATTAGCATACCTAGATGGTTGGTATCACAGAGCATACATATGACTTCATTGATAGGAATTGTAGGACATTTGATATATATTAGCTTACAATACCTTTCTAATACAGTAAAAATAAAAATGTACTTGATCAAATAAATTAATTTTGTTGCTAATCAGTTTGGAATACAAAAAAGTGTAAAGATGAAGAATGGCGCACATGATGATCTATTTTATTTGTAATATTATACAGGATAATATTTCATCAAAATTTGACGCAGGTAAATTTTTTATGATATTCTATTCCATAACCTTTTTAAAGTTAGTTGTTTCCCATTCTAGATCACGTGATATAATGACTCTTTTTGTAAAATGAAGTTCTATATATGAGAAAAACCTAGCAAAACTAGAGCAATGTTTTTTTTTCAACGTTTTTCTTAAAAATAACTGCATACTCTGCGTACTCTTGGTTCAGAATATGATAGGAGTTATTATATTGAAAATGTGAATATTTAAATCTAGGTAGGTGGTGCCGGAATTATATGATAATTGGGTGGGAAATATCAAAAAACTGTTTGTCGAGACCAATCAAAACTTTTGTGTCTCTTGGGCATACTTAGCAATAGACATACATATAAATGAGTATAATTTAAAGTTTACACAAATTTGCGTTAATTTAACATAAAACAGTTAAATGAATGGATCGGACATCTGCATAATTACGTAACTGAAATTGTTGATTTTGATCTAAATAATTGGATTTCAATTACAGTCCTTTGAAATACTACTCCTAACAGTACCTATCATAGCTATCCAATTTTACTGGGAAATAGAACATTTGTTATCGTATATCGAAAATACATTCAATTATACCAAAGTTAATTTTAAAAAAATACATTGTTTTTTTTAGATTAAAGTAAATTTTGTTGCAATGTTACTATTACATCCTGCATATTTCACTAACTACGTATTTATTCGATTCGAAATCAAATATTTGGTGACAAACCAGATTTGTGTTGAAAATATGTTAATAATGTACATAATTAAATTTGCAAAAAGCACGCATCTTTACGCTGAAATAGGTACTGAAGTTGTAAGGTTATTTGCAAAAATATATTTGCTTAGAAGCAATTTTTCTGTTTTTGTAAATACAATTATTACAGGTGTGTACAGTGTTCCAAACTTGAAAAATAAGAAAAAATGAAAATAAAAACCTCAGAGCAATAATAAAAGTAGAAAAAACATATGCAATAATAAACAAACCCAACATTTCCTTCAACATTAATAGATGTGTACAGATACTTTCCTCAGCATAAAGAGCATTTAATTAGGTATAAAGCAGTGCATACAAATGACATTACGTACACTAAACTTAATTTGTACTTATCAATTTTGGATACAAAAATATATTAGGTATTACATCCACCATCATGTGGCAATTTTCTTAATTAACGTCGCTTCAAAGCAAAGGTCTAATATTACATTATAGTTCGCGATGGGACGCAAAATGTTGTTTATGGAAACCAAATCTATAATTGGTTAGTTTTGCCAGTCATAGGCGTAGATCTGTCTAAGACCATAAATAAAAAATACCTAAGATTCTTTTACAAACCACAAATCGTGCTTTTAATATTATAAATAATCAAACAAGTATTACTATCTACTTTATTATTTCAAGAAGGATACGCCTCTAGAATATGAAGCAAGAGCAAAATTGTATTTATATCATGCAATGTAAAAAATTTTAAATGAGGCAAGCATAAATAGGTACATTTTTTGTTGATAGTTCTATAGAGAGATATACTTAAACATCAATAATAATTGTGATATTACAATATGATGTGTAACTATTTTTGATTAGCATTTGCAGTTTTTTTTTAGTTTTAACTGCTATCTCCTTGATACCAATATCTTTTTGTTGCAAATAATAATTATATCTTTATTTAGTAATAAGTTTTTTAACTAATAACGATAACATATATTTCTTGCATTAAGACAAATATACCAACAATTGCTTTCCATCGTCTTTTATTATTTTCCAGTTGACCAATATGTACATCCATTTGCAGCAATATGACAAGTTCCTATATATAGGAACTTTTCATCTTAGTTTTTCTGCAACCGAGAGATTTTGCACATTTTCCCGGACACGCTGTATATACATAATAATCTGTTTAATGCGAAATTAATTAGTTTATCTATATGTATAAAAGACAATTTATTTATATAAATTAATTTTTAAATTTGGGAATCAAATTCAATTTTCTATAAATTTCATTTTATGACTGCTTAAAATGTAGGATTTTAAAATAAGTGTTCCTTTTATTCTTTCACCATTCCAAATAATCTTTACGCAATTTCTTTATAAATTACTATATTATATTCCATAGCTTTATTAAATATTAGTATTTTAATACTAATTTACATGCCCAAAAAAATGTTACAGCAATGGTTTTTGTTTTCATTTCACTCAAACTGTCACATATCACTAGTTTGTTTTGATAGATAGATGTTGGTTGACTACAATTGTGTGCAATAAATGGAGTTTGTTCCCTCTATTTTTATTATTGCTCTGAAAAAAAAACTAAGTTACAATTGTCTTAATACTTTAGTTGTCACTTCAAATGTCAAACATTTGTTTAAGTTAGCAAGGCATGTTATAATAAAAAGAAAAAGACATCTATTTCAGAAAAATGAACATGTTAAATATAAAATTATTTGTTATTTATTAAAATGATATATCATTTTCTCCACTTTGTAAATTCGTTATTTTATATTATTTGCACTTTTTTATGATATTGTTTTACACTTTTATTATCTTCAGTATTTTTTTTATTATAATACGCATTTTTTAGTTCCGTGTTGAGAAATCAACGTTCAAACACCCTGTACATATTAGTATACAAAATGTAAAATAAAAAACCTATATTTTTTTGTTAAGTTTGCCCCTGTTCGGTGGTTAAACAGATACGTTGGACAGAGGCTAGTTTAGCGAATCTGATAAACAGTAAACACCAACAACAATAATTGTTTTTTGTACTACACAGTTATTAAGAAATGTATAAACATTATATTCATGTTAACTTCGCTGAGGACATGTTGTAATATATTTGGGTATACGAGGCAACATTTATTTAGGTCATTTCGAACAAAATCGATATTACAAAGTTATCGGCATTATTCAGTTTTTCCCCTCGTATACCTTCGCGTTAAGGAAAATCTAAACCCGGATACTGACTGATCATCCCCTACTTGTATTTAGGTCATTCCGCTGTCAAATCCACTAAGTGTAAATTCAAAATTTCGACCATATTCTATAAATAGGTCCCCACGCAACATTTTTTGTTATTGTAGATGGTAAACATATTTCAATTTACAATACTTCTTTACTGTATTTACATACATTACCAAACAGCGTTATTATTATTTTTTGTTATTTATAGCATGATTTATTTCATTTGTAATTACTACAACAAACACTAAACTCAAATATAAAACTGGCTATACAGGGTGTTATACATAAGAAACCCCTTACATGCACCTGGCATGTAAGGGGTTTCAACATATTGCCAAAATATCTAAAGTTGCACACAGGCGGAGTTACAGGTCTTCAAACTGGGGCCAGGTAATTCAGATATATCGGTTCTTATGCAGAGCACGTTGTATTACTTTAATAATGTCATTTTTCTATACTATTTTGATTATGTTAGATGTTTCCAACGTATTAATTTGAGTACGAGATGAAAACCCCAAAGGAAGATGATAAGAGAACAAAGTTAGTTTTGGGAACAAAACGTAATTTTTGCAATCTATCACCGACAAAATATGGCGCCTAGAGAATGACAGCTAAAAAACGACCCTATTGATGCTATTTTGTTTCAGAGTAACTAAGTTTTCCTATTAACTACCCAACTCGACGATTTATCACAAATTCTTCTCAACGAATACGAAATGAATGGAGCCTTTATAAATTTATTTATAAAAGTAGGTCTGTAAAGGTCAAAGCAGAATACGCGTTAAGGTATTTTCAATTAAATTTTAAATCAACATTTCATATTTTTTTCTGTTTGTTTGAGCATTCTGCCGCCTGTGTAATTAAAAAAAATAATTAAATAAACTCCTGCTGAAAGGATCAGTCAAGGGTTGTTTTTGCCCAGCCAAAAATTTCACACTGAAGGACAAATAAAAAATTTTAAAAATTCACATCACTGTATTCCTCTTCACATATAATTAATAAATACGTGTCATTTTCAAAACTATGAATGACAATTTTTAAATAGGCTTGATAGTTTGAATTTTGCTTATTTAATTTTTCTTTACTTTGTTTTATTTATTTTACAACAATACTCAATATTCCAACCATATTTATAATTCAAATGGATGTTTTACACATAATTTACACACAATTACAGAAACATGCCCAAAAACTTTTATTAGAGATTTTTTTCTGTGTTACGTCCTGTTTAAACTTTTTGTATGCTCACAGTAGGAGCGAAAATTGTAATTCTTTTGCTTTATTATAGTCTGCAAGAAGTTCTAATTTGATCTCCAAATAATCTAAAAGAGAAAATGTTGAACAAAACTGATACCAATGCGGTAATATACACAATAAGAGAAATTTAGAAGATACGCCTTTTGTGTAGAACAGATTAGGGTGTTATAGAGAAGACCTTTTACAACATGGCAATTTTTCGTGACTAATGAATTTAAAGGTTTAGGTACATAGTAAATTCAATAACAGAAATATATTTTGAGCAAAATATTGTGTAATGTAATCAAAAAAACAACAAATGCAGGTGTCCAATATAGTTTAAATGAACAACATAGACTAAGTACTAACTGAAGATATATTCTTCTTCCTTAATTACGATTACCTACTAACGACTTTCATTTTTTACGGAACATGAGAAGAGAAGAGATGGGGAGAGGCAAGATCATGGGAATATGAATAACCACTTTTGACATAAGAGGGCCAATGATGGTTAGTTTTAATCGCGATCTCAAAACTTAGTTGTTGAAAATAAATCTTAATAGTAATGGTTACATTACTTGGAACAAATTTGTAGTAGGCGACGCTGGATTTGTCCCACCAGATCCACATCATCTACTGCGGATGTGTACCATCTTTTACTTGATGAGTTACTGTCAGGATTAAGTCATTGTTTTCTGTTCTCGACGTAAAGGCAAGGATTGATGTTGATGACCAAGCACTTCTACATCTCATGTTTAAGCCATTCAAATGGTGTATGGTCGTGACATGGTCATTGACATGCTTTCAAATGATCCAAATGGTCTTGAAAAGAACAATTTTCATGATGTATTTTCTCTCCGATGCCACACCATTTTTATTATTAACAAACACGTGATATAACTCAGATAAACCCAAGGTACTTTTAAATCGAATACTTTTTTACGTAAAACCAAGAGACTACGATAATTTTACATGATTTGAGTTGTAACTTTTTTTTTCGGCTTAAGAATATGCCTAAAAATTCGGGACAGGCTTGTCGTGAAAATTAAAAACCCTACGATATTGTGCATGGCCTTCCCAATATGTCTTTGAAATTGTAACATTGATTTTTACCATCTTTTTAGATAAAAAAATAAAGATAATAGACTTAAACTTTCCATCAGTTCTTATAACCACAATAGTTTTTTTTCTGTATACGTGAACAAGAAAAATAAGATAATATGTTATGTGTATCTCTCAACATATTTATAGCAAGGAAATTTAAAAAACAATGCATGATCAAAAGATTTGTTATTAATTTATATATAAAATTTAAAATTATAGGTTATATATTATATTTGGCAACAACTAAGTTTCATTTATATTTTATTTTCAGCATTCTATTAACCTTTGACGTACTCTATTATCTGTATTGCAATATCCAATATTTTTTATATTTAATCCTATAACAACCTTTAGGTAATTTTTCTGAATACATTTTATACAAAATAATACAGTAAAAGTTTTTTATTTAAATGTGATCATTTTTATCGTATTTTTTTGATTAAAATTGCGTAATGTAAAGTAGCTTTGGAACAAAATTTAAGTTTGTAGATATATAGTGTATGTATTACGATGGGTTGGTTGTCAACTTTTATGTATTAAAATGATGTATAATGGTTTTTACACCAAAAGTGGTTAAATATAAATTGGTGGAATTAAAAATATCTAAATATTTTTTGTTTTGATGGTAAAATAACTGTTAACAGACGATTGTTGGACTGAGAAAATAAACGGTGGTATTAAACATTTCTAGATCATTTAAAAAAAAACATTGTTTTGAGGTGAGAATAATTGTTAACTGAACATTGTTATATTGAAAAAATCAAACGTATTAGTATTTTTTGGTTAAAGTTGTGTAGTGTAAAATATCCTTTGCAAGTAAAATTAAGTTTGTAAATATAAAGTGATAGTATATTTGTTAATTTTTATGTATTAGCATTATGTAACATTACTTTTAGAACCAAACGTGTTTAAATACAAATTGGTGGTATTAAAAATATCTAAATATTTTTTGGAAACATCATTTTGATGGTAAAATAACTGTTAACAGACGATTGTTGGACTGAGAAAATAAACGGTGGTATTAAACACTTCTAGATCATTTAAAAAAAAACATTGTTTTGAGGTGAGAATAATTGTTAACTGGACATTGTTATACTGAAAAAATCAAACGTTTTAGTATTTTTTGGTTAAAGTTGTGTTATGTAAAATATCCTTTGAAGATAAATTAAGTTTGTAAATATATAGTGATGTTACATTTGCCAATTGTTATATATTAACATTATGTAAAATGACTTAAAACCGAAAGTGTTTAAATACAAAATAATGGTATTAAAAATATCTAAGTATTTTTTTAGAAACATTGTTTGGACGCTCGAATAACTGTTAACGAATATTGTACTGAGAAAACAAAACGGTTTGGAGGTAATTTCACGTCAGCTAAATAATGACCATAAAAATTGGGCTCTGTCCAATATACGGAATGATAATAAATTATATTATTTGTTTTAAATTGTCGACTTTTATGATGTGAGACAAAAATCTGCCACCATTACAAAAATATAGTGGTTAAATAAAGTTCAATAAGATGTTTTTACTTTTATACATCGTGTTTTAAATAAAAATTGTATTTCCTGTACCGCTGATTTTTTTCTGGACACGTTTTGATGCATGAGACGTTCTTATATTTTAAAGACCATTATTTGAACAGGATCTGGGGATGACGTCAATTCTTTATCAGCTAAATTTAGATACAATGGATACATTGAAATTAAGTATTAGTCAAGAAAATAGATTATACCTTGGTAATTGCATTAGAGTCCTCTAAATTCTGATTAAATGTGAATATTAATCTATAGACAAGTTTAGAGACCGCTAATAATAATTTCAAATAGGATTATTGCTAAGAATACATACAATAGAACTTAATTTAAAAAAATATATATGCATTAGCTTAATACATTTAAATATTGTTGAATGTTTTTCATTTGTTTATTTTCCGGAAGAACACAATTAAAGAGAAAAAGAAAATTAACAGTTATTTAAAGACAAGCTACACAGTTTCTAGCATGAAGAACTTGAAAATTCCAGAAATCAGTGAACCATTGTATTTTGCAGTACAGTACTAAAATATACCAATAAAGAATTTTAAATAATGAAAATGCTAATTAATAATAGCTTATTCAATGTGTAAATATTGTTTTTATTATTTAAAATTGTTTATTTGTGGCATATTTTCATAGGCAACTATTTCTATAATGACAACTGTGTATGTAGTAGTTGTTTCCTAACCACTTATTAAAAAGTAAGCGAATTAATGGACCCTTATTCCAGACGAGAAGTTTTATTTATTTTTTTTAATTTACACGTGCTGAGATTAAAATAGCATCGGTATTAAAGGATGTAAATATCTAATATGGCGCTTAGTCTAAGAAAAGAAAGCAAAATTTAGTTGAGGTAGGAATGTGGGAAAGTGAAATAAATAAACACTGTACGTGTCCAGCATGTTTTGGAAAATAGTTGCATTGTTATTTTTATCGTAGTTCATAAAATAAAAGCAATATTTATATAAATTTCCAGGAATTTCAGTATTGTGTATACTGCAGAGATATAGTATTTTTAATGGTAACTGTAGTAAGATTGTAAGCAAATTCTAAAGAGGATTGTATCAGTGGGACACCAATATTATGATGATTGCCTGTCTTGACACTTATTGTAGAGGCTGCTAAGATTGAAGTAATGTTTATGTTTCTGCAAAAAATACTGAGAAAGCTGTTTGGTAAAATAGTTGATCTTGTTCAGCTTACCTGATGTTGTGGGGAATAAGTCAGAATAAAACTTAGTGGATTTGAAGCAGATAATTTTGGGTACAACTTACAATGAAAAATGAGTAATTTGGATAAAAAGTGCGAAAAGGGTGTGTACTTTCATCGTGCTAAATATCATCACTATACAAAAAGCAGCGGTTTGATTTTTTTATACAATAGGAAACATAAAATTAGGTGAAATTTAATTCACCAAAAAGTACAAGGTCCAAGTGAAACATAAGTTTGAACAGATCTACCACAACGTTCACAATCACACCCGATCCGCGATGTCGACACAGTTTGAGCTGCTGCTTAATTGTCACCGTATATAAATGGCTGTGCTCCTGTAAACTCCTAGCAGCTGAAGTCGAGACGAGGAGGGAGTTTATTGATCTGCTGGTTCACTACTGCGCCGCTGGATAGGGATAGCACAGCTCACTGTTTGTATTACTCGTACAATTCCTAGTCCGCCTGGAGAATTTGGAATTTGGCTGTTTCACGTGAGGATTTTTAATTTGGTTATTTGGCGACACGGGACGTTTTTTTTACAGAAATACGCCTCGCGTTATTTCAGGAGCAAGCGGCGGACTGTTAGTCTGTCTGTCTATGTTGTGTTTATATTTTGGTGATACGTCGACGCTACGTTTCCTATTTTTAAAGCCAACTTCAATGCTCCGTCAATCACTTTCCACTTTGCTCCGCCTTTAAAATAATATTTGTTCAGCCCAAAGCTCTTAAAAAGCCATAACATTATGAAAACAAGCCTTAATTCATACCGCCTACCTCTTTCCAACACGATTTTGTAACCGAATCACAAACAGAAAATACTCTTATTTAAAACAACTTAATAGCGTATTAATTTGACATTCCAAAATTGATGAACGTGATCAATGACTTCCAAAATTCTACTTTCGTTTCCTTTTGCCTTTTTAACTAACAAAATGCATCGATCAATTAATACATAGATCTAGTAATTTTCTTATTCTTTGCTGGTGAGTCTGAAAGGGAAGAATTTACCGAGCCAATTTTGACCAACGTTGTTGTAGCGGTCACCGATACCAGTCACCGACCTACATCTGTGATCCCTACAATTACAATTTAATGACATTTGCACTAAAGCAATAAATAAATCAATGCCAATAAAACCATAAAAGTACCCTCTAAAGCCGGTCCCAGACGATGTGTCCAACGATGGTTCAAATGTTGGTTCCAATGTTGGTGCCAACGTTGGACACAATTTGCGTCATAAAAATGTGGCAAGTGTGTCTCCTACACGATGGGGTGAACTTTTGTTGCAACATTGTAAACACATGTGGGACCAATGTTCGTCAGTGTCGTACTTATACTGCAGATCCACAGAACAGTAAAAAAAACTAATATGTGCGCTCCTGGATTGGGTCAAACACACGGTTGCTCGTGTGGGTGTGTGGCGAACGATGCTTCCAACGCCGCTGGAAGCTTCTTTGACGCGGTTCAGATTTACCGACAGAAGCCCGAACGTGGCATGTAGCCAACGTTGGACACATGGAATTTACCAGCGCCCGCCCACACGATGTGGCAAATGATGATGTGTCCAACGTTGGAAGGCATTCGCCACATAGTCTGGGACCGGCTTGACCTGAGCCCAATTATAATCAAATAAAGAGATGGTCAGGGATTAACTAGCGTCTCGAGACCTTCCTCGAGACGTCCGGTGAGAAACACGGTAGTTACTCGTCGCTCGTCTTCCGCGTAACATCCGTCCAGACTTCTGTATTGGTGACGACTACTTGATCCTTCCACCGCTAATGTGATTTTTAGGTGGTATTTGTTTTGAGACGCTTTAGAACGATATTGCTTATGACTTTTAAAAGGGAAGTAATACAGAAAAAAATCTCTGATAAAAGTTTTTTACAAAAATTTAGGTATTTCTGGAGAAAATATAATTAGTGACATCATTAGTCGTTTCTATCAAATTCCAAAGATACTGCTTTTGATTGAAAATGAGACTTACCTCATCCTATTTACCCACGTGTCCAAATTTTATTTAAATTTTTTGTGTCCTCACAGTAGGTCCATACCATCGAGTCTGAGACACCCTGTATGTACAATCTATTGCAATATACTCAAAACAGTGTTTCAACTACTGGAAAGTCTGAATGGAAAGTTCATTAGATCTCTATTGGTGAGTGGAGAAAACAGCTAAGAACTAATGTTATATTGCCAAATATGTTTTAAAGAGCGCCATTATTGTTGCAGTACATTGTACATGACAGCCCGAACTGAGAGGAATTCCAGGTTAAATCAAACATATATGTGTACCTAATTTGAGCAAAGCAGAGGTAACATTATTACGAATTCCACAGAAACCAATGTTTTAATTATTGAAGAAATCAAATATTGCATGTGGTATGTCATAACAAATTGTTACCTGGGAAATATCAGTGAGTTTCAAGTTCAAGTTCGAATCGATTACAGCTGAACATAATCATTGAGTGTGTTAATTAATTAATATAATTAATAATTTTGTCATACACCGACACAATGCAATTGATTTTATGCATATGGGATGTAACTTAATAATATAAATTTTTAAATGTACCGACATGAATGAAATCAACTAATTAAATGTTTTGCTAATATAATGTGTATCACCGTTGCAATTTTTTTTATAAGTGTTGCAATATCATATACTGAGCACAATAAAATTTATTTTATCAACATGAGATCACTGTTAATTTTATCATTAGATGCGACATAATCTTTAACATTAAAGCATTAGTAAAGCTGGATGTCATGAGCATACATAAGGCTTGCTTTAGTTCTGAATTTGAATGGTTCTAGAATGGTTCTAAATAGTTTTCAACTTATTGTCGTTTGGTAATTCTTATTAATGTAATGGTTAGTTATTTTGAACAGCTCTAGAACTGTTCGCTATCGAAACCAAGACAAGCGTGTATGAATAGAAGCGTACTTAATATATTTCAAAAACTGTCTGCTGTAAATGCTCAATAGTATTGGTTCTAATATGGACCCTTGAGGAACACCTGGGCATATCGTTCTAGGCTTAGATAACTTATGACATAACATTCTTACTGTCCCTCTAAAGAAGAGGTCGTTTGTCGTTCTCGTCGTCTACATATTTAATTAATAATCAACGATTCCTTACCTAGCAAACTTGATTGGTTAAGTGTGATTGAAACTTGTGATCAAAACTTGTGGATGCATGTTTCTTTCCGAAATAGTATTTATTGTGCTACTCAGTTTTTGCATCAGTGTTGGCGGCCTCTCTAATCTTGAATTTGGTATGTTGGCAAATAATAAGAATTTATTCTCCCAGTGTGATGCATGTATGAGAAAATGTGATATAAGACCTAAGGAATATGTAGCCAATGTTAAATCAATCAATGACGGTGTATCTAAACTGTACGAATCAATCGATAAAAATCTGATTCACAAGATTGAGGTAATCGAATCTACATTAACTAATTTTAAAAGTGAAATGGTTCAATTGATTAAAAATGAGCTTGAAAATAAGATCAAAGAAAATATGAATGAATTAAATCCGACAATCGATTTAATGAAATCTCGCTTGTCTGATGTGAATGAACCGAAGTGCTCTTATTCTGCTGTAACAAAGAAGCAGGCATCTTTTGCAATTAAGCCAAAGCTAAAGCAAGATGTTTCAACCACTAAACGTGATCTGATACGTAGCATTAACCCAGTAGACTCTAAAATCAATATTTCTAGAATTAAGAATATACGGGATGGTGGTATAATTATCAGTTGCGATGACGCTGATGAGTGTAGTCAGTTCAAGGAATTAGCAACAGAGAAGTTAAATAAGGATTATACCATTAAAGAAGTTCCGCTCCTTTATTCACGTTTTAAGATTGTTGGTATTTCTGAAAACCTTACTGAAGAAGTTTTAATTAATTATGTTAGATCTTAAAATAAAAATGCATCTGCTCTTAAACTAATATCATTTTCTCCTTTAAAGAGAAATAATAAATTGTATTAAGCTGTACTTCATCTTCATCAAATCATTGTTGTGTATTTAATGAACTAATCGGTATTGATATGGTATATGTCAAAATAAACATTAAAAGCTCTTTATTATATATTTTTGTCATATATATCCCACCTTTTATAACGAGTGAGGATGTATTATACGGTTCAAGAGTGCTTATTGTAGGTGACTTCAATATACTTACCTGAAATTGCCGCATGTACATGTGATATAGTTTATCTAATTGTAATTTTAATTTGTTTAACAGTTTTTTAATCGTACTCAATATAACAATGTTTTAAATTCTAATGGTAGACTACTTGATCTAGTGGTATCTCATGAACACTGTAATGTTACGAGATGAGTTGATATATTACTACCAGAGGATATTCATCATCCTGCACTAATAATAGAAACAAAATTCCTATTATCTGATAATAAGAAATTTCCTGATGGCTGTAATTTTAGAAAAGCTAACTTTCCATCTTTATATGAAGAATTAACAGTTTTCAATTGGTCAAAATTGCTTCCTCACAATGATTAATGCTGCTCTTTCAGAGTTTTACAATGAGTTTGGCTCACTCCTTGCCAAATATGTCCCTAAAAAGAACGTGGCCAGTAATATGTATCCACCTTGGTTCGATTACGACATTAATATCCCACGTGAAGAAAAAATTGAAAGCCTAAAAAAGGTATCGTGCAACGGAAGCACTAGATGCCCTTGGAAATTTTAGGCATTTAAGAACTTTAGTTAAATTTAAAACCAGAATTGCATACAGTAAATATATAGACAATAATGAAACTGCCATTAAATCCGACCCTAAGAAGGTTTGAGAGTTTATAAATACTAAGAATGGCCATTCTTCTATTCCTTCTTGTATGACTTTGAATGAAAGCGAAAGTGAAGACCCACAAATTATTGTCAATAATTTTGCTCAATTTTTTTGTAGTGCCTATATTGCATCAAGTTCGTTACAAACTGTAAATGTTATAAATAACAATAATTCATCGTTGTAAATAAAATTCATAGCAGCTATTAAAAAAATAAAAGCGAACATGACTATGGGCCGTGATCTTATTCCAGCCTTTTTAATAAAAGATTGTGGTTCTCTTTTGTGTGAGCCACTGAGTATCATTTTCAATTTGATCTCAAGAACTGCAACATTTCCAGATATATGGAAAACCTCTAGCACTTGTCCAGTTTTTAAGAAGGGTAATTTAAATGATGTATCTAATTACCGCCCTATTGCTATTCTTTGTAAGTTTTCCAAAATTTTTGAGAACGTTATTCAGTTTGACCTATCTAATCATGTGAATAACCTTATTGTTGCGGAACAACATGGTTTCTTAAGGGTCGCTCGACCGTTATCAATCTTTGTTGTAAATCTCAATATATAATTGGCGCTCTCAATCGAAAAAGTCATTTACACCGACTTCTCCAAGGCGTTTGATCGTCTTGATCATAGATTGTTATTAGGAAAATTAGATGGTTTCGGTTTTAGTGGGGATCTTATTAAGCTATTCAATTCCTATTTATCCGATAGGTCGCAGTGTGTACAATACCCTGGGTTTCAGTCTATTGATTACCCCCAAACGTCTGGAGTCCCGCAGGGATCTACTCTTGGTCCGCTATTATTTATTCTATTCATTAATGACATCACCGTAGATTTGAATGTAAATGTTCTTATATTATTATATGCTGATGATGTTAAAATATTTTCGGAAATTTACAAGCAATAACAAATAGGTTAGTGGTCAGTATTGCCTACTTAACTTTTCTGGAGCAGTTTATTTATAGCTAAAAGATACTTATTTCAGTGCAAATTATTTGATTCACAACAAACCACTGCCTTATTTAATAAGACCTGAAGGCAAACACAGTCATCAACACTCGAAAGTTAATACATATCATTTCTGCTAATTCCATCACCTACTGAAAGCCTCTTAACCTTTTTGCCAATTTCTTTTGTTCACTCTGTAGGAAGAAGAAATATTATGTTTAAAAACAACGACCTTTCTCGTTCATTTACTACATCACGGCTAAATACTGCTTTCAACACGTTATGTGGAAAAGTCGAATAAGTTTTGAGTTAAAATACGATCTAAATTAGTTGTAAATGTGAGATATTGTTCCTGACAGGCAGTTCATACACCAACAGACAGATGACAGTCAAAATAAATTACCTTCTCTATGTTGCGTTGCGTTCGGGTAAAGTAGATGACTGGCAGATACGAAATGGGATATTATCCATATCTCATTCAAAAAAAATTGTACTTATATTATATGATATAAAATTGCATTTTCCGAGGGGATCGTTTATTTGAATGGAATGAAATTTAAAGTAAAAATGGAGTACTAATACGAATATTTGATTTATTATTTACAGCATTACTTAAATAACTTACAAAACATTTGTTTGAACTCTGTCGATGACTGTTTAAGTCTATAATTTCAGGAAACAAGACCCAAGATCTTTCACTGCATCGTGCTAGAGGTATACTCAGTTTAAAATACGAGGCAGAGACAAAGTCTTGCACCCCTCTCCTCTCCCCTTGAAACTGGTAAACGGTTGGTAGGATGTCTTTGGGAAAATACTTTCAATAAAAATGAAGTGACAAGACATTTGAAAAACCTTGTTTCGTTCAGCGCTGAAGACTGAATGTTTCTATGAGCTTACAGACGCTTTTCTTACAAGCAATAATTTATTAAACGAGCTAGAAAACCCCAAGTTACGTACGTTTTTAGAAACATATATGGACCGAAAATACCTCATGAAAGTACGCTAAGATATGTCGATAGGGTTTACAACAATGTGACTGACATCAATACAGGAAGACATTGTGGATAATTTCGTTTATTTCATATAGACGAAGCTACTGCTGCTTCAGCAACCAATTTTTAATTGGTGCGTTAAAAAGTGACACTGCTACTGATAGCCATCTACTGGCTTCTGAGGTGCTGGACAAAATCAATCACCAAACTATTAAAAATTTTCTTATTGACTGTTTATTATAGGCGGTTGTTTCATAATTGAATGTCAATATTGAAGGAGGTGATTGAGAAGTGAGGACATGATTTTAAGACAAATGTTTCATATAAACATAGGTCCGTTTCCGCTTTATTTTTGATTTACAGGATGATAAAGATTTATTTTTAATAACTTAAACTTCATTAGATATTTTTGTGCAACTTGGTGGGTCTAAACCACGGGCGTAGCCAGGATTTAGTTTTTGGGGGGGGGTTGGTGTGAAGTAAATAAGACAACAAAAATATACTTACATTAAATTTAATATCTATATATTCATCGGAAAAATTACGACATAGGTTAAGTTCTTAACTTTAAATGAAATGTTTAAATTAATTTCGTTCCTCTGCGCTAAATCTAAAACCATTAAAGAAGAAATCTTCGGCTTTTTCTTTTAAATATATCCACTAGCATGAATTTCTGTTCCATAGTGAATGTTCATGAGAGCCAAACCATTAAGTCTGTTTTCACTTGTAGTGTTTCGTGGATAGTTTTTAAGTCTCCTTAGGCTGGAGAAAGACCTTTCTGGGGTAGCAGTGGATACAGGAATGGTAGCCAAGATTTGTAGTAATGTGTAAATATTAGGATAACGGTTTTTATCGCACATATCTAGGCATTCCATACTAGATTTTGGGGTAGGCGAGATACTTGTCATCACTGTTTTCCATACTTCAAGTTCTGCTTTAACCACTGATATGTTGCTTTCGGGAAGCAGTGTCATAATCATTTAACTCTCTTTCACTCCTCGTATTTTTCGCTATAATATTAGGTAATATTTTGCTTATTTCGGGGGGGGGGGAGGGGGTTGAACCCCCAAAACCCCCCCTTGGCTACGCCCGTGGCGTAAACTAGACGCCAAGACATACGTTTTGTTAAAGAAATGAATTTTCAGCTTTAACCAGCGGCGTCGCTATTAACTTCACTTTCACTATTTTCAATGAAAAAATTGACTACTGACTTTTTTAAAACAAATATTTTCTGAAAGGCTCATCATTTTTAAATAAAAAAAGATCTCGTGACATTTTTTCGTATATTGAACGGTTTTGCAGTAACAAAATAAAGAACATGGCATCTCCATTATACAAAATGACGTCAGAGTACAATAAAAATTGAAATATAGGTACTGATATTTTCTTTTATTTCATGCAAAACAAAAAATTTAATATACAAATAGTTACATATTCAAAAACTCAATTTGTGTTATTTTTAAGGGAAAATTTCCAATAATTTTTGTGAAAGAATTTTCCCGCGTCACGCTTGCATTTGCGCTCCACTTGCATTCACTGCACACTGTTGTAAAAGTAGCTACATTTGGTACATGTTTACCGGGAAATCGTTCTGCTAAAGCATTTTCACTTCACTATAAATTAAAACTGCGAGTTCCTATACGTAAGCCATTTTTGATATTTGAAATACTAATGTAAATACTTGCATCACAAAAGAATTAATAAGTAAGTAATCGGGTATTTGAAATTACTAGCACTTAATTTCTTTTTCTTGAAAAATTTTTTTAAGTATTGACTCCAGCTTTCATGACGCATCTATTCCCAGTTTTTTTAGATAAGTTCTGATTTATTCCTATATAATTAATTCGATTAATACCCATAAAGATTACACAGGGTGTATTTTAAGCTTTGTCATTAAAACCCTAGGAATCATTCATTTTCTAATAAAAGAGTCTCTTGCATTTTCTTCATAGAATAGACCATTTTCGAGTTATAATTTTCTTGTTCGTAATTATTTAATTTTAAAATAAATTTTAATATTTCAGGGGTTTGAGCAGTGGACTGTTCTTGTTAGTCGATAAACGTTATGTTATGTTGACAAGTGATGACAATTACTCAATTAAGAAGTCCAATTTACGTTTTTGTGCTTTCATTGTAACGACAATGTTTAATTTATTTAATTTAGCTTGCTTTAGCAATTTGTTTCTAAATAGAAAAGTTGCCAAGTTTACAGCGGTGTCTACCCTTTGTTTACTATTTAACTCTTTTGTCAGACTAAAATTGGAAAATGGTAGTATTATCTGGGATCCTAACTATGAGGTTCATATAAACAATTTGGAAAACATTAAGAGGAAATATGTGAAATATCTTAGTTTTGGACTTAATGGTATTTATCCACCTCGCGAGATTCCGCAATCAGAGCTATTAAGTAGATTTAATTTAAGGGAATTAGCCACACGACGCACTTACTTGTCAGTATTATTTTTATATAAACTATTGTCTGCTGTCATTGATTCTCCAGATATTTTGAGCTATTTTAATTTCAATTTATCTTGTATTCAAACTCGTTCCCATACACGTTTTTATTTGCCTACTGCAAGAACTAACGCGCTAAAATATTCTCCGATTTCTAGAATGTGCACGGAGTATCTGAATTATCAAGCACACTTTGACATTTTTAGTTGTTCCACTGCTACTATAAAGCAATGTTTACTAAACCAAGTTTACATTGTGTTGCCATTATGTTTTCTTTGTTTTTTCTTAATTTAATTTTCTTTGTTTATTGTTTTTTTTTTAATTTGTTTTCAAAAGTAATTACTTATTTATTGTTATTTTTATACCAATTTTTGTTTTCATTTTATGTTATATGTATGTAGTTTTTTAATTTTTTGTCTTATTTGTCTGTTTCTCTTAAATGTTATGTTTGTTCCTGCCCTGTAATTGGATTTCTGTCTAGGCAGCAGTACTTCTAAATGAATCAATAAATAAACAAATAAAATGCTTCTATCTCAGACTTCCTTATGTTGTTATGCAAAATGTTGTTCCAAAATTCCTGGAATAGGATCTCGTCAAAATAAATTGCCCGGTAATTTGAACTAATGTCCCCTATTTATTCTATGATGCATGCTTATTATTCAATAAATCCCAATTGTGACTTATTCTTTTTATTTTCACATATAATCAGGACTTTGACTTTCTAATTGTATGTTTATTTATTTACTATTTTATGTACAGTGTGCCATCAAAAACTTGTCACCCAGGGTTTTTCGATTTGATGCAAAAAACCTCAGTACCCTAGAATGATAAAAATTACGTTCTGATGATACCATTATACTTCAAATTTATTTGAAATAAATAACTAGTTCTCCTGTTCTGTATAAGTTAACCATTTTAGAATTATTGCAGATTTATTTAACTGTGTGACATTTGTGTGCAAAGTCAGTAGCGTCACTAAGAAATCTGCCAAAATAATCGAAATTTTGGAATATTATACAGGGTGCTTGGGGGGGGGACCCCAATATTCGGAAGGGATGTTTTGGGGGTTCTCCCAATCATCCTCTATATTAATCTTTAATTCGAATTAACGAAATTATTTAAAACTTCAACACACTGTATCTCCCAAATTACTGACTATATATAGTAGCAGTGCCCTCATATGCCCATAACCTCGAATAAATAAAATATGATTATTTAGTAACAGAAAGAGCTAATTGTTTTCATAGATACAGATGGTTGTTTGTTTTTCTGTTTTTATCTAAATATAGTTTGGCAATGCATTCTCGAATATTTAAGGTTGGAAAATGTCCAGCTTCTCTCTCATATAGCTTTTCGTGTAGAATAAACGAATCTACAATACAGGTTAAACTACATTACATTATTTAATTAAAATAAAATGTTGCTATTACCAAATAGGCACTCGTACGTTTATACAGGGTGTCTCGAAATAAATACAGCATAGAGCAAGAATAGATCCATGACGACAAAATAATGCGATGTTGCCAAACTTATCTTAGACAAAATTTGGTGGTTAAAAAGATACGGGATGTCAAAATTAAAATTTTATTTTCGAAATTTGTAAATAACTTGTGTCTTGAAATTAGAGGAGGTCATAGAGAATTGATTGTAATATGTATGTAGTATGAGGTACGTTTGCCTCATTTTTTAAGGTTAGTTATCGTAACTATCACTTTTGTTTTAACTGTATTAAATAATTATCGATTTTAATCCTTTTAAAAAAGAGAGCTTCTTAACAGGAACACAAATTAGGTATGTTTCTGAAAAAATATAATTGATGACGTCATTAGTCGTTTTTGTCAAATCCCAAAGATAATACTTTCGACAGAAAATGGAGTTTACCCCTTCCCATTCAACGCCACGTGTCCCAAATTTTATTTAAATTTTTTGTGTCTTTACAGTAGGCCCATACTATAGAGTACTGCTAAATTGAATCTACAGATATTGTACATATTGTTCTGTATTTCCCATTCTGCAATTGGTATAATATTGTTGATGGCCTATTATAAATAAAATATCAAGTAAAAATGGAATTACTGTTTTATTTATAATTTTTGAAGGATCATAGGGCCTTAATAAAAAACATAGCTTTTCGTTTTTTATTTGTTTTAATTTGTTTGTAACAACATCGTTCTTATATTTTTTACTGTTTAAGAAAGGTATTTTCAGCTAATATGTATCAAATCTCCTACAATTCCTATCAATGAAGTCATATGTATGTTCTCTGATACCAAACATCTAGGTATGCTAATGAACATCCACAGACAAAACTCTATTCAATAATTATCTAAAAAATTTAATATATTTACTAACCTCTGGAGTGGGAACTCGAAATTCAACCACAATAATTGAGATCTCACTTATTAATTGTAGGAGATTTGATACATATTAGCTGAAAATACCTTTCTTAAACAGTAAAAAATGTTACAAAAGCTAATAATAAGGAATATATGGGTAGATATTGTGGGTGTAATTCAACGCAGGTTGGGGCTTTTGTCCACTGAGTAGTTAGTTTCACACAATATTGTTAATACCTAAAAATATATGAAAAAAAACTATGCATAAAAGGTAAATTTTTTTATTAATTTTTATTTATTTTAGTAGGTTGTTATGATATTCATTGACAGTTAATCAGTTTGACGTTGTCGATATTTCATTTTGACATTCAATTTCAAATAATTTTAATTTATTGGTATAATCATCTTTATAGTTAGATATTTGACTTAAGTTAAAGGAGGCCACCTGATGAAGCGATCCTAATAAAACGTAGAAATAAGTGAGATCTCAATTATTGTGGTTGAATTTCGAGTTCCCACTCCAGAGGTTAGTAAATATATTAAATTTTTTAGATAATTATTGAATAGAGTTTTGCCTGTGGATGTTCATTAGCATACCTAGATGTTTGGTATCAGAGAACATACATATGACTTCATTGATAGGAATTGTAGGAGATTTGATACATATTAGCTGAAAATACCTTTCTTAAACAGTAAAAAATGTTACAAAAGCTAATAATAAGGAATATATGGGTAGATATTGTGGGTGTAATTCAACGCAGGTTGGGGCTTTTGTCCACTGAGTAGTTAGTTTCACACAATATTGTTAATACCTAAAAAATATATGAAAAAAATCGTTCTTATACTCTACAATTATCTTTAAAAACAGAAAAAGAAATGCCAGTACATTTAAATTGCCTTTGTTTATCTCATTATTACAAATTGAATAAACTATTTTTATTTTTGGATAATTATTTACTAGTTAGTCTGTGGAGTTGTCTCGTTACATACCCAGATTTTTTGTAATAAAAAAAACTAAGTACTGTTTGGAAAACATTTAGATTAACTCAATACAATATTATTTATACTAACATTTAAAAAACACGTGCTATAAAAAATTAAATATCTAAACGGTAAAAGCTTATTAACTTCAGCTTCATTTCGTTTCTATTCGTGTTATCGAGTAAAAATAAGATAAATATCAATTAAACATATATGAAAAACTGCCGCCATTTTGCTGAATGTATTTAAATCATAGCAACTTAATAAATATTAATTTGGTTACTTATAGCTTCATTTTATAAATTCTAACCTAAATTGCACGAGAAAAAAGAATGACACGAAATTGAAACAATATTTAATGTGTTAATAACTTTATTCTTTTTATTTCTCTAATAAATAATAATAATATCTCTATCCCTCATTCTAATCACGAGCATTAGCCCAGAAGTCGAAGATTTGTGCGGGAGAGGGGCGGCATATTATTATTAAGCAGGCCGCATTTGCGCCCAGGAACGACTTACGTTGGTAGGCCCTAACCACCATTCAGTTCAGGAATGAGGAAAACCTGGAAAACCTCATTAAATAGTCTTTATCTTTATTAAAGTAGTAGTAGTAGTCGAGTATTAGCGTGTCAGCTCCTAATTTAGAGTTGCGTGTAGTGACGTCATCAATTTCAACGTGATCTTACTATGGCTAAATATGGCGATAATCAAAACAATGTTCATATCGACATAGATAATTTTAAGTTTACCTTTTTCTTCTACAAAAAGTTAACACTATTTTTTTACTGCAACAAAATACACATAAAGGATGAACATAGGAAACGTTTGAGTTCATTTTTCTTACTTTGGCTTTTAAATGTGACAAATTACTTTTATAAGAGTTCCGCATTTTTATAGCATCACTATACCACTAAATAAGGTAATTATACAGTTTTAGACTATATCTGTCTATAGAAAATAATATAATAAAGATGGCATCAGTCGATCCATTTTAAACCCAGAAGACTGTTGTCAAGTGTTGTACACGCATTTTTATGAAATCCTGTATAAAAAAATGTAAATAAAGCAACTCTTCTGTAAATTACGTCTCTATTACAACGTTTGTGGTTTTTCAGGAATGGATCTTTCCGTTAAGCAAAATTCACCTGCTGTAAACAGTTTGGGGATGTACCGTCAAGAAAACAACTTGGGGCCCATTAGAAAGAAGATATTCTCCGGCCTACCAACATCTGGGCGGTCTAGTTTCCAAGGATATTCTGGTCCTTCAGCGGGTCCGTTAGCAATTAGCCCACCATCAGTTACTACTCGACCATCAAGAAGCACGGAATGCTGTCCCTTCAATAACTTTTCATCGGCAACAATGTGGCAGTATATGAATCTACCCCATACTGTTACCTCTAAACCCAACGCAATATCTTCTCAAGTGCAAGATACTTGTAACCCAAATCAAGGTCAGTCTTCTTTCTTCAATGTTAGACAAGCTCAAGGGCCACCATTACGACATGTGGGGCCAATACAGCCTTCTACTTTTAAAACTAAGTCGTCTACAGAATCGATGGACTGGCAAACTACGGTATCTTCACCCAAGACACAGAAAAATACAAAAAAGAGTAAGAAGAAAGTATCGTGGTGTGATCAGGTACATTTACCAGTTGCAACTGAAAGTAGCAATGATCAAATTCCTAAACCAAGAGAAAATAAAGACTCTCGGCATGCAGATAAATATTTTTTAGATCAAGCTGGGCCTTCTCAAGTACCAATCCAGGCCCATTCCAAAAAGTATCGATAAATATTAAAAAAAATCAAAGTAACCATATTTCCAGCGTAACTCTTGTTGTTGATGAATACCAAATGATTTATGACCACAATGAACCAAAGGGAACATGTGCCTTCTTTCCAAGTGGACCAACCACTATTACAAGAGAAGTTATTGGAATTGTACCTCCATGGTTACTTGACGTACTTGCTCAAGATCCTCGAATACAAAATTTTATTAAAGGGATCCTATACATGAATAATGCTCAATATAATGGATCCGGTTTTAAATATTTTAACTTTAATTTGAATCATCTAAAATTTACAGAAAATGACCGACTTTGGAAATTTCATATTTCTGACCTCGAAATAACGTGAGTTTCATAATTTTTACTTCTAATTTAAAATGTTATGAAGACCTGTGTAGACCTATATCAATTTATATGTTAAAAACTATTGGTCAAAATAGAAATACATAATTTTGTTTACTGTTTGGTGAATATATTGAAACAGTTGTAAAACTGTAGAAGGTAATGTGATGGAATACACTCCTTGGGCAATATCTCTTTTTTCTTTGTTATGTTGGTAGCTGCCAGTGATTTGTTCGTAAATTTTCCATTCTGTGGAAAAAATATTAAATCAAGCGTATGTAGCAATACTGGATGTATTTAAATTGAATATTTTTTAATAACACCTACGTTGTTATATTTCAATTTCAAAGATATATCAATTTTCAATGTAATCTAAGATTCAATTCCATTTTGTTACCTATATTATTGAACACAACTGAAAGCACATACATTTTTTATACACACTTAGATGGCATACTATTAACCATTGTGTGTTTGTGATTTCTAAATATTTAGTTACCTATATATACGAGCAAAAGATGTTGTATAAAAAATAAAATTACATGTAAAAGGATGTAAATAAACCTATTGATTCTTTTGAGTTAGAAAATTAAAATAGACTTGACATATTTAATCAAAAAATGTTGATTGCATTGTCTTAAATAATTAAATATTTACATTTTATTTAATGTAGCTGCAATATCATGTAAAGTTTAGTTTTACTTGCTTCTTGCTATACAGAGTGGTCTCTTTTACGACGTTCAATATAGGAATCTCAGACCCCTCAATTTTTTTATATGGCGTTTTAAAAAATAGGGTTTACAAAATACCTTCACGAGATATTAATTTGAAAAAAAAATCACGAACGCTACCATAAAGAGATAGAGAATACACTGCAATATGTATGTAGTATGAGGGCGTTTGCCTTATTATTTAAGTTCAGTTATTGTTATCATCACCTTTACTTTTAACTGTATTAAAGAATTATCGAGTTTAATCCTTTGAAATACACTGAAAATATATAGTATGCTAATCGGGACATTAGCCTAATAGTAGTTGTTTCCTGAAATTCCGCTTTTGCAAATTTTACAGTTACAGGTCGGGGCTTTCATAGTGTACACACAGTATAGTGGGTCGCTCTCGGCTTGTGGCCATATCTAGGCCAGTAACCATAAAATGTAGACATTTACATTTCGTGCACTCATGTCCTTCTGTCGGTCGACAGAGAGCGAACAGCCAAGATTACTCGTCGGTTGCCTCACCTATGGCATACTAATGAGAGGTAACGAAGATAAAGTCTCATGACTAATCATGCATGGCCGTATGTTATAGGTTTTTCATGTGTTTGCCGCAGAGTAGTAGTTTTCCCGTTTGCTGTTGTAATTTTCTACATACATGTTTACTGCGTCATCTTATATAAAAAATTATTAGAAGTAGGTACCCAGATGTAGATACATATATTAATAGCTAGTAAAAAAATAGTCTTTGTGGAGCTAGGAAAACGTAGTCAAGCATTTTGTGACAATTTTTGACCGATATTGCAAAGACGCAATTTTTATTAAAAATAGTCAGCAGCGATTCAACAGATTTTAAATAAGTTTTTATTACGATTTAATTGTATTATTGACAGAAGAGAGATCGAGAGATGCATAAGCCACTGCTGGTAGGTGAGAAATAGTGTAGGAAAATTTATTTGCAACCATTTGCAGCTGTGTACAATATAGAACTTAATTATTAGCTTTGCATGGATCGTGCATAGCGGCCCCGCTGCGTCTAAGCCGATGGCTTGCCTCGCAAATGTCTGTTCAAGTAAGGATTATGAACTGGTTTCAAACTGTTATAAATATTCAATCAGCTAAGTTATAATTGCGTTTTCAGTAAACTTAATGTAAGAAGCAGTTAGACGACCATTTCTAGCAGCATCAAACTAGCCCCTGACTGTTGACAACTATCCATTATTCTAATTTTATCTGATTTGAAGGCTGGTCGTATTTTGTACATGTCGTCCTTAAAACACGAAGTATCGTATCCAGCATTTTATGAATTTTACAGGAGGAGAGAAAAACAGTACTGGTGTCCACTGTCAAATTATATTTTGTTTAGTATTGATATAAACAATTGTTTTCAGTCTTAGTGCATTTTGACGTAATTATTCTGTTATATGTACGTAGAATGATTATTATATTTACGGTAGTTCTTGGAAAAATGTTAATCGTGATTCCACAATATCCTACTTGGTAGAGAATAAGCATATACTCGCCCACAAGCATCAATAGCTTCGTCTATAATGAAATAAACGAAATTATTCGCAATGTTCGGTTATTATTATTATCAACATATCGTAGTCTTAATGTACTTTCATGAGGGACTTTTCAGTTCACATATTTATCTAAAAACGTACGTACCTTCTCTAGTTTGCTTAATTAAATATTGCTTGTAAGAAAGGCATCTGTAAGTTCATAGAAAAATACAGAGTCTTCAGCGCGACGAGGCATGTCTATGTCTTGTCACTTTAGTTTTATCAGAAGAATTTATACAGTTCTCATTTTTCAGATACGTTAGTTCGTACTTTTAGGGACGATATGTTATGACCGTATTGTACTTTAGACTTGAATTAAGTTTAGTTAACATTCTAGACTGCTATATTTACTCATTGATTGATCATGCATAACAGTGGCATGACAGTTACAAAGAGAAACCATCATTTTGACAAGAACAGAACATTATAAATTTTATATTCATGTTATTGCTTCATAACTATGGCAGGTAATTTAAAAGCTTTTATGCCTAACAAATAAAAGGAAACTTAATTTTTATAAGGTAACGACCTCTTTGAACTTTTGTAATGCATGACGGAATTATAGTGGTATATACAGTAACAAGTTGCTGTATTCCTCTATAATTTTCGGTACACATATTTATATTGATTTTTAGTGGTGTGCCGGGGCAATGGATGAAATAAAAGATGAATTGAAAGCTGTTTCTCCTGAAATTATTATTGAGGCTTTAGGAAGAGTCTATAAAGTACATGAAATGGAATCTTTGAAACTGTGTGTAATAAATTATCTGAGAATTTAAATTACCTCTATAGGAAAAACTGTTTAAAAGCAGAGAAACATTAAATAACTCTTGATTCTTTTAAATACATATATTTTTAATAATTCAATAACATTTCTATTTATATTTTGTGTTTAACTTTCATAACATTGAGAATTTGTTTTATTCCATTAAATAAGACCAAAAAATTATTTGCAACAATCAGTATTATTGTTAGTATTAGTTAATATTCAAAATATATGTTTAGCGACGTACCATATAAGCTGAGCTATCATCAGCCGTTTTTTTTGCAATGAATAATGCTATTCAAACCTGGTTTAAAGCTTCAAATTCTGATTGGCTATTAATTAAATAACATTCAAATTAAGCGAACCAGAAGCTTATACCATAAATTACATAGTTATCGAAAAAAACTGGCTTTAGTAATCTTGTTAATAAGATATATTATAAGGTACTTAATTATATAGGTACAATAACTTACATCAGGCGTCGCTAAAAATATCGTTAGTGTAGTAGTGTTGTTTAGTATTTTGATATATCTTGTTTTTTCATATACAATATACAGGGTGTTGTGCTGTGCTGGGAAATGTACATTCATTAACAGTGATTACAGGACATCTAGAAGGCCTCAACAACAGGTTTAACCAATGTCATTACCAAGATACAAGGCGTTTTACCGATATTTCTTTAACTTGCCATAAAATGCGAACCACTCTGTATAATCAAGTGGAATTCGGTAGGGGTATTATACTTACTTAATTCAATACACTAAAGTTATAAGAAGAAACAGAAGTGTAGGTATGGTTTGATAAAAAAAAAATATTTTGTATATTCACAAAAACGACACCCTGTAGGCATGTAGTATTTTGAAAAATCTGTTGAGGCACAAAAATTAGTAAACTTACTTTTATCAAACTCACAATTCTTATCTTATCATAAGACTACCTTTCTATTTGAGAGAAAAAACATTTTGATCGACAATTTTCCAAACGTTGCATAGGTCGGGAGTGCCTGGTGCCTGTGAGTGGCCTTCAAGATCACCAGACATTACTCCTGTTGATTATTACCTATGACGCTATTTAAAATCGAAGATATATGAAATCAAGCTTTGATATTGATTGAATCCTGCAGTAAATGCCAGAAAATTCACTTTTTTGTAAAATTTTAAACAGTTATGAATTCTTAGTGCGAATTAATTTTTATGCGTAGAAAAATACTAATAAAAACTTATTATTTTGTTGTAAATTTCAATGGTTTTTATAAATTTTCTAATACAGTAAAAAATCATCTGATAAATTCAAAGAGAAAAATAAAACAGTATGCTATATGACAGAAAAAAAAACGAAGACAATTTTAGGAAACATATTTAATATATTAGCTGTTACAGGTTAATTTCAATTCCATATCCCTTTGACTTTAAATGGTCCCATACGTAATAAACAACAGGAGTGATGTCTGGTGACCTTGAAGGCCACTCAAGAGACCGACCCGAACTTATGCATGTCGTCTTACGTATAAAATAAAAATTAATTGTAAATTGAATAATAAAAGTAGGTTTACTAGTTTTTACTTGAAAAAATCTCTCACAGACAGATATTTGGTCAAATATGAAGACTTACATGCGCAACTACAGCTCTACTTAAAAGCATAAACAGATTTTTCGAAATCCTACATACAGGGTGTTGTTACTGCAAATAAACAAAATAAAAAAAAATTATGCCATGAGACCTACATTTCTGTGCATGAATAGTATCCCTAATCATTTGCTTATACATTGGTTCGCCTTTTATGGGAAGTTAAAGAAATGGCTAAAATCCGTAAAACGCCCTGTATCTCTGTAATGACAATGGCTACTAGACGTCAACAACAGATTTTTTTAGGTTCCTAGATGTATTGTTAACATATGCACATTTCCCAATGAAACATCCTGTATAATATCTAAATAGTTAATCGTTCATATATTTTATATTTTCTATATTGTATACATATTTTATTAATAAAGTTAAAAAAAAATATATCAAGTTGTTTATTTTACAAAAAGAATACCTAATGTATGTACTTTATTGTACAAATTACAGAGATATAAAGTATAACAGGGTGGTTCAATTAAAACTTCCCGCCTGGAAAATATCGAAATTGACAAAAAAACTCTGAGACACGTCGATTTTCTTTTCAAGGGGGGCATATGATGGCGTTACTTTTGATGTCTTGGAAGCTACCTCTTAGGCAAGGGCATAAAATACCCTTAAACTTTAAATAGCACCCTACGTTGAGTGACACCTCATTTTAGAGCTTTTTCAATTCTGCTCATGATGACATACGACTTTTTAAGTCACATTTAGGGTAGGTTCAGAAAAATGTACTTTATTGACATCAAAAACATGCTACGCTGCATAAGTTCTGCATGATGGTATCAATTTTTTCTTCACACGTTCAGCCACCGTTCAGATAACTGGGAAATAAAATATCGCCAAAAAAATTATTTACTGCGTTATTTATTGAACATCCTGTCACAAATTGCTTCAAGACGGCGAATAACTGAAAGTATCCGTGAATAATTAAAATGTATGTATGCTTGATCTTCGCGAGTTCTACGATCGTTAATTATGTGTTAAGCATATAAAATAGAAGTAGCATCACTTGAGTGCAGTCTCTGTAGAATACTTTTTATGCCGTCAAATTGAACGTAGTAATATGACGTTCCTTCTAACTACGTACCCCAACGTACGGTTCCATTGCAACTGTTCTGTTTAACGGGTAGCACTCTGTTCTCAGAAAAAAATTGTGTCACTGCAGATAAAATAGCATATTCAATCAAAATAGCCAACGGTTCAGTTATTTTGTAAACTATCTAGCTAGTTTTCAAACTAACCAAGTCTATACTTTAGCCGTAATATAATATCATTCATACGTATAAAATTTGCTCTTTCATGTAGATATAAAACCGAATTAACTCCACCTGAATTTCTACTCCGTAATTCAGTTTGAGAAATTCGTTTCATAACACAATTTTCAAGTTCAAATATGAGCACTAGCGGAAAGCTATGCCTCCAGTAACTACGTTAAGGGTTTATGTTCATTATGGTGTACCTGCAAATATAGAGTGCTTTTAAATGGTGTGATAGATAATTAGGTTATAGTGCACTTAATATCTAACCTTATTTAAGTTTACAGTCTCCTTGAAAAGTTTTCACATAAGGGAAACCGATGTTAAAGGTTATCAATTCTATATTGATTGTTATACCTATTTATAAATTCAGAGGTGCGTTCGAAAAGACTGAATATTATCCAGAGCGCATATTTAGTGTTCGAAAATTGATGGAAATCTTAACTGATTAAAAAATTTCATGAAAAAAATCATTCATAAAGTACCCGCATAACACACAGTGTATACAGTTTTAACCACTTCGATGAACACATTCAATTTTCTCGTCGTACGTATATAAGTTTTAGTCTTTAATTATCTGTTATTGTCATTTTTTGAAATCGAAATTACGATTTATATTAAATTATATAGGGTGTGAGCAGATGTATGTAGGTGGTCTCAAAATATTGTAATTAAACAAACATATACAAAGTTGCACACAGGCGGAGTTACAGACATTCAAAGTGGGGGCCAATATTTAAAAAAAAATCTGAATTGCTTTAACTTGAAATAACCAAATTTGATACATGATTTATTATTGGTCTTCTTTGACTATGACTTCAAGTAAATTATAACTAAACTTTTTTTCCATTGATCGAATTTAAAAAGAATGATAATATCTGACGCAGAATTTAATTTAAAACACTTATACTCTTGTCTAAAATGATTGAAGTTCACCGTATTTCTCACCATACAATGATCAAATTTGTGATGTTTTGTAGGTACAGGAATCTCGAAAGATAAAACCCGTAGAACAAAAGTAAGTAAAAAATAAATTTCTTGATGTTTTGGTTATCCACTTTTACTATTTAAATTCTCCGCAAATCAAATAACTTTTAAAAAGCGTTTTGTAAGACACATTATTTTGCTCTTCTCTCAAATTCTTATAAACAAACGTTAACAATCTATGTTGTAACAATATTTTCATCTATAATTAAATTTAAAAAAATAAGTATTTCGAAAGATTTCTGTACCTAAAAATCTGTTGGTTAGATCGCTTTCTGCCGTTATATATTCGTTTTACTTCCGTACCTTTGATATTCGCAGATGTCATGAGATAAACGTTCCTGTTATTTGCTAAATTCTGTTATTCAGTTCTTAAATGTCTAAAATTATTTGTATTTGTAGAGAACAGTATTTCAAGAATACGGCGTCCTTTAATACTGATGTAAAACCTGACTTTGCGCAAGACAAAACATGCCAGTCGGCGACAGGCACGACAGTAAAGTGTAAAATATGAACGGATAAACAATTGAATTTCCCAAGGAAAGAAATAAATAAAATTTTATAACACATATTTTATATCAGCTTTGGGCGGTATTGTTATTATTAATTAATAAAATTAATTTGTGGTTTTAATTAATGTTACAATAACAGTTCAAAATTTTGCCACCGACGTGTACACACATTTGGACCCGGCTTCTATAAACTAACACAAATGTTTTTGATTCTTGTCTGCTTTGAACGCGTCAGTTATTGGCAGCAACCAAAGCAACTATGATATGTTCTTGTAAATTATCAATAGTGTCCACTTCAGTGCGATACACTTTATTTTTTAAATATCCCCACAAAAAGACGTCCAAAGGATTTAAGTCAGTACTGGTCCTCCTTCCTCGTCCAATCCATCGTACCCGTTGAACTTCATTAAGGTACCCCCGAACATTAGTTGAGATTGATTTAATAATTATTAAAAAATAATAGATACTCAATGAGAAATAATATGTAAGACCTATCATCCTATCATACAACAAAAATAAACGTGTTTTTAATTTTCTTTCAGTCCTCAAATTGCATCCGTTCGTTAGCAATAACAATCGCATGAATGTAAAGTTACTTGCATAGACGATTAAATAACATGACTGTTGGTTTTTCTATGGTTACTGCTAGGCCTGCTAGGTATAAACCATATGAGTAACAAAATTTTATTTATTTAGTCGTATGGTATAAACTATAAACTCCTCTCTGACCTGACTAACTACAGTGACTCTATGCAGGGTATAAAGTACTGTACCCTGTATAAAGGCACTGTATGACTAACTACAGTGGCTTTATCACTGTATGACTACTTGCTGAGTGCGTATTCTAGCGTTCAGATAGATAACTAAGCTGCAGCAATACCTATATAGTTTAGTTTACTGTAATCAATCGCTGACTAGTACTTATTGACAAATGATGAGGATTGTGTTTACCTATAACACCGACAATATAATTACGTAGTTGTTAGGGAACCTAATTTTGTATAGGACTCATGAAATATGTATGTTAAAATTCAATGCCATCAAATTTCAAAATTTAGTTGATTTATTTAGTTGTTAGTGCCATCTGTCAGTGATCTACCTGTACTAATGTAGTTGTATAACTATTGATAGTATGATAGTCATTGTTTGAGGATCTATAATTCAGTCAACGGTTGCTTACCAGTTACCAGTCACGAATGTCACGATACATCTACTACTGCACCTACAGCGCCATTCACGACAAAAAAACTAAGATATAGAATTTAAAATTGTTGTACAGTGTACTATCAAAATCTTTAACTTTTTGCAGTGTTTATATAAGTATAGTTAGTCAACCGGTCTTAGTTGTGGACCATGTCGGCTAGATGGTGGGACTATGATATGTGCAAAATCTCTTAAACGAGCCATAGAGAAGTCGGTAAACTGGGTCAAACTGACTTTATTTTAAAAACAAAGTAAGACTACTCAGTTTACTGACTTGTTTAGGGCTCGTTTAGGAGATTTTGCACATATTATAGTCCCGCCATCTAACCGACATGGTCCACAACTAAGGCCGGTTGACTAACTATACTTTATATAAATACTGGTTTTTGTTACTTCCGGAAATACCGAAAACAGTCGACATTTTTATTATGAATTTAAAATCCTATTACATTTCTCAGAACAGTATGAAATTTCGGGTCGAAAACATGTTGCATATCATTCAATTCAGCTGTTTTGGATTATTTAACTTTTTTTAAATTTAATTGACAGTAGTTGACCAAATCCACCCAACTAAACTTCTTTTGATCGCTCTTTCATCCAGTCATCAATGGACCTTGCATGGTAAGGGAATAACCCCCATAGGTATCCCTATGCGAATTTACATGGTTCTATATCGTTCTTAATTACCCGTATTAACCCCCCCCCCCCCCCGGATGCGCCCATGGTGGCAAGTATAATAAAACAAAATTAAAGATCAACAACTAATGTTATTTGGTGTCCTTGCGTTGTGCCTGTCCCTACGTTTTTATCACAGCTGTTTTTATATTGGACAACAAATCGGACAGGCAACCCTTTGGGGCCTTTTTGTATGATACGGCGAAAAAATGCAGTTATTAGTTAATATATGGATGTACTTGATATTTTTTATTCTATAATTTAGATATGTAGCATAATTTTATTACTTCTTTCCCTTTTGGCATAAGGGTAAATTAAATGAATTTTTAAACTGTTTTGTCGGTGGCAAAGTACCCAAATGACAAAACACATTTTCAGAAGTGATTTTGTGAAGGGAGGGGAGCCTAGCACCAATGAAAATCAGTCGCTATGTAAAAAAGAATTATTTGATTTATAATTTTCTATACATAACATAGAATATAGAGAATACCACTGACAGACAAAAAAAAACTACAATGGAACTGTCAGTGATATTATACAATATTTTTCATGTCAATTATAAACTGTTACAAAATTAAAAAATGAAATACTAAGCCAAAACATTTAAATTTGGCACCTGTAATATCAAAGTACAATTAAAAATAAAAATATATTTTGTAAGAACATTTATTGGAAAAAATACTGTAATAAAAAACCATACAAAGATTTATCTTATACAAATATAATTTGCATACTGCATACACTACAAGAATGAGTATACATAGCTCAGATTGTTTAACAAAGGATAAAATAAATCGTATTAATACTTGAAAAATTCTTTAATAATTCATCGAACTATAGTAATACAATTTCATAAATGTATTAGTAGTAAAGTAATACTTTTATAATTCTTATAAATAATAAGCCCTATTTTTTAATATAAACAACATATTTTGATTAACAAACAGCATTATTTACCCAAAAAGAAACAATAAATGCTACATCAGAAAGGTCTTACTAACTGCTTGTTTTATCAATCTCTTTTTATTCTGAATTTTGACAGTACATAACATAATATACATATGTACACTAAAAAATGGGCCTAACAATTAAGTATGTTCTTAAAAAATCACTGTAAATTAATAGAATATGAGAAATATACACTTTTGCTCAAACTTTACTTCCAAGAATTAAATAGTTGCTAAGTATACAGGGTGACTCAGTCATAATATCATTAATTTTAATCATTTAGGCCTAGACAAAATCGAAAAAAAATAATTTTTACCCGACTTTTCAAAAGAGAAAAGCAAATCAACCCATAACTCCCAGTAACAAGATGCAGCTATGCAATGAGCAACGACAGGAAGCAGCCATGAATGAATCAAGACTGCAGTCAGTAAGTCTGAAAAGGAGTTTAAATAATGATTTGAATTTTATTTTTTTGGTGTAAATATGCATTTTTTAACCACGTATTCGTATACTCATTTTTCCCTTCTTCTCTTAAAATTAATGACATGGTCACCCTATATAAAGAACAAAAAAGAAAACTTTTTATCACGCATCACATGACAACAGTCTTGAATACAAAATCAAAATAGTCTATTCAATTTGTTTGTAATTGCACTGTGTAGTAAATGTTTTTACAAGAAATATAATTTATAAATACATAAATGTGATAAAATGTTTCTGAAACAATATTAATTTATTACATATTTTAGGTTTTCATAGACGGGGTTGAATCAATTGTAATAAATATGTATGTCGTTTTAAAAATATACAGGATGGTCCTAAATTGTCCCTCAGTATTTTTAATTTTTATAATTTTTGTTCCCAAAAATGATTTGCCATTTTAAAAGGTGATGGCAGATACCACGGTTTTTACAAATATGCAGTATTATTCAAATCTCATGTTCTTGATGGTAACAACTCCATCTCCACTTATTTTTTCATTTTACAAGAATTTTTGAATACTGATCTCTAAACTCTAGAACAAAAAATATACGTTTAACTGTCGACAAACTACGGTTAACTATAAGGTAATAACAGATTTCACAACATTGATTATTAAAATGTCAGACATTTTGAACATTACATTTCAATTTTAAATATTTTATTATTATCTTCACTTAAAACAAAACGATTTTTTCTTGATTAGACACCAAAGTTAAAATATATTGAAAATCTGTCTTCATTTGAAAACTTCTCACAAACATTTGGAGTCATGACATCAAAAATGGGATGTACTGTACGGTACCTGAAAATATTGAGACACAATTTAGGGGTATTCTGAATTTTTTAAAGATCACTGTTAAATTAATGGCAACAAATAAATCACTAAAGAAGCTTTCAGTGATAAAATAGATGTTTATACTTACAAAAACGCCCTGTATAAAATGTTATGTATTTCAAAAGTCAATAGACAGTAAGAATGTTCACCGTAATTAACAGAAGCTAAAATGAATGTGATACCTTTTTGAAAAGTAACAAGTTAAAATTTTTTAAACACAAATATGAGAAATAATGCACACAAAGGGAAAAACTAGTAACAGCGAAGAGTAATACCGTTCAAACCAACACTGCATTAGTATTTTTACTGTTTATTAAAATTTAAAAATATCAGTTTATGCGTTACAAATACAGGAGAGTCTAGAAGTTATTCAAATGATCAAATCTATAAATTTTTAAAATTTCATTCTTGTCGTTTCTCTAGGTCATTTGATACTTTCCCAAATTTATAAATGTGGTGTGGTTTGAAGACATACACCCTAAATAAAAAAAGACGAAAATTTACATTGCTATTTGCATAATAAAAATTAACACACTGTATGAGTAACTTATTGCATTCCAATATCCAAGAGCAATATGGTTTTTTTAGACAGGTAATAGAGCCTGTCTGTGATAAATTATCTATTAAATTAAATATATACAACGACAAACTGCACATATAATTTAAATATTTTACATATACGAGGAGAATTTACAATTAGAGGTACTAAAAGATTGCAAACGTAGCAATTACTATACAAGTAATGGAGTCTCTCAGACACTAAACACCGGCTGTCAATACAATAATTTGTACTAAAGTGTGACCAGCGACCACTTTCCAACTTTCTAAGTCAATCAACAAAAATTTTAAACAACAATTAGAACTTGCTAAAATGTACAATGGTGCACTATCTTTTTTTATTAAGAAAGGCCTTCTTGTGCGGAGATGCCGGTGTTTGCGGCCTGGAAGATAGAGGTCGTTTCCTTGATATATTACCATCCTGTGAGCCGTTGCAGCAGGAGCAGAGCTTCCTCACGCTCCTTCGTGCTCCTCTTCCGCTAGACGAATCTAAATCTTCTTGGCAGTGCAGCTCGCACTTGTCCTCCTCTTTCACTATATCTGTTTTTGTTATAGCCACGTGCACAACTTTGAAACTGTCATCGTCGCAGTTGATTTTACCCAATTCCGCGCTACCGATGGTATCCTCAGAGCTGGACACTACTTCTCCTCCAAAATCGTTTGGTTTTACTCGTTCTCCTTTCTTCCTATTGCTATATTTGAATTTATATTTGTTCAAACTTGTTTCTGTGTATAATTCTGGTGAAATAGGTGAATTCAGTGTTACTTCAGACATCGTCGCACATTTCGCTAATAGGGTATTATCGTCGCATCCCGATGAAGCTGATTCGTTACTTGTCGTCGTACCGTTCATAAGTTGTGTAGTTTGGTAGTCCAGTTCGGTTTCAACCGTCTGGTATTCCACATATTCGAATAAATCCGTTCGAAGAGAACTAGAATTTTCATCGTCGCTGAACAAATTCATAGCTGCCTTCACTTCTTCCTTTATTTCACTGCTTTGGGGCGTCCGTTTTATAATATCTTGAGATGATTGATCGAACGATGGCGAATGGTTTGAATCGAATAGTAGATCAGCCTCTGGAAATAAATCACTAGTGCTGGGTTCGTCCACACCTAAGTCTTCACATTCTTCTGACAGGGATTTTTGCAGGCGCAGCTCTCTTTCCATAGCGGCTTGTTTTTGCATCTCACTGTCCATTTTCTGAGAGTCAGCATAGGTTTTCTTTGTTTTGTTTGTATAATAAGTCACATGGCCTCGGAAGGTCTTCTGTTCATTGTTGCTTGTCTGCAAAGATCAAATTGTACATTTAGAAATAGTTAGAAAATAGTATAATTTCAAGAATCGATCAAACTGTTCCTATATGAACCTCTAAAATGTTTTATAAGGAAACTACAGTCCCATAAAGATAAATCAAGAACATTGCATTAATAAGTTTGTATATCAACTTAATTTTTGTTGTTTTTGTTTGATTTGAAAAAATATATATGTAAGATAATTTCTTACAAAATCATTTTGTTAACATCTGTGGTGATATAAAAATCTATATTTAGTCTTATTTTGCCGAATGATACTCTACTTTTGAGAAATGCAATATCTCTTTGTGCTTTAGTTTACAATAACAAAACTAAATTCATTTAATCAAATTAATTACTTGCCTTTTCCCCATTATGTAAAAATTCCCCCTTATTCGGCAGGTCGTTATTATTTGTTCTAACAGTTTCAGAAGGCTTCCTATATCTGGGAGTGGTGTGAGAGAGCATGGGCCCATTTGAGGAACAAGCAGTCACCAATACAGACTGCATCCTTTCAGTCGATTTAGATTCAACTGAAACAAAATATTAACTCAATCTTTTTAAATTATCACAAAAAACGCATTCCTTACCTTTATTGTCCGAAGTCAAGGTCATATTGATAATATTTTGTGAGGCATTCACTTCTTCCTTAATACCAGACGTAGAAGTGGTTGCTATAACGGAAGTAGCAACAGAATTAGTGATAACAGACTTCTGAAATGTCTGGAAAATTTTCTCATTGGAATTATCAGACTGCAAAGTTTCCTCGATCTTAATGTCAGTGCTGTCACTAGACACGCTAGTACTACTATCTGGTTGTTGTAACTCATTTGGGTTTTTGCTATCATCCTTAGGCTGGGAAATGGTAAGTAATAACTCGTTACTATCCCTATCATCATTTAATTTCTTCAATGTCAGTGGTTGGCCAAGGGCTACGGCTGTTGCAACGGAGTTTGATGGTAAGATGACAGGAGGCTGCGCGCTTACTCCCGCCAAACTTTGGGATGATATTCCAGATATTGGTTGAATAGTGGAATATTTAACGGCAGATATAGCACCCTTGCGGTTCTGGTTTGTGAAGCTCTGGAATAATAACATATTCTGACCAGACCTAGCAGGAACTGTTGCCAGGATTTTACTGCCTCCCGACACCACAGCGATCTGCTGGCCACCTATGATCAAAGATTGCTTATTTGTGAGTGTACAGACACATCCACATAATATTTCAAATCTTAAGGAACATACTGGCAAAAAGTATAAGCAAAATTTGTACTATCAAAATTCAACTATAAATAATTTTACTTGTCACTGCAGATTGAAGATAAGAAAAATCATTGTACATTTAAAAAAAAATCAACATCAAGAATGACTTAATACGTGATTATAAATATCACAAAATAAAAACTCTGCCTACCTTTGACCATGGAAACAGGCATGATATAACTGCCAGGCACGATAACGGCAGTATTGGGCATTTTTAATGCCTCTCCCACACTCGAATCTGCAATAATAAGATTCCTAGATTGATTTCCGCAACTACTGCCTTCTGTCAAAATAAGCTGCCTTGAACTAGACGGACTAGAGTTTTCTGTGGACTCGGGTGTGTTCACTGTTGCGGCTTGTGACTGTTCGTCATCGGTCACCGACAGTTGAACAATGCCACCTCCAGAACTATCCTCACTTCCCACTGTAATATCATCTGCATCAATTTCTATGGTACTACTTGACTGTCCGGATTTCTTTGCACCGGTCGAAGATTTCTTACGTTTGGAATTTTGACTAGGGTTGGTAGGCGGGTTTGATCGACGCCTTGGTGCTGGTTTGTTGTTCAAATCTGGCGAGTTACGCAACTGTTCAGCATACTCGGCTAAGATATCAAAAATCCTTTGAGTTGTATGCTCGTCTTCCTGCGGTTTCTGCTGAGGTTTTGGTATTGGTGATGACTTAGTCGTGTTGTTGGTTGTGGTACTCTTCAGAGTCTTTCCTTTAGAACTTTTTGTAGCTATTTTAGGTAAAGTGGGTGTTGGTGCTGGCGTGACGCATGGACTGGAACTTCCTTGGGAAGTAACGCTAAGAGCTGGTGAAGCAGCAGGTTGGAGATTACTGTAACTGCTTACAACGACAACTGGTGACAACTGAGTATACTTCTGTAACTGATTGACGTACGTAACGCTAATTCGCTGCTGTGTAACTTCTTGATTCTCTGGGGGACTATTACTTGTTTCTGCTGGAGTTGTACTACTACTACGTTCTTTTATTTGTTTATAAACCATATCAAATTCTCTTAACTGCTCCAATGTTGTTGAACTTAAATTACTGTGAGGTGCTCGTGCAACATTTGTAGGTATTTGCAACTGCACTGGTTTTACAATCCGAGCATTTTGTACAAGTGTCGGGCGAGCGAGCGTTACTTTTTCATCACTAGAAGCTGGCTCTTCAGAATTTTTTTGTCTACCCTGCAAGGCAGCTGCTAGCAGTGCACTCATTTTGCTGTGGATGACACTGTCCTTAACCAAGCTGATCTGATCAGGATTTGACGTTGCTATACGAAATACTTGACGAGTAGTTCCACCTGGGGGTATGAGGCTTATTGTTTGCCCCACAGGCATTTGCCTGCTGTATATAACGCTTCCCTGAATTGGTTGTACATTCACTGGTACAGTTTTTGTTGTTATATTCTTTTTAACATCTATTGTTGCAGTAGATGATTCAACAGTACTTGTAGCAGTTGTAGATGATTCACTGTTATTCTGATAAACAGTTTTTCCAAACGCTTGTTGAAACTTTGGCAAGGCCGACTTACAAATAAATTGTAGAATTGTACCACCTTGAGCACTTGTTACTGGGGTGCCAGTTTTTAGCTCAGCATTGACGTTTTTAGGAACATTGTTTACTTGACTATTGACAGTCTGTTCATTAGTTAGAATGGGTTTTACCTGTTAAAAAAAGAGATCCATCAACTTATGATTAAATATGAACAACATAAAACTCAAACTTTAAAATAATTCGTTATTATTACATCGAGTTAATAAGTCAAAAAGTTCCTATAAACATGACCCGAAAAATGCTTCATAAGGGGGCTAGAACCGCCCAAAAGAGGAATCTTGAAAATGGGTTTTCCAGAATATCTTTTGAACTATTCAAAATAAAATCACAAAATTTGGTGGGTAGCATACATTTTACATCATACAAAATTTTCTGTTCTTACAACTTAAAATATTTGCTCAAAGGCGTCACATGCTGAGCGGGCCCAACGTAAATATTGTCCCATTTTTATTTTTGGGTACTTTCTCTTGTTGAGATCAAACTATAAAATTGCATAGTTTTCTACACAAAAAAGGTACTCTTGTTCGATCTCGACAGGATACGCCGTTTTCGAGCAAAATCGATTTAAAGAAAACATTGATCTCATAAAATAAAAATAAATTTTTAATTCTAATAGCAGGCCATGAAAAAAAGTGACAGATACAGTAAGAGTTTGTTTGACAGGTTGTCATTTCCATTAAAAGGGGTCATTATTTAATGATTTGAAAATGTATATTTAACAATATGCATTTAAAAATTTTTTTAATTGTGTATTCGTATAATACTCAATTTTCTCTACCTTCTCTTAAAATTAATGACATTTTGACTGAATCACTCTGTATAGTGAATTCCCTCTTAACCAGTCTCCGTTTTAACCGACCACTACGATGATGATGACTCACAGACCTGTCGCGACTATATCGCTAGTGCTAAATGTGATATTTAATACCCTGTTTAGGATTAATATTTGTATGTACTACTACAATAAAGTAGGCTATATGTGTACATTCTTAGTTACATACTACAAAAACAAGTTCAGCAGTGTATTTTAATATAACGAGTTTAACCAGCCTGGGTTCAGATGCTGAGGTGGCTGGTTAAGAGGGAGTCTATTATAATTATTATAAACCCTCAATACTGGATTCTTGCAAAAATGTATGTAATTAAATTGAGACCGTGACTCACCTGGTTGCTTTCAGTTGTAGAAATGGTGGCATTAGTTGTTTTCTGCACCTGCGAGGGCCTGATAATCTGCTGTGATAAAATATTAATAAGTGGAGTTTGTCGCCTCACAGCATTACTTTGTGCTGTGACAGGTCGGATAATTTGCTGAGACAGTATGTTAATCAGCGTTGAAGGCTGTGTGGTTGTAACTTTAGCAGTGGTAGTAGTAGTTGTAAAAGTAGTAGTAGATGGTATCGAACTCGAATGTTCTGGTTTTTGATCTGCAACACGAGGTTGGCCAATTCTCTGGATGTGTGGGCTCACTTGCGTACTAGTTTGTGTCGTTTGCATCGGAACATTCTGGGTTGACCGTCCTCCTGATACTTGGACAACATTAACTATATGGTTGACATTAGTGGGCCTGATCATTTGGTAATCATTTAGACCAGGAACATTTGCTAATACAGATCTGGCATAATTCTTATTATCGAGATGGATTCTTTCGAGTAAAACTTGAGGAAGTTTGATTTCATCAGTGGACGTTGCTTTGCTTATATCATCACAGCATGATTTAGAATTTTCCTTGGGAATCACCCTTGAATTAATATCTTGAAGAGGCGAAAGATTATAATTTTGTACTCGGTTTGGTGCAGTATCATGTTTGTTTTCAGACTTATCCATACTCTTACGTCTTCTGCCATTTTTTGGAGGAGTTTTTCCTCTATCACATTTTCGTTTGACACTTGGATGCTCTCCCTCACCAGTGAACTTTCCAGTTTCAATCGAGTTTGTGGGGAGGCGATACAAAACAACTTTTAATTCTTTACAGTTGGTCAGGGGCTTTTGTACATTGGAATGTGGTTTCTTACCTCTATTACTACTACTACTATTACTAATATTTACATTTTTACAAAAGTCTAATTTATCTTTCCTCTTGGGAAGATTAACACAGTCTTCATTTACTACAGGTAGCCTTTTTGTAGACTTTTTCGTGTAAGTCCTAATGTTTTCAGTCAAATTAATATTCTTTGGTAATTCATCTTCTGGGATATCTTCAAATTGCATCATATTCTTTGATAAAC
Source organism: Monochamus saltuarius (assembly GCA_025584915.1). Classification (NCBI taxonomy): domain Eukaryota; kingdom Metazoa; phylum Arthropoda; class Insecta; order Coleoptera; family Cerambycidae; genus Monochamus; species Monochamus saltuarius. Next base: position 15,379,730 of record CM046730.1, on the reverse strand, counting down.
TCGAATAATCATTATTATTTTGAAAAAACATTTCCTCGGATTTATCAGCTAAATCGGAAAAAATCCCATTATCTATTATTCCCAAAAAATTCTTTAACATCGACTTCCTTTGAGCAATCATTTCAGAAACAACTGGCTCAGTCTCATCAACACAATCCTCTTTTTGCACATTATTCCCAATATTATTGCACCTTTTATCACTATCTTCATTGTTTAAAGCTTCCTGCACCGTTACTGATATTTTCACTTGACTGTTCGTTTTCTGACCCAATTCCTTGCTGTCTGTGTCGTTCGAGCTGTTGCATGATGTTTTGCAAGGCGGCGGACAAGTTTCTTTCTTTATCAGCTCGAAGTCGTTCTTGATGCAGGAAGGCGCTAAATTGTTCATCAATTTCCGTGTGAGAGGCACTACTAGTGTTTTGTCCACATCCAAATTCTGAATATTGGGTAGGCACAGTTTCTCCAAAACTACTTGTGGTTTGTCCTTTTGGAGACATACTTCGTTTAGCAAGTTGTTGCTTGGAGGTTTGTCCGATGTCGTAGACAGACTTTTGCTTTGCTGCTTTGCTTGATTTGAGGATGTTATAACTGCTTGCTTGTCCAGACTTAGGATTCGATCCACTTTTGGTGAATTCTGAAGACAGTAATTTGGCAAGCTGTCCCGATTGGTAGTTGTTATAGACTGAGTTCTGTTCTGTTTGTGATTTGTATTTGTTTGTCGATTGTTGTGATAATACAGATTTTTCCGACATTTTAAGTAAGGACGTGGTGTATTGGTTGCCACATCCGTACAACTGAGATGCTGTTGGTCTGTATTGGCTTGTGAACTCCACTTGGCCTGCTGATGGTTCAGTTTGTGCAATTTGATTTTTAACTGATCCGTACATTTGTCTGGAACATTTGATATTTTCTCCGAAGTGTGATTGGGGCTGAGAGTAGTTTGACATGTCTGTGAGTTGACCGAGTCCCGTGTTTTGACTTCTTTGCTCATTTTCATTAGATTTCTGCTGAGAACTTCGTTCTGAATTGTAGGATCCAGAGCTTTCTCCAAATTGTTCCCGTTTAAGTGCTTGTAATTGTTGTTTTCTTTGAAACCATTGAGTGAGTGCCTGCTTAACAATTTGAGCATCAGATCCCGTTTTGTTGTTTCCGATATGGTACTGGTTGACTGATTGTAGGGTTTGAGTGCCTGATCCACTAGGTTCTTGAAAGTCGGGTATGTTTTTTCCATCTTGTGGAAGAGATCCTGAGGTTGAAGTTTTACTTGGATTAGGTTGGTTTCTTTTCTTGCCACTTGCCCACCAAGTGGGGGCAATGTGGCAGCCTTTACGTTTTTTGACTGAGACGTTTGATTATTTGAATTAGGTATTGGTACTTGAGGTGCACCAGTAATTCCATTTAAATAACTGCTTAAGCTGATTTTTGTGTCTTTGGTATGCAAAGCAGTGCCGTGAGTTGAATTAACAGCATTAGTATCTGTCTTGTGCAATTTCTCCGGACGGTTATCACCAGGTTCGGCATTTTTAGATCGCTTAAGGTTAGGTCGAAACATCCGAAGACTTTTAAGTGTATTTGGATCAGATTTAGGTTGAAGGGGAACTAGTGGTAAGTAAGGGCCTTCACCAGCTCCATCACTGCCTAGACTGTATGGTCTGGAATCCTGTGACATAGAATCTTCACTAACAGAACTGGATTCCTCATCAGAAACAAAATCGTGATCTAGATACTGCTCATAACCTCGCTCGATACCAGCTAACTCATCTAGAGGTTCTCTTTTGATACCTTTGAAAATGGAGTAGTCAATATCAACAAACTTTAACTCTGTAACAAAGTTTTTAGTTGTTTGCGGATCTTGCAAATACATTATACAAAGTCTGTGTAAATCATCCCATGGGAGAAACCAACTTAGTATCTGGTACCTCGGATTTGATAAACATACAACAAGATCATCACACAGAGCCTCCGAAATTCCTAACACAGAGTTTTGCAATGCTTCATTAAGCGCCATGTTAATTTTCAAGGGTATATTCAACTGTGGCTTGCACATCCAGTCTCCACACTCAGGACAAATCCACGTTATATCATCCGATGGTAAAACTGGTGGATGAAGCTTGCATTTCCATTCTTGACCCGTATCCAAGACTTGGAACCCACTTCTCCTGGCTAGTTCTTCTATGTTTCTTAATCGCTCTTTTGTTGGTTCCAAACTAAAAGCTGTCAAGACACATTCTCTTGCAACTTTCACATGTTCGTCTAAGAAATCGGCTAAGTTGCAAAATGCTGCAGCCAATCTAGAAGTGATAGCTGCCACTTTCTCCTTTTCTTCTGCATCCTTTTGACGTTCCAAATCATTCATATCGGTTGTTAAGGCTCTAATGTACATTTCAATAATGAAAGTCTTCAGAGTAGTCCCAGCCTACAAAAACATTAAGTTAAACAATAGGAAAAGCATACAGTTACATGATTACTTTTCGCTGAATAACATCACAGAAAACATATAGTCCAGCAGCATCAGCTAGATTGCTAATACGTCTTATAGAATCTGGAAAATCCTGTAGGAGACTGTCAGTGTTACACATTGATATATACATTTCGACATAGTTTTCTAAAATCCCTTTAAGATCTTCAGAATATTTCACTACAGCTTGAGATATATACATTTGTGTAGCTAATATAGCAACTCGATGACAATTTTTCCATATCTTTGATATTTTAACCCGCTTCTTGGCAAAACGTTTTACTAATTGTAAACCTTCTTCAAAAGACAGTTCTTTCAACTAAAAATAAGGTAAATAAGTACAACTCAATATACAATTTTTAATCGTCGAGACTCACCAATACAACAATTTTTTGTTTTTCCTGGAATTTATACAACAAAGCAATGTATATATCAAAAATAAACCACATTTGAGTCTCCGTCGCATTTAAACTGAAGTTATGACTTTTTGAAAGTTTATTGCAGTTCATGAATGCTGTTACTAAATTCAGTGCTAAATCTTCACATTGAGACTCGCACAACTTTTTTAAGCGAACAGAAACAACATACGCAGTTTCCACACAAAAGAATTCGATTTCTAAAAATAAAATTAAACAAATAATGTAATGATAAAGGTGTGTATATAATAAGAACCTTCTGGTCCAATTTCTGCATCCTTTGTTTTCATAAGTTTCATAAGGACTCCGTCTTCCCAAGGATTTCTTACCACGTCAGCTAACTTTTTACATCTGGTTGCAAATCCACTGTTCAGCTTTAGTAACTCCGTTTGGGCTTTCTCTATTTCTTGTAGAAGTTTTGATTGATGAGTCGCTACAATAATTAATTTTAAAAACCATGTTTGCTTTTTTCCAGAAACATTTTCATTGAATAATATTTATTACATAATTACATATAAAGCTAGTCATGACTGACGTTGTGAAAATATTTTAACTATGAACATAATTTTGAGTTATCAAACACATTAAAAATGCTTGTTGTCATATCTGACTTTTTTCATATATTCTTTTTAAATATGTACCTACACAATCCTATAGACACTCTAAATAACATAAACGTTGCTTGCATGAAAATATTAACATTATAGATATTTCATTTGCTTAAAATTGATAATACAAATTGAATGAACAGAATCAGCAATCAAATTTTGATAGTTTCATCAATGTGTCCATATGGAACACTTTTTTGTTTACGAATCATATTGTGTTTATTTAAAAAATTATTATTTTTAAACAGGTGACAAGGGCAGAAATAAATGTATTAGGCCCATAAAAATACAAAGCAAAACTAGTAAACCATGTAACATAAATAATTAAAAAATATGCTGATAGTTAAAACCACAAGGTATAGGTTTAAATGCCTTCAAGACTCACTTGTGACATATATTACTTAATTTATTTTTTTTTCACTACATACAACTACAAATGCTTAGGTATAAGTCCTCAGTCAAAAACCTTATTTCATGTTTTTTGTTTGAGTCGACCACAAATGTCGGTTGGCAACTGAAATCTGTGCTGTGGTATTAAGTTTATAAAAACTATGACGTGATCAAATGCATGATGTGCTTTGTTAATAAATAATACAACTTATCATACTTAATGTCACACTTTTTTTTTACTTACTATCAAACTTATTGGTTTTTGAATACTTCTATCAAATTACAATGATCCAAACTGAATAGATTTTGTAGCTAAGCCTTTAGTAGGCAATTTGTTACAAAATGGTACTGACAAAATAGCATTTCCCTATTTTATTTGATACACCAGCACTGTCTACTTTCAGAGCACGATTTCACAATATTAAAAAATTATTTTAGAATTGTTTAACTATGGAGAACAAATATTTGGTTTGGTTTGTAGTATCCGCAGCAAATTTCAGTTGTTGAACAATCGGAGCTGGTAGTCACTTTAAGAAATCTAAATCAGTCATCACTGAAATTGTTTTCTACAATTCTAGCCTCTGCCACTTTATTAGGGTTATGACGAATACAGCAGTATGTACCGAATTGGTCACCTTTTTTGAAAACGTCTTGGCCAATGATACGAACCATACGCTGCTTACTAAGAAAACCACTGTGTGTGTCATCCCCCACAAATTGTATCAATTCGGCACAAACGGCTACATGTGTCATTGCCTTTAATAAAATAGGTTTTTTATCATATTCATACTAAGGTAGGTTTCTTCTCACAAATTTTCATGATGCAATTTTTATTGGAATTTTTATAGATGAACAATATAGTTGTTGAAAAAATTAATTAATATTAAAACCAATGAAAAAAAATATAATAAATAAATAATAAATTAAAATTTCTAAAATATGAACATTAAAAATGTACATGACATACTGAAAAACAAGAAAAACTTAGACTCAGACTTTAAACTGTAAAAATAAACCAAAAAAAATATTGCACAAATAAATTAAAAATGATTATTGTTAGTTATATAATGTGATAACCAATTGTTGCACAATATGACATATTCTAAAAACAGCAACATTTAAGGTGGATTCTTACTAGTTAATTTCATTGAAAAATATCATTGATTATGTGCCACTGAAATAGTTAAACGATATCATGACCAATTTTAAATTCAATGGCATAGATTCACTAAGTGAAGTAGACTAACCAGAATTTGGCTTTAGTCTGTTCAAGCAAAGGTTACAGAGTGTGAATGAGATTTCAGTAAATATAACGCAAGAATGACAAATATTTTTAACAGTTCCAAACTAGTATCACTGTGGCTCAAAGAAACCTATTATTTTAGAAATTATTATTAGTAGGTATGTAAATAAAATATGTAAAAAAATATTTTATAATGATAATACTCAATTATCCAGTTTTGAATTCCCTTACGCTTTTGCAACTTAACCTGTTTCCTGATGAATCAGTATCGGACTGATTCAGTATGTTAATAACCAACTCGAGTACAATTTATTGTTTTTATTACTTTCTGGCTGCTGATTGGCTGCTAACATACTGACTTGGTACCGTACTGATTCTGTGCCGGCCCGTCAGAAAACAAGTTTATCTGGATAACTGATGACATTATTAATAGATACCGTAAATATAAATCTACCTTAACTATTAAAATTTTGACAAATAACTTACCTTTGAAGGCATTCCACTCCGCTGTAAGTACGATATTAAGGGCATGCAGCTTAGCCCAATCCATAATTTGAATGACATGACGAATATCGAACTTAGACAGATTCAATTCACCCACACTTTTCCACACATCGATTAGTGACTCTACTTTGTTTTCAAACGACTCATTCTTGTTATTTAAAATATACTCGTGTTTCTGCAAAAAAAATTGCATGATACAAGGTATCTATGGATACAAGAAAAGCAAACTAATACCAACTGAGAGAGGAACTACTGTTTGCTTTAATTCACTATTCAGTGGAATTAGTACTCAAGTAATGTTACACTTCTTTATTGGAAAAGGTTAATATAGGCAAAGCAATAATAGGTATATTTTTTACTGACACTAAGGATGAATTATAAGTAATTCCAATGAATAGGAATTGTTTGCCATTATTTAAATTATGATTTCTAATGTAAAGCAAATGTAACAATAAAATGATGCACTATCTATGAAAAATAAGCACAAGTGATTTCACCAAAAAAACCAAAACCACCACTTGAAAATAAATATAATAAAAGTAAGAATGGTTAAAATTCATGTATAAAAAAATAATATACATTAATATTACAACAAGCTCTAAGGAAGCATGCAGATGCAAAAATACATAGACAATAATAAAATAACAATATCGTGAAGGGCAAATTTGAAGGAATTTAAAGGACAAAAACGTGACAAGATGAAACTGGTTTTAATTCTCCATGAAATCACTTTTGCCCTGAAATAAATAATATTACAAAATAAGAGATACGTGCTTTGAAAGGTGCGAAATAATTTTGTTCTTCGTTAACTAAACTCATCTTGATCGGAACCGTAGTAAGTAATTAAACAAACTATTTAGCAATCTTTTTGCGTTTGGGGCTACGAAGATAACATTTCAATTGTGGCACTTTAATAAAACACAGTCTACACAAAGGAGCCAATACTTCACTGGACGATTTTGTTGTGGTATACATATGACGGCCAAAATCTTCAATTTTCTGTACAAATCACCGATGAAACATGGCGGCCAATGCTATATGAAACTACACACTTTCGTCACAATAAACATGCGAAAATTAAATAAACTAATGTACTATAAGCACGAAAATTAAGTTCTTCACCTTATAAACATTTACGAAGTATCTTTCTTGATCTTTGTTTACATTTGAAATACACTCAAGTTTGTTATCTTCCTCCTGCGACGCCATATTTACACCAGTTATCTGCACGCAAACGCTCCACTACTACGCTTGCGCTTGCGACCACTCGACTTTTAAGAGGGAAATTTAATAATCCAAAATCGCAACTTACATCTTGACAACCGGCAACTACATTTTTACGTTTTATTTATTATCTTACACTTACAGCACACCACTTTATTACTAGTAGTTAAGTATTAACATTTAACAATTAATAGCAAAGCAAATATAAATGTTATTTCCTGTTTCTAAACGCATTCGCCGCTATCACTAAATTCGAGATAAGGCACATATTTTAAATGTTCACGATGTTATTAGTCTGTTAAATAAATCATAAGTCAACACCAGACCGGCATAAAACTGTTATAAAATGGTATAAAAATAACTTGAAATATGGTGTCCCCCCTTTAAAATAAGGCTTGCAATAGCTGATAACACATATTAACATCTGCTTTTAGGGTATTAATGTCATTGTCTTTCCACATTTATTTTACCGTTCGTTATTTTAGTAATCAACAAATTGAGGTGTACACATTATCTATGAAACTTGTTTTGATTGCATCACATGATTAAGTGCATATTAATAAATCCCACACTTGAACTGATGAGTACTTGTGGGTGTAGTTATATTTAGAAATAGAAAAAACAATAATTACCTATATAAAAAAGAACTGAAAAATTAAGTATCAAGAATTACTGTGTAGGAATATGCCTATGTGGCCTATCAAAATCGTTAATGTTTATTGTTTAGTCTCGCGACCTGATTTATATATTTCAAGGAAAAATAAAATTTTCAAGCATCTAACGTAGGTGTACTTTAATCCTGGTAGAAGGGTGTATACTGCATTCACGATTAAATTTCTAGATGGAATGCGGCTATGGTTTGGATGCGATTGGCGAGTTCTTCCGGTCAAAAATTTCAAATGTTAATCCGAAATCAAGGGGTCGTATCCCGTTTCTCGATTTGATGATGAATATTGAATGACGCGATTCTGTAATCTTTATTTTAAATGTAAATAAGGGTCACTATAGATTGTCAAAATCATTCGATTCGTATGAATGGAGTACAAGGAATCCGGCTACTGAACAGCTGGTTGGACAAATTTAAAAATTTATAGGGGAATTTAAAATTCAATCAATCAGTTATTCTGATAACAAATTATAATCAGTAAATTATTACCCAAGCAGTACAGGTACAGCGTCCCTTCAAAAGTTTATAACATAAACAAGTTATTTAAATCATTTTTGATAACCATGTGAAAAATATGGCATACAATTATGTTCAGAATTAATTTTTTTGCCATATATTTTAATTTAAAGAATAAAATAAGTCAATAAAATTTAATTCTTTTTGTTTCGTTTTTAGTAGAGGTTTTTATTATTAAATATATATTTTTTATTTTTCATTTTATTTTATTCAGTTAGGTTACATCTATATAAATTTTAATTTAATACTAACATTTGATTTGTAACTTCATAATGCTGTAACTATAATTTTATTTAAAAAAGTTTTGGCAAGAATTAGTTATAATCTTCAGAAATATGAAAGTTACACAAAAACCAACTTGTTGGCAAGTTGACATTTTGGCTGAACAGATAGCCTTCTTCAGAACAATCCAAGAAAAGTTTTCCCTGTAATATACAGTAGCAGAATAATAATAATAAACATTATAATTCTGAATATTGTTAAGTTATGTACTACTGTGTCTTTTATATGATGTGTATTACCTATTTTATTCCTCGTTTTATACAATTATTGTATTTTAAATGGAAAACTTTTCTTACTTACCAACCATTTGGTTTTTTTACCCATTCCGAACCAAATTACTGAAAATTGAACTACTGGATTTTTAAGTTATAATTAAAAATGTAAGCACTGCTTATATTAAAGTGTTGGATTTCAAATAAAAACAACAGAATATCACAAAAGTGGTTTTAATTAAATATTTCTATGTAAAAAAATCAATTCTCCTTACTACCATAACAGTGAAAAATATATGAATAAATAGTAACATTTGTTACCAACATTTACAGTAGAAAAATACTAATAATATTGGATGTAAATATTAAAATTAGTAACAGCTTAGGAAGTATTGTAAATAGAAATAAAGAATATAATATAGAGTGAACACATTATAAACTAAAGAAAAAAAAACAAAACATATTTCTCCAGTAGACAAATAAATTGTCATATTCAGGGCTGTTGTAGTGTTAGGCATCAATACAGTTAAACAAATATATGCAAACTGTATTACTAAAATGGTTAAAGATTAAAATTTAAAATGCAACCCCCTTTAGATAGGGCAACCTACAACTTATCTAAATCATTGTAAATACACATTAAGTCAAAACAAAATAAAACAATTCCCAAAACACACTAGATCAAAACTCAAAATACAAATCTGAGTACTACTTAATTTTTTATTTTTATAATATAAATGTAAAATGTAAATAATTTTCCAAAATCAGAAATACCATTACAAAAAATAAATAATTGTAAATACACATTAAGTCAAAACTCAAAATAAAACAATTCCCAAAACACACTAGATCAAAACTCAAAATACAAATTTGAGTACTACTTAATTTTTTATGTTTATAATATAAATGTAAATAATTTTCCAAAATCAGAAATACCATTACAAAAAATAAATAATTTAAATATAATTATACTCTTAACCGATTCCCATAATTTGTAGGTACTTTGGAAAAATTGATTGATTGATATTTTCATATATATTTTTATTTATAAAATAAACATATATTTTTGATAGATGACACTCTGTATATGTACTCAGCAAAGTTTTAATACAAAAGTGTGTCCACTTTTATAGAAATAAAGGGTAAACATTTTGTTATCTATAACTATATCTTCATCAAAATTGCAAAAAAGGCTAGTTTTTTACATTTTTTAACTTGCATATAAAATTCAAAATGAATGTTAATAGAAAGAACATATAGCATAATATCATGTCAAAATTAGAATAAAAAAACTAAAAAAAAATAAAAGTTCACAGAAATGGACACCTAAAAAAATTGCTTTATTTAATAAAATATATTTGATCTTCATGTTCCTGATTTATTAATAACTTGTATTGGACACCCTGTATATGTTAAACTATATAACACAGAGTATCATATATTAAATATCTCTTGTTCAATTTACAATAATTTGATTCTGCAAAAATGTTTACATTTTTGCTTACATCATAATACAAAAAAAGTGAATTATCGGCAGCCCTGTGCACAAAGTTATTTATTTCTGAAAAATAGATATGTATAAATCTACACAACTAGAAATATTTTATGTTCTACAATATAATTGTTAATGGTGTTAATAATAAAATTTGACTAATACAATATACATATATATAAAAATATTAAATATAATTTTTACTTTTATATAGCTTTATTTATGCATGAGTAAATTAACAACTTACACATATAAAACATCTTTATTTTGTACAATAACTGCTACAACCTCCAATGTGATAGAAAATGTATGTAGATATTTGAACAGTAAAAATTACTCTTAGGTTATATAAAAAGTATTCTGAGTTTGACAATAAACTAATAAGATATATTTAGCACCAAATCCCAAATGTGATGAATTTTACTATGACACAACTACAACCTATTTTAAAAATACTTTTGCCAAAATAAAACGCAACGTAAAGAGATTATCATAAAAAACAGATCTAATTATTTAAAAGTTCCAACATAAATTTTAAACCTGTTGGCTAGTCAGTACTTTAGTCGACTTTTGTAAAAACAAAAATTTGTTTGCATTTTGGTACAAAAAGCCAAGCATACAATTTTTGAAAAAAAAAAAAAAATTGACTAGAATATCTAATATTATGTTGAATATTATATTAATAAGACTTTCACAAACAATGTATTTCTAAATGTACTTTCAAGAAGTCAATATGACTTTGTTATAAATAATTTATTTTAAATATTTTATTAATATGAGTATAGTAAGTAATATTTCATATATTATTCGCACTCATTTTGGAAAATGTCAAATTATGTAATACATGAAAACATTAGATGTATATTCTATGTATAAGCAATGGTTTTCTTAATAAAAATAAAAATTAATTTATGTTACAGAAGAATATTAAAAGAAGAAATTTTAATGTCAGAAGCGAAATTATAACAACTAGTTTTTGTTATTTACAGTGGCTTGCACAGAATTTTATCGCAGAAGGGACCAATAGGGGAATACACTCAACACAGAACTTCTAATTTCGATGAAGCTTGATTAGGGAATGAGAATGTCCTTCAAATTCACATATTTTTAACTCTTTATTGATCCAGAATATCGAAGTTCTTTTCACTGAAAAGTGTTACTTCTGGTAATGTATAGACCATAGAGGGCAATGCACTTCCTACCGCTACCCTATAATATATTATATTTTTTAATTTCATCATAAACCAATATCCATAGGAAACTTGTTATAATAGAAAAATCTTCAACACAAACAAAACACTGTTAAATATACAAAAACATTATTTATTTATATGTTAACCCCTAAACCTTTGCAGAACTGGAATTAAAAAACTTTTAATTCCTGGAGGACTAAAAGTGTTTACTCTGAAATTTGTGATTGAAATTGTACTTTTAATACATGAAGTACAAAAAAAAATTGCTTATGCAATCATTCTTACATTATAATGCAGAGAAAAGTACATAAGTACACAGCCATTTTTATGGTCATTAGACAAAGAAGCAAAAATCTGTAAAATTGAAAGATGTTGAAGTTTTAAAAGATATCACATTTATTCAAATATCTCTGAAGATACTTTTTAAGTTGATGAAATTCAGGCTAATGATATAATTAAAGTATAGAATAAATTGAATTGATATGAACCAAGAAGCAACCTACAAAAATTTGCAGTTAGAAAAGTCTGTGTCAAAAGTCATATCTTTGCTACAGAGACTTTATGTTACACGTTGCCTATCTCATGTACCCTCAATTATCACTGGCTTAAGAGTTGAAGAAACAGAACTAATAAAATTTAAAAAAATGATTTCCATTGTTATAAAGTCGCAACTAATGGGATCTATTCTGAATCAACGTAATGAGTTTAAAACTCCTGTTTGATCGATGATGAATATAACATTGTAACACTCAAATCCTCTTTATATTTAATGTGATGCTAAATATAAATATGTGTTGATAAAATTCTTTACATATCACAGATATTTTATCACATTTTAAGTCAATTGTTTGAGGGCTTCGAAAAGTGTTTTGATAAAAATATTATTGCAATTTAACATTTTCCTTAGGTCACTCATTTAAATTCACAAACACACAGAGAATTTACAATACTTAAAGGTTAAAAATAAATAACTGTATATAGGATCGTTTTAAATTAATGCTTTCTACTTTCGTTATCTATAGAATTTGAACAAATTATATGATTATTTAAAAAAATGCTACTCTTGGATTAAGCTGTAAGAAAAGCCAATGTTAGTAAATAATCAAAAACAATAATAAAATTTGTATTCGATGGCTTTCTGCACCCAAATTATGAGAAGACGACGATCACTTTGTTAGAGTTAACCCCTAAAAATATTTATATTTATTGAAATTAAAATTGAACTTGTAATGTTAAACACAACTTACTTCAATGACTTGTGCGACATTTTGCAAGTTACATAAGGATTTTGTAAGATTCTAGGTGTAGTTTCCATTACTCTCAGCAATAGATCATCCAAATAGTCTTCCAAATCCTTTAGTTTCTTCTTCTGCTTTTCTAAATCACTTTGAGTCTCACACAATGCCAATATTAAATCCTAAAATAACAATATTTAAATTTTGGGGAATCACCGAGAGCGACACAAGAATTCTCAGATTTAGTATTAGACACGTAATTTAATCTAAATTTGATCCTCGAAGTCTATGGCCAAGCATGCTTCTGACCTTTATAGGACAGTGTATAGATAAAGCAAGTTGTATTATTTTATATTTGCCTACCTCTCTTGTCTTTCCTTCAAATTTCTGCAATAATTCATTGGATACACGATTGTTCTGTGAGGGAATACGTGATTCATTTTCTCCGCCTATAATAATACGTTCAGTTGAGTTACCAATTGGTTTATCATGCTCTGGGGTATATTCATTTTTCTCTAAAAAAAGCAATCTACATGCATCTACTTTTTCTCATAACAAGAATATACTATTGGAAATAAGGTTACCTTTTCTAAAGTGTTTGAATTTTGAAAACATCCCCTCCTTTTCTTCCTTCTTAGGTGAAGCAGGTGGTAAATTTGATTTGAGGCTAAGAGTATCTAGTTTGCTAATCGGTACATCTAAAAATTCATTTGGTTCCTCTTCTATTTGAGAAGCTAATTTTGAAGAATCCCATGACCTTCTATTCAGTGACTCACTACTACCAGGTCGCAACGTACCTAAAATAAAAAATTATTACCTACATTTAAACAACATTCGAAACATACTTTTTGGCTTATTTCCTATGAGCTTCGATTCCCATTCGTCTTGTGGCTTCTGGTCCGATCTTGGAGGTTTAACAGGTGCTATTGCACCAGTTACATTATTACGTTTGATATTTTCCGTAGGTGAAGGATTTTCAGTTGTTTTTACAACTGGAGAAACAGTTCTATTATTCGCTGACTGACTTAGAGAACTTGCAGAACTCTTATGAGAGAGGTCATCAAACTAAAATCAATATATTTACATATTCTATTTAATTTTAATTGTATAGGGTGGATCAAATAACTATCCTACTCCAATTACCTAGCTTAGTTCAACAGATATGGAAAATTTAAACTTCAAAAAGTTAACTCATGGCTAGAAACCTTTAGTAGATAATAAAAAAAGAACTAGAAGATATTCATTTATTTTTTAATAATAATAATTTTTAATAATAGATGTTATTATTTAGCTGATTTAAATATGATTTTAATATCCTTAAAAATGTCAAGACTGCAAAAGGTTACAGGAAGCTAACTGATAAAAAAAACAACACTGACTTAAAGATGTACTTGTTTCAAATTTAAAATGCAAAGCATTTTTTTAGAAAAAATATGAGTAAAATTTGAATGTCCTTTATCTTAGAAATTAAACTCAATCCATAGAAAAAAAATCTTGTTTTTAATGTTCTATCGACCTAAATTCACAATTTTTTTTTTTTTCAAAACGATACTTTGAATGGTAGTTAATTTCCTCACTAATTTTGTATTCAATGCAGAAATATTTTAGTTATGAGGGCTGTGAAAATAAAATAAGAGAATATCTAAAATAGTGATACTGCAATTGATATTAAATTAATTGAAATTAATTAAACAACTTCATTCCCAAGTTAAGACACATATCTGAAAAAAGTTACTTATTTGTAAAACACGTACCTAATCACTCTTCAAACAAATAATTATAAGGGTGAAGAATTATTTCACTCATCTTGTGCACGGTATTTTGACAAAAAAAAAACAGACTGAAAAATAATCAGGGGATACCCCAGAATTTTAAAAGAAATACTTCATAACATACCGTAAACTCATCTTCGTCTTCACTTACAACACCTGGATCAGCATCTTCTAAAGTTTGTCGACTTCGAAATTTTCCTAAATTACTACTTCTGATCTTTAAACTCCCTATGCTTCCTATTGACGAAGCATCATCTTCAGAATGTCCTCCTTTTTTCTTTCCTTTTAGATTAATTTTAGATCCAATGGATTTGGCAAATTTTTTAATTCCCTTGCGGTGTTCAGCACTACCTAGACTCATCAAACTGCCACCAACTGATTGGGCAACATGACCAATAGAAGATTTGTGCTTTTCTTTTTTGCTTAAATTAGTTAAGCTTCCAGCCCGTACAGTAAATTGTATTTTTACTTCCAACTTGCCTCGTTCCTTGTTTTTTCCTTCCTTTCCTGAATTATACACAATTTCCTTTTTATCTTACTTGAATACAACAAGAAACATTTTGTAATATCTACAAACTCAACAGTTCATAGTACATGAAAAAACAATTTTTTGCAGTTGTAATTGAAGAGGATGCCTCTACAATTTTAATTCTTCGCAAAAAACTGTGAAAATAATGTTTTCAATATTTTGCTACAATTTAAAAATATATATCTCAAATTCCTTTCGAGCATATTTTTCTCCATCCCTGTTTTGATTAACTTTGTTTCGTGTTTATTTCTTCAAATAAACAAGATACTATGGTTATAGTACAGTACCTTGTATAAAATTACTTTTTTTTACTTAAAATGTTGGTGTGTTGCTAACTCAATTTAATTTTCAACTGTTTTCAACACAAAAAATGAATAGCTATACAAATATTTTTAAAAATGGTTCTGCAATTAATTGTTAAAGCTATAGGTAATCACCAGCCTGCTGAACAGATGTACCACAAATAAACAAATAAATAAAATGACTGTTTATATTTAAGTAAAAACTTAATAAAATCAAAAATTAGTTAAATTTTGTATGAAGTAAACTTTGTTTATTGTAGTGGATATGAAATAATTTTAATTCCAACATAACATCTTGAATTTAAAACATATTATAATCGAGGTCATTTCCTTCCTTGGTTGATTTGTGTTTTAATAGTGACATAAACAATAAGTTCATAATAGATTATAATTTAATAATATAAATCAATTAAATAAATAATTACATCTGCCACACCTTTACATGAAATTAAATATGTATATGAACACATTAACTAGGTCCAGTATTATTCACATCAAGTATGGTAGGCATGGTATCCATTCTAAGAACATGTAAATATTAAATGATTCATAATGTAATGTATCCAATTTCAAATAAAAAAATTCTTAAATGAGTCACCTTATGAAGATTCACAAATCTTATCTTTGAGATAATTAAATTATTGCTATTATCCTTGTTTATGCTATTATGCATTCTATTACAAATTAAATACCTATACAGTATTACTGCCAACTTAAAAACCGGTCAAATAGTAAACATTTTATTTACACATTTTGAAAAATAAAAATAAAATCGAATTTTCTGAAATTACAAATTATATAACTTTTCAAATGTGTACACTGAGTAAAACAATTGTTACTTCATTCATAATCTATTTGTATCTCTTAATAATGAAGTGATAACTTAATTTCAAACACCCTGTATCTTAAAGTTGTTACAATACATTATTTGATGCGAATGAAAGAATAAGATAATAAATACATATGTACTCAGCTTATTAAAATTAAAACAATACAGATAATTTTACATAGAACTTGTAACTTGTTTATTATTCCTCATTTCATTTCTGTCATTTGTCTAGCTGCTTTAAGATGAAGTATCTATTACCACTCTAGTAATTTTTGAATTTTAATGGTAAAATCAGTTTTCAACTGAATACAATACCGTATTCTCGTTTATGATTATAGAAACTAATTAATACCAATGAGAAAATTTCTCACAATTAAAAAGATTGTTTTCTACTTTATCATAACCTATAATTCCGGTTCTCTTACCTGGTTTGCTTTTTAATGGGTACCATTTATTCTTTGGTCTCTCGTATATGTCTAAACTATTTAGTGGTATAGCCACACGTCCTAAAAATTCGTCCACGCCAAGAAAATTATGATGTAGAGCAGTTAGAATAATTTCAGCTGTATTGCCTTGGTCTGGTATCGGGCTAAAAATGAAATTATTTGGTTTAGGGATGACTATCTTTTTTTACTTACAGTTCACATTCCTCATGCCATTCCACTTGTGGTCCAGATTTTTCTTTAACGGATGTTTGATATTTTATTTTGCCCAAGGCAATTGTGACAAAACAATCATTGGTGCTGTTTTTACCCTTGAGCAATAATCCATCACCTCTTTGAACTAATAATATGTAAAAAAATAAATGGAATTTTAGGATCTTATATTTAACTAACTCTTTGTCTTATTTACCTGTAACTTGAACATGAGTAGGCATCCACATTATTATTTAATTTGAATGTTATCAGTAATTATTAAAACTCCAATTCGTGATGGAATGTCCAAGAGAAAACAGATTATTTAAACATAACTTAATAATGAATCACTTTAACTTTTAGTTGATATTTAGAATACCTGAACAGTTTCTTTAAACATGTGAAATTCTTAAATATAACAAAAATATAGCACTAATAAATAGAGTACTTAATCAATCTTGACTAGGACTAGACACTATTTATGATGTGATATTTTTTAACTGTTTTCTTTCTTAAAATAGCTGACGTTTCTCATCGTCTTCTTCTTCAAGACGCAACCACAACCTTAATACATGTACTACCTGTTACCTGTATCGAATGTTTTGTGCTTATACTGTACTGTTTATGGTTCATGCGTATCTGAAAAATGGTATAGCATAATGCAGATGAGAGATTGTTGATAATATTAATCGGGTATTATTTATTTACCTGCTGGGATCTATTAATCTACTGATCTCAGCTGTTCTGGATGTTTGATATCTCGATTTTTTCAATTATGTATAGAATTCTTCAGTATTCTTGCCATTGGTGAAAACAATCAACAAGAGATGGCGCTGTATCTATTTTATGAAAATCGCAAACGAATCTGTTTATTTTGAATAACGTTACTGTAATATTTGTATATCACATTTAATAATTCTGTGTTTATTATATTTTACATTGTTTTGTTATTTTACTTTATATTGTGCTGCTTGGTCTCAAGTTTCTGTACCTGTCTTTATGCAAGTTTTTCCACTTTCGCCTTTGAGTAGGTAAGTAAAACAGTACATGCTTTAGTTGCAACAGGTTGCAACTTCTGAATCGAATACTTATATATTTATAACAGAGTACTAATATCATTGTATATTTATACAATGCTAGTACTAGATGCTTTTAAATACTGATATGTTATAAAAAAAAACATGCATCGTAATACTAAACTTGACGATATGACGAGTTTTTGGGATTGAAAACTATCGCTAAAGATAACAGAGATGTACATTTCCAAAGACTAATCTGTTTATTTTGAATAATTTGAATGCAAAGAATGGAAATGATACTCCTCTACCTGTCGGCTTCCTCACCCACTTTTACAGTACCCAAACCTCTAAATAGACCCATTTTATGTTAGAGAGTCAGGTGTAAATACAGGTAGATATATGTACCTATTGTGTCTATTAGCCAGTATTATGAGTATGCATTTATACACTGTTATAAAAATTAATAAATGAGTGAAAAACACAAAAAAAATTGAAATGCTGTTACTTGGTTGTAATATCCGTTAATTTAAAATGGTGTTGGTAGTTTGCTTGGAATTGTTGTTTCAAATATGTGTTGAACTGAGAATATTGGCAGTTTTGTTTAGGCCAAGAAGAAAATTATGTAGATTTTAAAAACTATACAGTTTATACAATCACAAACTACTGTAAGAAAACAAGCTTAAGATAATGAAAAATCTATTCTTATACATTTGTTTTATTCTGTCCCAGTATTTATGAGGTAGTTATAACATCTATGTATAAAATTTTGCAGGAGTCATCTGCTCAATGCAACATTCCTCAGATTTTATTATTATGTTAACAAATATCTGATTAATAAACTACCGAGATGATAAAGGTTTAAGTTTATGATCATTTTATAGGTTCTATTGAATATTTGTAATTATTATTTAGGTACCTATATTAAGTGTAAAAAAAACTATTTAATTCAGTATAAAAGAACAAAATTTATTCATAAATTAAACATATTTTATATACAATTTATTACGTATATCACCACAAACTTAATTAAGAATTTAAAATACAAGGAATTTATCAGTCTGTAAAATAAGATAAATCACATAACAAATTAAACGTATATTCCTTGAGTTATAAATTAGAACACATCAAAATATGCCAAGTACAAAATAATATTAAACTAATCATTCCTACGATAATGAAATAAATATACTTGCAGACTACAATCAGCACATAAAAATGGACCGATACGAGGCAACATCACATTTTTATTGCGAAATTAATTGCACATAAAGAAAAAAATGAGGTGACTGCAAGACAGTCATTATAGTCAACTATTTAAAATTACATGTGAAAACTTTGGTGGTAGCATTGCAAAAAAACAGCTCTCTCATTGTATGACGAGCGAGAAGCAATAAGGTACTCTTATATACAATTATTTACAAAAGACCAAGTCTAAAATCTGCGTAATCGCACCAATGTGATGCAATATATTGTAGGTACAATAACTTGACTTTCATTAGCACGCACACACCCGTTCACACATCTGACAAAGCATTTGTACTATGTAGGTTAGGATGGCTCAAAACGGCTTAGTTTAGTCCCAACCTCTTCCAATTCCTTCCACTGTGGGGACGATGGCGTGAATCACAGTTCCATGTTCTCGACTTTTGTCTAAAATGTCTCAATTCGTCTTCATGATCTGGATGCAACATTTCTTTGTAGGCTATCGGAATGCACATTTCAGAGAACTGATTAAAGAAATTTTTGTATCCACCTTCCAAAAGATAGATCTCCGGATAAAACAAATTTGGATAAGCATTTTCATTCTTCTGACGATCCTCTTTGCGAAGGTAACGATATCTGGAACAAAAATATCAATTAATACAATGATCTATTTTCTTCATAACATACTAGAGCAATATTGTTAATTATTATTGTTATTAATAAATGTGAGTACTTACAAATTAGGGCCACGTTCACTGGAGAACTCGCAATGGAACACCAAAATATGTCTCTTCTGTGAATTAGGGTTGGGCACCTGTTGGGCATCAAGCAGCTCAATGCATTGCTCCTTGGTGTAGATGTTGATAGCACCATGGATATGTCCTCCATCAAACTCATAAGGATAACGGCAATCAATCACCTTGAAAGAAGCTATGGTTTCCATGTAGTCTCCCCTCATCAACTGGGCTAATGTAGCTGGTGTAATAGCTTTCAAGTCTTGGTGACGACTCCGTGTTAATGGCAAGGAAAAATTTTTAGTGAAGTCTCCAATTAGATCTGGTTCTGTGGAGGATCTTTGTAACGCACACATTATGCTCTCTTCTGTGGCTGAGAAAACACGTTGCAAAGGAGGACGTGCTTCTGGAACTGATGCTTCTTCTTCTTCATCCTCATCGAACATCCTTGAACGCTTGACACCTGTGCTGATTTCCAGCTCTGTTGGTGGATCTGATCTTTTGCTGGACCGAATTTCTGATTCACCACTTTTAAACAAACTCGTACGTACTCTACTACTAATTGGAGTAATTTTTGTGTTAGTACACTGTAAGGAAAGGGCTCTACGAAACAGAGGTCTGATGATTGTGTCTTTTGGAGAGGTTCTTTCTTGTGGTTTAGCTCTATTGTGTGCCAAAGGATCGCTAATGAGCTTGTTGAAATCCTGTGGCAAGTTACTAGGCTTTTCTAGCGGTTCAACATCAGAAAAGTCTAAATATTCATCTTCCATGGAGCACATGGAGTTTGTTCCAAATGAGTTGGTTTTAGTAGGAGATGCGTAAGACAAAAATTTGCCATTTTCTCCAGTGTAACTAGCTCCATAACCTGAGTCTTGTGAATTTGAGTCGTGATCTTCCAGAGGACGACGGTTTCCATGTGAGCAATGTGAAGGAGAATTTTCTGAGAATGCAAGGGGATTGTTGTTTTCGTACATTGATAATTCGTCGGTTTTTGTTGGACTAAAAGACTGCATATTTTCTTTGTCCAAATAAGGGTCCTCTTGCATGCCATCGAAATGTACCATTTTTTTAGTTCTGGAAAAAAGAAAATCGGGTTAAGCATATTTTCGTACTATTCATACTTGAAAAATTCAAAATAAAAATATCACGCGCCACTTAATAATTTTATTAGTTCTAATGGTCAAACCAAACATAATTTACAAGCATTCCAGGTATAAACTATTTTCAATACAGTAAATATTTTCATATTCATTTCCATATATTATGGCCGTAAACCAAATAACTAATTTTTTGAGAAAGAAATGATCAACCAAATTGAGCTTAACCCATCAAAATTTACAACAGTATTTTTAAGTGGCTATTAGTGTTACAGTTAAAATTAAAAATAATTGATACCCCTTTTAAAACTGTACTGTAACCGCTTAGTTTATGCCCTTTGTGTTTTTGGATGTCCCAGTAGGTATGTATTCTTTGTCATCCACCACACATTTGAAATTATAAACAAGTACCTAAATAATTATGGTAATCACTATCTGTTTCGCGCCAAATGTAAATACTATTTTACTGAAAACTAGGCAGGTATATATGGCTTGTTGAACTATTCAATTAATAAAATTAAGAATATACAAGAACTCTTATTATCTAAGTATTTATATAGAACATTAAGCTCATAGACAGACACCTGATTAAACTCTTGTTTTCAACTTTTACTTTCTTGTAGATTCTTTCTTGTCTTGTATACCGAGTTTTTTGCCGGGTAAACAAAGGCGAAGCATTAAATAAGGCTGAGTAGATGATATAATTTTAAATTTCAACGAAGCTATATTGTTCTACTGAGCTAAATATAAATAACTACCACCTGCAAAGATAGGCCTTAACAGGATGCATGAAAAAATAATTGGGTACCGGAGTATAACGAAATGAACAATCCTTACCTTGAATATTCGCAAATATTGCAGGCTTCCTTGTTGTTAGAGTCCCACATTTTGCGAATAATCCAAAAGTTATAAACAAATGAGTTCAAATACACAACACACACACACGGAGAGATAAGAGCGACGTTACCCCCAACACGACCAAACGCTTACTGAATTTTGAAAGCAACGGAACCGTCTTTTGTAGAAACCCGTCTGGGCCCACACTACAGTTAGAAGTGGTGGGGGTACACCCTTGCATAGCACTAGGGGATGATGTAGAACACTGACAAGGGCGCCAAAATGGGAACCGGCTTTTAGATTGGATGCTCGGTATTTGGAAGGGAAAGTGAGAAATTTACAGGGTAAACTGCAGTATGCCCGTTTTTCTTAAGAAATAGAGTTGCGACTATCCAGAGAGCTACTGTCAGGGAATGCAAATTTTTAAAGATTCCCACGTTTATAATTACTTATATATATTTTTTTTATTTGAAAAATATATGGCACACCATATATATTTAATTTATTATTTAATTTCAAATCTGTGTGTGCGTGTGTGGTGTGTGTATTTTAAACACATTGTTTTAAAACAAATGTACTGTTGGATTTGGCCTATGCAGTATTTTAGAACCTATATTTAAATTAATTCAAAGTGTGATTCTATTGGATTATTAAAATTAGGAAAAAAATCTCTATATACGAGGAGCATATTATGGGAATGGAAAAAACAAAAAATTGGCTATAGTTTTCAATACCTAAACTCATTTTATGTCTCATCTCATTGTTTATACTTATTCAGTTTGATACAACAGTAGTTTCTATTTTTTTTTTGTCTTTTGCCTCACTGTTACAAAATCTGATACGTATAGTATTTATTCTATTATTTTTAGCAATTAAAATCACCTTATCTTGTGGATTCCACTGCAGTATATACAAAAACATATATTTACTTTACACGCAACACTTTTGTTTTTATCAAATCATCAGGTTGTTTACGGCTGAAAAAAGAAATAGGTGCTTTACTGTATATTTTGCTTTATGTATCCCTCAAATATATGTTTTTTCTCAAAGCAATTATTAAAAATGCGATTAAAATCGGTTCAGTTAAGTTTCATTTGATGTTTTTTTTTTACCAATGTTTCAGCCTGAGAATTTCTACACACACATGCAAAAAAACAACTTAATATTTGGTACAATTTGAGGTCTCATTTTTTATTTTTATTTCAATTTTTATAGTTTTGTTAGCAAACTTAGTATTTTGAAATAATTTTGCTGCGAAATTATTCCACAGGGTGTTTTAAAGTTAGGGTTATACAACAACCTTTTAGTTAACCCTGTATAATGACTAAAACGCTAGCATTTAACAAAAGACAAGTAAGTTGCTAACAAAATTGAACTAAAAATAAAAAAAATATGATACCTCAAATTTTATCAAATATTAACTTGTTGCGGTATTTTGCATATGAGTGTATTATATATTTTTTTAAATATTTTAAGAATCTGTCCTTTTTCTTACATTTTTTTTTCTGTCTCGCCGATTTAGTTTAGCAACAAGCAACAACCATTTTTTTTGTCTTAAAATTACTAAATTTGTTAGTATGCTTATTTATAAATATTTGTTAAATAATTTTTATACAATTTTAAATATTATATTTGTCTCATTAAAAGCTCTTGAAAATGCAAAATTGCTTTCAGGAAATTAATACATATACTATTTTGCCAATCCTAATTCGTAGACTGAAATCTCATTAAATTGTTTAATGTACTCTTTAAAACTAGGTTATGCTTCATATGTTCCTTACATCCTTACTTGGTTAATTTCATATTGGCAGTAGTTACGAAATATGTTGAGCTAAATTCAGTTGACTATATGTAAACAAAACGTTCTGATGCGTATTTTGCAGATGTATTGTTTATATTATTTCTTTATTTCTACCGTTAAAAATGGAGCACTGATAATGGATCAAGACCGGGTTAAGACCCAGATAACCACTTCCCTTCCCGCCTGCGGTTTATGATAAATCTATATAATTTTTTATAATCATGTTTATGGACAATTTGCAGCTTGTACAGTTAGATAAATATAAAAATGTTTAGCATTCAAAATTTTGCAAACATGTACAATCTATTGCAATAATAATGACACTCCTTCAAATCTGTTCTTGAACACATGGAAGTTCGGAGTGGAAATTTTAGTAGATCTCTATTGATGAGTGATGGAAACAATTAAGAACTAATGTTAAAAGTTGAAAGTAAATTTCATTATGAATTAGTCAGTAGGCATAGTGTGAAATAAATCGCCAAATTTATTTAAAGAGTGCCATTACTGTTGCAATAGATTGTACATATACACAGTTATTCTTAAGGTTTTTTCTATAATAAAGATATATTTTATCTGGTCAAACATACAGCTTTCTGTGGTTTCTGTATGCTGTATTGTCACTGGATTTTGAATCATTTAAGTAATTCGCAGAATTGAAGTTCAATATTTCAATTTGTCTTTTATCATTTTTTAATATTTTTGTAAATGGGTATAAGATAAAATTAAATAAGTTGTTTTAGTTTTTATTTTTAATACATACTTCGTTAAATTTATTATTTTTACAACTCCTTTCCAAGGAAAATGTGTTATAAATACGTAATTAATAAACGTACTTATTTATTGGCAAATTGGCATATTGTTCAGCTATAATAAATACCTGTTTATTAAGTAACAGAATACTAATAAATTGGACATACCAAAGATTAATACCTAGATAGGTAAATGTGTTGAAGAATACTTAATCCTTCAAGGTATTTTTGCAACTCATTTGCTATTATGACTAAATGATTATAAATTAAAAGTTTATTGATCCATATTCTAAATGATGTAGTACCCTGGTATTGATTTTAAATTGCTAAACTTGTAAATCCTTCTTCCCTTTCCATACTCGCCTAATTTACTGTATAAACCTGACAAATTGAATTTATACTAAATATATTTTTATAGACTATTAAAAAAATAAGTGAATTTTATTTCAAACTTTCTCAGAGATAGTGACATCAAATAAAATCGATCGATTGATAAGTTTTGCACTGCTTTTAATTACGTAATTGTAAAAAAGTTTATGTTCTCCTATTTTATTGTTTTTAAAATTATCATCTGTTTTCGAAAAACGTATATATAGGTACTTACTGTATGTCGGAAAACGTAAATATTAAGTATACTTAATGTACAGGGTGACTCAGAACTGATGACCGGTTATCATTATAGAGAAACACATTAAATTACTGAAGAATCACATTTTTATGTAATCATTATTATTTTTTCCTATTTTAATACATGATTTTTACATTAAAATAAAATTTCTCTCAGCAATTTTTATTAAAAAAGTTGATCAATATTTCTTCCTGTTCAAAAAATACAAGACACTAGCCCGATATTACTTATGAGTTGAAAAAAATAGGTTCTATTTCATACTGTAAATTCTGTTTCATGATGTTTATATCTATTTTTAGAATAAAAATGATAATTTGTATAAATCAATGTATTTTTAACTTTAATTAGAAGTCTTAAATATGTCCCAATTGTGTTTTGTTTTCATGTCAATGCACTTTGAAAGCCAAACATGATTTGATCATTTTTAACAAAACTACAGCAACAAAAACTATCATCCCGATCAAATAAAAGCTCTTTTTATGACCTATTCGGTGGCATATTTTTTATATAGTACGTTAAAGAAAAAATCCGCCCGGTAAAATAAATTTTCAATGGCGGCCATTTTTTGTAACAATAATTTATTTTTTAAATTAAACGAGTTACTTAGAAGGTCTTGAACAGACCTATAAAATGATACCTTGATGGTTAAGGTATATTCTGAATAATAACGAAGATATAGGCTTGGGTAATTTTATGTGGTGGATCCTGTATACGTATTTATACAATTGAAAAATCAGGCTTTAAAATAAAATTTTAACCTTCAACACACTGTCTCTTAAACCGTCGTATATTCTATTCAAGCAAGTTTGGCTCAATCGTAATTATTTTCTTAATTATCACCCTGTAATACAGGTTGTTCCCGTTTATTTCTTTCATAATTAGAACATGGAATCTTTTTTATAACATTTTTTTTTCTGTAAAAATTTCAACATTTGTACATACTGAAAACATTATTAATTTAGGGGGTTCAAGGGCGAACAAGATCCC
This sequence comes from Monochamus saltuarius, assembly GCA_025584915.1. NCBI lineage: Eukaryota > Metazoa > Arthropoda > Insecta > Coleoptera > Cerambycidae > Monochamus > Monochamus saltuarius. The sequence goes on along the minus strand of CM046730.1, from coordinate 15,354,168 downwards.
ATACCTGCGCCACTGCTTTAGTTGAACAAAGTTATTTACGTCAAAGTACTAACTTTTGTTATTATGATTACTGCATACCAAGTTTAAAGGAAACATAGGTATTTAGTAGATAAAAAATAAAATAAAATATATATATTTTTAAGTTGAACACCCTGTATCAGGCAAATGGTTATAGGAAAGACCCCTATCATTTCCCAAAGTTAGGAACAAAAAATCGGGAACACCCCGAACAGTTTTATATCTTCTGAACTAGAAGAAATGTGAAAAAACATTTTTGTTACAAAGGAGAGCTTTTAAATGCCGTAAAAATGTATAAAAATGAAAAAAATGTGACTCGCGCTTGCGGTTCGTATTTGCTTATTCAATTTCCTTGTTAAAGCCGTCAACCATATCCGTATAGTAACTATGAAAAAGTTGCTACTTAAAATTATTGTCATTTTTCGAAAAACGTTCTGTATATCTCTGAAAAGGAAAGAGGCAAATCAAATTAGAACCAGGAAACAAACTAGCATCGTTTTTTCTGTCCTGCTAGTTGTCGAGATAATACCAGATGTTATTAAGTTTAGACCGTGCCTACAGGGATGGATGCCAATGGCAACATTTTTCGTAAGGTTTCTCGTAATTATCAGATACAGCCAATATCCGTTGTATTCAGTGGAAGAGCAGGAATATAATTCAATTAATTATACAAATACAAAAGAATTTATTTATAGGACAAACTTTTTTGTAAGTTGTAAGTAAAGCAACATAATAAATTATTAAAAAAGTTTCTAACTGAGATGATAAGGGTACTTGAAAATAGAAAACTTTCGATTTCACTTTATATTACAAAATCCAAGAGAGCTAAGAAAATTTTGTTAACGGCGTCGTTTACTGGGGTAGCAAAATGCGTGTATCTGTCAATCAAAGTTGTAGTACGATATATCCACATCAAAATCCTTACTCTATTAGTCTAATCCTGTTTTTCTTAAAAGTCAGTAGTGGATCTAGGAATTATTTAAGATGGGGGCTTAATTTAGCAAAAAGCAAGTAAAGTTAGTTCTGTGCACCAAAACAAAAAACAAATGGGGGCAACTTATTTGTACCTCTCTATTTTTGCAATCATTTGACCAATTGCACAATTCAAGTCTTCTGGCTTGCGTTCTACTAAAATCATTTATTACCTCATCTGTATGGTTTGCATAAGTGTACAGTGTATAAAAAAAACAGAGGTAGTTTCCTTGGCAAATTTTAAGGGAGGGTTTTTCACATATGGGTGTATTTTGAGGGGTATAATTGAAGAATTTTCCAAGAGGTACTTACCCTCCCCCCCTTTTTATTAAAAATCACAAATGGGATAGCTTGTATAATATACAGTCATTCACTACAACTTTAAACTAAAGCATCATTTCTCAAACTTTTTTATATTGCGACCCCATGAAAAACCAAAAAGAATGAGGTAAAAAATGTTACTACCCTCTCACTATACCTATATTTAAATGTCGATCAAAGTTTTACATTACGTGTGTATAGAAAAACCAATAAGTGAGAATCCGTGACATTCGTCGCATTAATTAATTCACTAATTAATTAACACACTTTTAGTATATAATTAATTTATTAGGTAGATTATAAGTGAACATTCATTGTTTAATAAAAGGATTTTTCGTATACGTGCCTTATTTTTTTTATCGCGACCCCCTAGAGGTTTAAGAAACTATAGATTAAAGGATCTCCCAAACCAACGCGATATATTCACAGCGACTGCCAAATAATACAAATTTTCCTCATATTTCAAAGAAAGAATTGCTTTGCTGCTTCGTGGTGCCATGATAAGGAAATTAACGATTTGATGTGGATAGCCATGCGAATTGGTTCACCGCAAACGGTGTCAAATTTAGACGATTCAGTTTCGTCGCTATCACGGCGACGTTTCATACAGAACGATATTATCACACATTTGCTAAAGTTTAGTCAGTGGTTGAAGTGATGTATTTTGTAACTCAATTCGACATCTAGTAGCTACAGCGAGACCGATAATATCGTTTTGTGTGGAACTGTGTTTAAGCATTCATACTTCAGACTGTTATTAACCGCTGGCGGTCTAGATTCATTCATACTTCATAGCTCCCAAACGCAATGTCGACCTGCTTCAACGCTCGAACGTACAAGGAGCGCCGTGTTACCGGGAGTTATTGGTTGATTGGTTGTCTTTATTAGGCCTTTTGAATACGGAAACTGTTATTTTTTGTCAAACAACTTCGAAACGCAAATATGCCTTATCCGAATGATGCTGGTTTCAAAAATACAGGGCGTTCAATGCTAGAATTTTATTTTGAAATATCTCAATAACTTTGAAACCTGTCGGAGTGTTAAACAAAATTGGCACAATTATGTTTTTTGGTACAGCAAATAAGAATTTTTAACTAATTTTGACATCACTAGTAGAGGGCGCCACTTATGGCACAGCATGTTTCTTTTAAATGGCAGAACTTTTTTGCTGTTTAGTGTATCCATCTACTGTTGAAACAATCGATAGTCTAGCAACCAACTGGGTCTGAATACTTCAAAGACCGAAACTATGATTTTCAAATCAAATATGAATGTTCTTATTGGTGTCACTTTATCTGTTTCTATGTTTATATCAATTAGGTATATCTTTACATATAATTATAATTAGGTATATAATTTGTATAGTGTATATATATATTTTTTTACTCTTGTTATTTGGTGCGTGTAAACACTTTTATGTGTATATAACACTAGCTTTTATAAATAAAAAAAAATAAAAAATACTTATGCATAAATCGAAATTATAACAGCTTTTACATCTAAATCACTTTTCGTATTATAATTTTTTTGTATTGTTAAAATCAAAGACAGTTTGTTATTGAACGTTTTTCATAATTATTGATTTTTTGATCACTCTATACTTGCAAGATTAAAGTTTTAATCAAGAATCATTTTTCCCTTTTTCCACTTTAACCGTGGACATGAATGAATCTCGTGAAACTAAGGTTGAGTTAAATTTCACGATAGACTTTTTGTTTGTGTACCAGCGCGAAAGGGTCTTTTTTGAAGCACCTTGTATGCGCACGGTGCATCGTCTCTTTACACTGTTTTTCCTGCCTATGTGGGCGAGTGCCATATGTGCCATATGGGAAAGTCGCTACTCTCATGTGTGATTTCAATAGAGCCGTTCACATGGGGTTTATTAACAGACATTGCAGTTCGGGTTCTATGACCGGGCTGCGGGTAGGCCAGTGTGTAGGGTGGATACTCCACGAATTATCGATTGTTTTCGTACACACCATTACGCGAAAATCAATATAACGATGCACTTATAGATTACATTTGTGAGTCACAAGTCATAACGTACTTTGCATGAAGAGGGAATGGGTATTCTTGGCAGCTGCATTGCAGACTGTTCCAAACGGCTTACGTAACCTTCAGGGGGGTAGTGTTTTTTGAAAATGTTTTATTATGCAATTTCAAAAATTAATCGTCCGAAATTTGTATTTGCCACCAACCATTTATCGGTTGTACGCAATTAATTAATTTAAATTCTAACATAAAGTAGGGGGAAAATATTTATTACTAATTATTTGTAACATTTTAAGTACTTTTTTTATTTAACTTATAGTTATTTTTCTAAAATTTTATTAAATAACCTATTGCGCCACAGTTTGAACAAGTTTTTTTATTTCATATTAAATTATATTTGCCTAACTAGAAATATCATAATGAGAGTAAATATAGTTGAATATACAGGGTGTCGCTGAAAAGCATGTACCAGCATGTACCCTAGATTGTAAAGGTCAAAATACGACAATTTTTGCCAATTTACCTATATGCAAAACGCACCTTTAGGGTATTAGCTGAGAACAAAGTTTTTAAAAAAATGTCCACAATCGGTTACAAAACGAAAAATGAAACAAGAATATTAAATTTATCGGTAAAAGGCTTTTCTTCATGCAATTAATGTTAATTGCCGAGTTGCACAAATGCCTTAAACTGGATACTTCAGTTAAAAAAATATTCATATTTTCAAAAGGTTTTTAAATTATCCTCTAATATTTGAATGTTCCCAAGTTGTCGATTTGTCTTAAAACTCATCCATTGTTTCATCAGGTCGAATTGCGGCTTGGTATACAGGGTGTTAAAAAAAGAGTGTAAAATATTTCAGGAGGTAATAGTATGAACTAAAATAAGCAGAAAAGTCTTAATAAACATGGGTTCGCAAAGTAACGGTTGCGGAGATATGGACCACTATTCGTTTTTCAAACATTTTATTTTATTAGGAATAAACCGACAAAGCAAGCTTTTAACAAACAAAAAACAAAGTTACAGAAGATGTTCAAAGTGCCCTCTGTCCATTTCCAAGCAGGCACGACATCTTTGTCTCCACGATATTCGAACTCTTGGATCTCTTGACACTTTTGATTAATCCGTAGTTGCAGCTCTCCAGACTATTTACAGGAGTACCATACACTAATGTCTTCAAATATCCCCCAACAAAGAAATTTAGAGGGTCCAGATCAGGCGATCTTGGAGGCCATAAAACGCAAAATTAATTTCTTCATCATGATTTTCCGTCAAGCGTATCAGAATAGGACCAGCAAACAAGATACGATAAAAATGAGTTAGAAAAAATTGCCAAGAGCGCCCCCTACGATATGCAGCACTACTGACTCCTTTGCAATGCTTGTACTTATTTAAAACATAACTGTACCAAATTTCAACATGATTGCCCGTTTCGTTTCTTAATTATGCCCATAACAAGAAAACAATTATTTTTGAAACCCTGTAACTTCTAAATAAAGCACTTTTGGACTAAGCTAAGTTTGTCTAAATCGGTTCTATTTGATCACAGGAGGCTATGTTCGAGCTGGGTCTCATTACTTTCCGGACACCCTGTAACAATTCAATTTGAGTTGAAAATTTTCTGTATATTTGGGTTTTCTTGCCACCGGTGAAAATAAATTTGGACACTCAATATTTAATAAATGTTCGTACCAAAAAAAATATTTGAGAATTATTTCAATGAAAATATTTTACGTTTACCAAGTCTTATAATAAAATAGATAATTAAAGAAAGCACATCGTTACACAGGGTGGTCAGTTTTACGATGCCCAGTAAGCTATAAGAAGAAGGTGTAATACATTGAGAAAAAATGTATATTCTGAGAGAGGATTCAACTTCCTATGAGCTAGGGGGTTGCATTGTTACTTGCATTTTGATATTTTTAAAGAATTTGCAAAAATGTTTTAACTGGTTTTGTAAATTGTATTCAATATTTACCAAATCAAACATCAAACAATTAAATATTTTAAGTTTTATTTTTAATATTTTGTGAAATTAAGTATTTTAATGATTAATCTTTTCTGTTTCAGTAATTAATCATTCAAAACATTTCGGATGCAACAATACTCGAAACTTTCTATAATGAGCAGGTATCTAGAAATCAAAGGTATTTATTGATCCATATTCTAAAAGATATTATATTGAACCGATATTGATTTTAAATAGCTAAACTTGTAAATTCTACTGCCCTTTTAATATTTGCATAATTTATTGTGTGGGATCAACGGGAAATATGCCAGTAAAATATCATTTTTATAACTATTACTTTCCTGCCAAAGTTGCTTTGTTTATATTCAACAATTTTTGAGACTTAAAATTAGTGAGAATTTAAAACCCATTATACCTTATTAATATCTGTACACCCAAAAGTGTAATCCGCATCATAATTTGAATATCTAAGAACTAACTAAACACCTCTGTGTTTGCATGTCTTAATTTGCCTGGATTTTATAAAGAGGGTATGGAACAAATCGTGAGAATGATGTCCAGCCAGATACATGGGAACTTTGGGTTCAGTTGTGTAACAATTGGGTCAGAATCCTTTGTCGCAAAATCTGTCACTTCAGTCTTCCCCAGTTTTGTATTTTAATAAAAACAAGTCAAAAAGTAACTGTGTCAAATCATACTTTGCATTTTATATACATATATAAAAATTGCTACTATGCAATGGTGCATAGCAATTTTCATTTTATAAGCTAATATTTATAAAACTATTTGATCTGTGAACATCCAATTCGCAGATAAAAATAAAGCAATTAAAGCAAATAGAATTAAAAGCTCTTCAGTTTCCATAATGTTTTTTTATTGCAAATATATATATATTTTTTTAATTGAAGACGATGCATCAAAAGGGGACAAAGATATGACTGGCTCACATAAAAGTTGTATCAATTGAATCATTAAAATAGCATCCTCGCACACTGTATACAGGGTGTTTCACTTTCAAATTGATAAAGTTCAGGAAACGAGATATTTAAAAAATAATGTTATCCTAAATAGCAAAACAGTTTTATAATTTTTAGGTTATACAACAATTATATGTTATTGTCTTCTTATTATTATTGTTTCAGAAATACAAATTAGTCTTGTTGTAGCAGAAACTACCATTATTTTGTTGTTAGCAATTGAAATAAAACTGATAAAACAGCTTATACGGCAAATATATAATTATTTTATAAACATTTCTGTGACAAGCTTATAAAACATTTTAGCTAATCAATGTTTTATAATAATATTTTAGTAATATAACCGCATTAAAAATAAAATTACTTCTTATATGTGGAGGCGATCTTGGAGGCCATAAAACAGGTCCGGCCTGATCTGAACCCTCTAGATTTTTTTGTTTGGGGATATTTGAAGACATTAGTGTAAGGTACTCCTGTAAATAGCCTGGAAGAGCTGCAGCTACGGATTAATCAAAAGTGTCAAGAAATCCAACCCAAGGAGGGTGTTTTCGAAAGAGTTCGAATATCGTTGAGACGAAGATGTCGTGCCTGCTTGTAAGTGGACCGAGGGCACTTTGAACATCTTCTGTAACTTTGTTTTTTGTTTGTTAAAAGCCTCCTTTGTCGGTTTATTCCTAATGAAATAAAATGTTTGAAAAACGAATAGTGGTCCATATCTCCGCAACCGTTACTTTGCGGACCCATGTTTATTAAGACTTTTCTGCTTATTTTGGTATATACTCTATTACCTCCTGAAATATTTTACACTGTTTTTTAACACCCTGTATATTACTCCTGATTCATCTATACAGACAGACCTGTAAAGTATGTGTTACAAGCCTTGGATAGTGATAGTATGAATACATAAAAAAATATGACTAAAAACTCTAATAAACTCTAATAATGTCGTATGTCATATTTTTGAAATCAGAAAAAAAAGAATAATTAAAAAATTCAACAATATACATTGAAAAATATATTATTGCTTCTTATACCCCTCAATTTCTGAACACCACTGTGCTTCCATAACTTAATAAAGGGGTTCAGTTACAGCCCTACAACTTTTATTCGAAACTTTATTTTGTATCTCTAATAATAACGATAATAAAGGGAAGGAAGTTTTTCTTGCCGATAAAATTATCTTACCATTTTTACAAAAGACTTAACACCATTTATGAGAAGTTGGTTTATTTATAGGTGTAATGACATTTCTGTATGACTTCAAACCAGTGTTGTTAATTGGCCGATAAAAGTCCGACTTTTGAACTCTTTTTTATTTTTCGGATCTTAATATATTTCGGATCTTTTCGGATATTTTGGGAACTTTAGTAACATGGCATGAAAAAAAATAACTATAAGCGAATTTTGGCGTGTGCGAATATTGTTGTGGCTGACTGGCTGCACTGGTTTACCGCCTCTAACCACTGCTCTAATATATCCCTATGTATTTGCAAAAATGTAATGGTAGATGCATTTTCACTTAAGGGTATAATGTTCGGCCAAACAGTGTAGCTTTTATCAGGCTCCGCCCATCAGCATCTTCAACGGCAAATTTAACTTTGTGCCCCTGTAAGTTAGGCAATTGTATGCAGAAATTTAGCAAAACATGGCTTCTTGCTTCATGCTTCTTTTTTTATAATAGTGCCTAACAACGTCTCACCGCAGTCCTAAATGTGGGCAATATGCGACCAAAATATTGTTCAGATCTAATTTTTTTTTTGAAAATATGGCTCTGCTGTCTAGTAAAATAGACTTTTATTAGTTGATTAAAACTGCTCCATCTTGATACGAATTTCCATTGAGGAGAAATATAAAAGCGGCTTTGTAATATTGCGAACATTACAGCCTTAATTTCAGTGAGCGGATAATATTGGGTAAAATCGGACCTTTTTTAGAAATCTGTTACTTTGTTTTTACTGATGCTGTTATTATTGGTAAAAAATAGAATTGCTTGCATTTATCAATTACACTTTACACGACTATGAGAATTTGATTAATTTATAGGTATAATGACATTTCTGTATGACTTCAAAGAGAAATTTGTTACTTTGTTACTGCTGTTGTTGTTGTTATTGATAAAAAATAGAATTGCTTGCATTCATCAATTACAATGTAATCCTGGTCCACTCTGCCTTGTGGTTTCAATGTAAAGCTTGACAAAAATAGAAAGCAAAAAGCCTATACAGGATGTCCGTACAAGGCTGCCAATTATTATAATTAACAGTAAAACGGTTATCGGATAAAAAATTCGTCTGGGTTATGAGGAGAAAAAGAAGAAAATCGCCATAAAAATATGCAATTGTTTCGGTCCACACTGAGAATGTGGGCAATTATAAAAGTAAGGATGTGTCCAAGATAATTGGCGTGGCAGCTTTGCAAGTTTGAAGATTCACTGAATGACCCAATTGTTCGACATGGAAGTAGGAAGCGGTTCCCATGTATCCGAGGAAGTAATTCTCTCACGATTTTGCAAACCCTGACCCTAAAACTGTCCTCCTGGTGCTACCCCGACGATCTTTTCAAAATTACGAGGAACGATAACTTTTTTAACAGGTGTTGCTTCTTTTATTGAACATACATTATTCTACATCCTTTCACCCAATTACAACATGCTATGTAAAAAGACAATAATAAAATCAGAAATTACTTATAACTGTTTAAAATATGACTGATGTCTTAAAGAAGTTATTTATAAATTATAATTGTACTTACACTTTTTAATAAAAATGTTTTATGTCTCAGATGCAGAACATCTGCTTTATTTTAGGATATACTACACAATCTGTAACTTTCATATACAGGATCGTTCATGACGATCTTAGACTAAAGGTATTATACAATGTGTTCTGTTTTTCAGGTTACCGTTTCTGAAAATGTGAGAAGGTGAAAATGAAATGTGGAATTTCAGCAAGTCAGTTTATTTACAATTAGTACCCTAAAATTTGTGGTGTTTTTTAGGTACTAAAACACGTAGAGCAAAAGTAATAGCAATGCTGATGTTTTGTTTATCCACTACCATTTAAACTCTCCTCAAATAATATAATTTTTAAATTGCATTTGTAGGACACACATTATTTCGTTGTTCTAACATTTTAACAATTATTTTCACATACGTATAAACAAAAGTGAACAATCTTATATTCAGAAATATGTAAGTATATGTTATAACAATGTTTACATCTATAGTTGAATTTAAAAAAACACGTATTTTGAAAGATTTCGGTACCTAAAAATTAGCTAGATAGATGGCTTTCTGACGTTATATATTGATTTTACTTCGGTCACAGAATAAAGGAACTACCAGAAGCGAAAGCTAAGGCGGCGCCTTTGATCTTGGATGGTCACAAAAATTTAACCTTGAATTTGAAATTTGACGTATCTAATACTTACTACACTGAGAGAAAGTTGTATATAATATCTACAGTCTACACTAAGAAACAAGTTGACACTATATTTATTTAGTCATATTGAAGCTTTAAGCAGTATAAAATACCTACTATGTATAAAATTATTAAAAAATATAAAATACATGTATAAATTGCATTTATTCCTGTTTATTTTTTATTGTTGTGAAAATTATATATTTTATTTAACGTGGGAGAGCTTTTTCAGATACATTTGCCATACAGAAGATTTGATACTGCAATAGATGTTTTAAATAGTATAGTCACTAATATTTCCTTTATTTCTATTATGGAAGCTATTTTCATTTCAAGTATAGATTTCAGGTATGAGTACCTACTTGGTGGGCCACGCTAGATGCAGGTCAACTCAATCATTCCGCAAAGCACACAGCAATCATCCGACTTCTCTTACATCTTTTGCTCTTTCCTAGTTCCAAATTTACAAAGTTATTCTTAATTATTTTCAGAAACAAAGTGTACATAAATTTAAAATTTTCCCCTCCATTTATTTTGTTCACTTTACGTTTTAAACCTTAGTTTACTTGTGTCAAAAAATATGATTTAGGGCACCCTGGACACTAGATTCTAAGAGCACTGGTGTAAGACTCAATTGAGATCAATATTATGGGAGTTATTTTGAAACTAGTTTCAAGACACCTAAAGTTTTAATTTTGAATAAAAGTAATTTATTTTTCAATGTTTACAGAATAATAACGGAATAAACACAAATATGGTTCATGAAATATATATTTATACAATACCTATTTTACTTAACTATAAATTAAAAGAATCTATCACTTTCCAAAACACACCAAACCGACACAGCGACACACATAAATAAGAAAGCAAAGCGAGGTTCATTAATAAACTACTTGTAAAATGGCGGCGCCGCACATGCGCACTAAAATTGTGTTTTGGCGGCAGCTCTCTCCTTCGCTTCTGGTGGTACATTTGAATATTCGCAGGTGGCATGAGATAACATTCCTGTTATTTGCTAAACTCCATATTATTCAGTTCTTAAATGTCTAAAATTAATTGTATTTGTAAAAAACACTATTTCAAGAATACTGCGCCCTTATATTCCACTAACCATTTTATTGATGTGACAAAAGTCTAGCCTATACTACGAATTAAAGGGTTGTTTTTCCAGAAAGTGGTTTTAGGCTTTTTTATCAAAAATATATTATCAGGCTATTCAACACCCAACAAAATGCCCACATACCAAATTTGATCTATTGAGTATTTTTTATGGGATACCAGTTGGGTTATCAAATCTGGGGGGGCACTAAAGCCCCGGGTGGCCTGATTTTTTTTGATGTTCGTTCGAAATTCGTTTTAAAGAGTGTCATTATTATCACAATAGTTAGTACGTAGTCAAGCTTATTTATGATGTCTAATACTAGCGAAAATTTTAAAATTTGGCAATGTTGCACCCAAGCAATCAACGAATTGGTTTCGGAGCTATATGAATCGGTCAGTGACAGTCCGAAAAGGGGATATAGTGATTTGAAAATATTTTATTTTTTTTTCCAATAATGTCATTGTATTATATTCATTTATTTTTCCATATCTTGTCTTAAAATTAATGGAATTATGACTGAATCACCCTGTGTATGAAACCTAAGCAAACATAAAAGTAAAAAATGAGATTTACATGTAGAACAATATTTAATATTGGTACTGTGCAAATTCACAACTTTTCATACAGAAATGCTAATCAGAGAAGCCAAGAAACTCGTTGGTCGGTTTTCACACAATAAGGCCGTTATGTTAAACAGAACAACAAACTGTTGTTAATTTCACCAAGTCGACAATTTCAATTTCATGATTAGGGTCAATTATGTCGAGGCTAACTCATCTGTAAATAGGCGCATTTGAAACAATACAGCGAGCGTAACACTGAACGTAGGAACTCGTGCGCGGGGGTTAAACGTCGCCATGTGCGTTGTAGAGCTAGGGTAATAGGGGCAGATGCTGACGCGCTCCGCTTGTGACTACAGACCGCGACACCCCCTTCCGTTCGATACACATCGGATCTGTCCAGCAAGAGCGTTACAGGTATAATGATTATTAGTGGCGGTTTATACGCACTGACATTCGCAAAGAAATTGGCACTGATTGTCGGTGCTAAAATGATTTCTGATTTTTGTGGAACAATCACACAAAGAATGTAGAGTAAATATAATATCTCTAAAGATATACAACCTAAAAATCTCAGTAGTGGTGGAAGGATCAACTAGTCGTTGGAAAATAATTGTATGTTCGTTGTTTAAACTTTTAAACTCGATAATTCTTTAATACAGTTAAAACAAAAGGTACATGGTGATTTTCCGGGTTGTTAGGCCGTGACCTCGGTAACTGGTAGCTGCCAGAAACAGAGTTAAAATGCACATCCCTAGCATTAGCCGGGATACTTTTACCTTCCCTTGTTGTTCTCGGATTAGCTCTGTGGGGACAGACCCGCTATCGGTGTCTCTGGGCCTGTCCATATATTGATTTCGGTTCCTACTGTTGGTATTACGACTGCTACGGTCGGAACCGCTTCTCGGATACTGGTGGTCCTCCGAGGCGTTCCGTAGCCGCCGCTGTAACTGGTCGCATCCCATGCTTCCAAACGTTTCGCCGCTCTTCACTGTCGGCATCTTCAGTGGTGACTCTGCAAAAGCTTCGCCGCGACTGAGAAGCGGTTCCGACCGTAGCAGTCGTAATACCAACAGTAGGAACCGAAATCAATATATGGACAGGCCCAGAGACACCGATAGCGGGTCTGTCCCCACAGAGCCTAGCCCGAGAACAACCAGGGCAGGTAAAAGTATCCCAGCTAATGCTAGGGATGTGCATTTTAACTCTGTTTCTGGCAGCTACTAGTTACCGAGGTCACGGCATAACAACCCGGAAAATCACCATGTATCAAATTACAACACTGGCCGTGAAAGCCTAAAAACCAAAACAAAAGGTGATAATAATAATAAAATAACTAAAAGCAAACGCCCTCATACTACACACATATTACAACTTATTCTCTATATGACCTCTTCTCATTTCAAGAGACATATTGAATTTTCGCCTGACTTCTTTGTAAGCTGCGTTTGTCTGTGATTTTCTCTTTCAAATATCGCGGAGAGGTTTTGTAAACCGTATTTTTTAATACCCCGTAAAAAATCGAGCGGTGTTAGATCTGGTGACTTTCTGGGCCACTCAATGGGTCCATTAATCCCAATCCATTTTCTGGGAAAGTGTTATCTAAATATTGCTGCACAATCCTGGTCTTGTGGGGTGGAGCTCCACCGTGCTGAAAAATAGGTTTTTCCTTAGCTGCAAAGCCACATTCCTCAGAATGTAGGAAGTTCTGCTTGTAGGAAATTAAGGTAACTCCGTACATTTACTCCAAAATGGCTTTAGTTTTAGACTGGATTTATAAAGTGGGGATTTTCAATGGACCAGGTTCTATAATCAGGGATGAGGCACTCTGGACACCTTTCTCGATATAACTCTACAGATCTTCTTGATTTTTTTTGTGACATATCAACTTTTTCTGAATGAATTTTCGAGTTCCCACAATTTCAAAAGTGAAGTTAAGTATTTATAGAATGTTTTCATTAAACCAGATTAGTAAATTTAGCTAGATTAATTATTTATTTTAGATAATTATTAAATACAGCTTTGTCTATGAAACTGTTCATTAGCATACCTAGATGTTTGGTATCAGAGAGCATACCTATGACTTCATTGACACTAGTTGTAGGATTCATTTATATTAGCTTAAAATACTGTACAATAAGCAAACAATTTACAAAAGCTAATGGGTAGATATTGTGGGTGTAATTCAACGCTGGTCAGGGTTTTAGTCCGCAGAGTAGTTAGTTTCACACAATATTGTTAATACCTAAAAATATTTTAAAAAATGATTAACATTATCTTAATATTTAATAGGTACTAAGACTAGACTTATCTAATGTATGGACCTTTTTGATCAAACCTCGTATAATGAACAAGATTACACAATTTAATACTTCAGTTCAGGGGATACCATTTTAGTTTTACTTATGTACCCACAATAAAACTTCTACCTCATGATAATCTAGCCCCTTGGAATAAATATAAAATTAATTTGCCGACAGGTAGACCTACTCGATCCTGCCCTTATTATAGGTGGTACATATTATCTAACAATTGACAATTGACAAAACTGACATAGTGTTGGGCGTAAGACGGATTCTCCGTTTTTCCCGGTTCCTATTACCGCCAATCTATTCAAATTTATGTATTTGTTTTGCATAAGGAGAATTAGAACGTACTTATTCATGCGCTAGAGGAGTAAGCAGCTAGACACGTGCTACGGCGATAGGGGTGGTTAAGTGGGGTTGATTCGGTTCGTGATTTTCACGCGCTAAAATTAACGTCTTTCATTAAACGCGCGCCCTTACAAATAACGCCGTTTTTCGGAAAAATATACACGGTGTATCAAAAGTCTGAATGCCGACCAAAAATATAGTGTTTATTGAGAAGTTTGATATAATTTTTATAACTGAGACGTTAAAAATCATTCTTTCACATTTTAAAATAATTTTGGATTATACAGAGTGTCCTACTATATCTATACATATCATTTTTTAATTTTTTGTTGAATTTGACGCTTATTTTTATAAAATATACCTAGTGAGCCTAAAATATATTGAAATGGTGATTGATTTTTTTTTTAAATTGAGCATGAACAAATTTTAAATAATTTTTATTATTGAGACACTGAATAACCTTCTTTTACGTTTTAAAGTAATTTTCGATTATACAGGCTTTACTTAACTTTTTTCCAAATGTGTGTAAATTATAGCATTTTTCAATTTCACGTTGAATTCATGCTTATTTTTATAAAATGTACCTAAGTTTCGAGTCTAAAACGTACTGATTTGGAGATTGATTTTTTTTTTTTAACTGATAGTTGCAGTATAAAAAAATTTGAAATAATTTTTATTATTGAGGCATTGACAATCATTCTTTTACATTTTAAGACAATTTTCGATTATAGAGGCTATTCCATTCTTCTGCACTTTACTTAACCCCATTTTTTCCAAATGCTTGCATATTATAGGTGTCATTTTTCAATTTCTCGCACTTATTTTTATAATATATAACTATTGAACCTAAAACGTACTGATTTGGTGATACTTTTTTCATATTGACGGTTACAGTATTTTCGAAAATATCAAAAATTTTCTAAATGATAAAATTTGACGTAGTAATATGCAACATTTAATGTAGATTTGTTTTATCAAAGTATATTTTTCTTTTAGTTTATAATATATTCCATTGTCAATATATTTTGATTTAAGAAATGGATAGATACCACATAGCAATGAAAAAAATAATTGAAAAATGCTGTTTTTTTGGCACAAATTTGTTTGTACATTATTTATTAATACATTTTTAATAAATATTAGTTCATTATTAAAAATACCATTGTTTGATGAAATTAATTTTGCTCTATCATATAAACATTTAACAACACCTTTCTTAATATCAATGTGGTGGTTAGATCTAAAATTTAAATATCTGTTGGTGAGTTTGTTTTCTATAAACACTTGTTTCTTCAGCATTTCCATTTTCTTTAATTAAAATTAATAATGGAACATTAAAAAATATTATAGATAAAACGAACACATTAAGACAAAAGAAATTAATGATACAATAAAAATTCCATACATTCATTCCTATATTATCAGAAAGGTTAAGAAAAATCGGAAATAAATTTGATATTCGAACAGTTTTTCGGACAACTAATAGTTTGCGATCGTTTTTGTTTAAAACAAATGATATACAAAATTCAAAAAATTGCATCTACCTTGTGAATGTAATAAACATTATGTTGGAGAAACGTCTCGGCCTATGAATGTTAGAGTTGAGGAACATACATATTATATAAAAAGACAGGAATTTGCAAAATCAAAAATTTGCAAACACGCTTGGGCAAACGATCATTAGATTCAATGGGGTTCGGCAAAAATTGTAGAGAAGGAAGATAATGCAACAAAAAGAAAATTTAACATCTCTATGGAAGCAGATAAACAAATTTTAAACTGTCAAACTTGACATACTTTTAATACAATTACTATTTTGAGAACGAAAACCGAGAGTTTTTCGACACTTCAAAAATACGGAAGTGCCCGATTTTTGTTATTTTTTACTTATCTGCCTTTTCAGTGTGCGATTTTTTAGTTAGGCAAACTTAGTTTTTAAAAAATAACTGTTGACTGATCCGTTTGGCGCAAGGGCTTATTTAATTAATCTTTATTTTTTCAGAAGTGTGGCAAAAACCCAATCAAACTAAAGAAAAACTAAAATTATGCCACAAATAAATAGCTTCAGACAAAATCGTTAAGATTTACGGATTGTGTATCTGGCTTAACAGTTGATGCTGCTGCAGGCAGGGAATGAAGTAGAGGCGTACAGCTAACTCGGGCAATAAGATAATAAGTATTTAAGTGTAATTCATTAGTACTGACCCAGTTTATTTCACACCAGCAGCTAGCTGAATTGATACTCATATACTGGGAGTTGTTAAGTTATCTTTCCTTTGTAGGCTAAGGAAAAAGTTTTCTTTATTGAAATTTAAAAAAATGTCAATATACACAAAAAATAGTTGTTTATAGTGTTGTTCATGTTGATCCTGTCATAATTAAATAGGCACAAACCAAGTCGCAAAATAAGTTGAATATTTAAAATGCCCAATTTATTTTAAAAAAATATATTTTTCTGCTATAATTATAGTTGTTCAAAATTAGCTGTGTATGGAATCTAAAATGAAATAAAATAGTCAAATAGAATCCAAAATAGTATTACTATTAATTTATTTTTTTATGGTTAAAATTTAAAAATATAATAAGAAGTTGCAAAAAGTTTGCCTTCTTGAGATATGAAAAACGTTAATCTGACAAAATTATTACACTACTATAATTTTAATATATTGATTAATACACTGTCTAATTATGTTTTTTTAATAAGGATGGTAAAAAGTTTAAGTCCACTTGATAATTTGCAAATTAAAAAGTGAAACTTAGGTTTAAAAATTACAATTAATTTGTTCTTAAAAATTATATGCTATGCCGCAAAATGTAATTTTTTTTAGGTAGAGTAATCTCGTAAAATAAAACATGTAGAACTAAAGTAATCAATAAATCATAAATAACATACAAAGCGTTTGTGAGACACGCATTATTTTGCTATTCTAACCCTATTTTAACAATTATTTTCACATGCTTATAAACAAAAGTAACATCTTATATGCAGAACTAAATTTATGTTATAACAATATTTATTTTTATATTTTGTATATTTGGGCGTTATTTAGTGTTCTGACTTTTTTATTTGATAACATGCGGTGTGCCGTTTTGAATATCAATTTTGAAATGCAAATTCTAACAGGTACATAGAGGTAAATACCTCTGTTTTATTTATTTTTTTAAATGGAAGTGTCAAACTTGTACTTAACCAAAAAATTTTCTTGGATTTTATTGATTTCGTACATATAATGTATGAAAGAACACAAACGTTTAGCCGTGATGTGGTAACGCAAGTCTGCTGTTGTTCGTTTCACCGCTTGACACGTAATATCGTGACTAAGCAATTATTGCCAACACGAAACGCCATGTTGGGACGATATTGCTTATAACTTTTAACCGGAAAGTAATACTGAAAAATTTCTAACAAATGGTTATTAGAAAAAAGAGTGCTTTTTAACAGGAACAATATTTGGGTATGTTTCTGAAAAAATATAATTGTCATTAGTCGTTTCTGTCAAATCCCAAAGATAATACTTTCGATTGAAAATGGAGTTTACTTCATCCCATTTAACACAACGTGTATTTAATTTTTTTATATCTTTACAGTAGGCCCATACTATCGAGTTAGAGACACCCTGTACTTTTATTTGTTCATGTTATTGTATTCTGTTGCAAGAATAAATAAATAAATAACTATAAACTGTATACAACTCCCTTTATGACTACACATCAAGTTGAATTGGCGGGAAGGCGAATTTGCATGCCAAGAAAGTCCACAAGCTATCTTGAGGAAATAATAATACAATTTCGTATCAAAGAGATAGGCGCATACATTGTGTTTCCTTGGTATGATTCTTTAGCTCGTGCCCCATTGTCAAGAAGCACCCCTCAGTAGGATTTGTCAATCTTGAACGTTAGCCAAGAAGCAGCTGCTCTGCTGGATCCAGGTTACCCTCATGTATAAATTTCAGTTTCGATATACGTTATCACTCATTATTATATTCCCACATCAGGTAATACTGCCGATTAACCGTTTTATTTTAGCACCCGCCAAAAACTTCCGACTCAGGTAGTTCCGGATTCGGAGCCAGGATCTTTGCCAATGTCGTAAGAGAAGGGAAGCTGGGAATACTTTTACTTTTCTCTGGCCTCAATAGAAATTTAATTGGAGCGAATGAATTTCACTTCGTAAACTACACAGGGCGACAAAAAGTTTTGAGAAATATGAGAAAAAATGGTCGTTGAATTGCTCACATATTTGGAAATTGTTATAGATGTATAACAATTTAAAAAAGTTTATATTTTATCATTTATTTTTGCCCGTATTATTCTTATTTATTTTAATTAAAAAAAATTCTAAAAACGTCAATATTTTGAAACCAGAGAAAAAGTTGTAAGTAAACCATTATTTTTTTAATTCACTTTTCTATACCTGCAAAACAGTGCGTTTAGAGGTTATGTTTATTTGTGTTTTTAGTAATAGTTTTTTTATATTCTATCACTTCCCTAAGTTTGTAACAAACTTTACGATACACCCTGTATATTTAAAATAAAAACTGTCGGCAAAATTTTAAGATATAAATGTTTCCTCGGCAAAGAAATATGATTATTTAAAAGAAATCATTTCAGAGGCAAAACTAAGTTGTGCAAATGATGTTTGTAGAACAAATAATTCAGTTGTTTTTTTATAGAATTTATCCGTTACTTTATGGATGTATTGTACCTACAAAGAGTTTGATCAAATGCCTTGCGAATCTAGTTTTTGTTCATCTTCTGCAAAAAAGTCGGCCAGTTTCTTAGGTATATATAAAAAAAATTACCTATCCCTACATATGTACACCTAATTATTTTTTTATTCATTGACATTCAGTGGGCTAGAGAACCAAAACCTGTCCATTTTTTTCGAACCACCGTGGACCCAGAGATAAAAAAATCATTGCATATTACATGCCAGTCTAATTACGCAAATCTACCCAGCAAAACAAGGAGCGATCCATAGGTATACTATAATGTAGGGTGTGATAATTTCTATACGGCTAAAAGAAAAGTATCCCCCATGTCTAGATCAACGTTCAATTGTTAACTTGAGTCTGTCCTAGGTACCTGGCCGTCAGATTTTTGGCGGGAGTGAGAAATGGGAGCAAACGGCAATGTCTGGGTCATTCACATTTTTTCTTTCATTATGTAACCTTTGTAACGTCTTCAAATTGAAAAATGCGGTTGGGCGCTAATCAAAAATGTTTTGCTGACTTGCGTAAAATGTCAAGATGTGGTAGATACTAGTAAGAAGAACCTCGTTTAGAATTAAAAGTTCTAATTAAAAAAAAAAACAACATAGGTTGGTGGTCACCCTTGTAGACGTTTGATAAAAATAAAAATCGTATTCAACAATGTCACTTAATTAAATAAATGTATTCACCGATTTTCAGATTTATAAGTTTAACCGTTCTCAAGGAAAAAAATGAAAACCGACATTTTTTCAGGTTTTCAGAAGCTCTTATCTCGTAAGGGAAGGCTCAAATCAAAATTTTTTATAGAAACTAGGTGTAAATGTAATTTTATGTTATTTTACAATTTCATACCACACAATTAGAATGAAATTTACGGTTTTGGAGAATGTTGCCCACTTTTTTTGAGAGAAGTTTTGTATTTTTTATATATTTTTAGGTAACAATATTGTGTGAAACTAACTACTCTGCAGAATAAAGCCCCGACCAGCGTTCAATTACATTCGCAATATCTACCCATATATTCTTTATTATTAGCTTCTATAACATTTTTTTACTGTTTTAGAAAGGTATTTTAAGCTAATATATATCAAATCTCCTACAATTCCTATCAATGAAGTCATATGTATGCTCTCTGATACCAAACATCTAGGTATGCATCCTAAAAATGCAGAAATAGGTCAGATCTCATCTATTGTAGTTGAATTTTCGCGTTCCCACAGCTTCAAAAGTGAACTTAGATATTTATAGAAGGTTGTCATTAAACCAGGTTAATAAATTTAGCTAGATTAATTTTTTAGATAATTATTGAATAGAGCTTTGTCTGTGGAATTGTTCATTAGCATACCTAGATGTTTGGTATCAGAGAGCATACATATGACTTCATTGATAGGAACTGTAGGAGATTTGATATATATTAGCTTAAAATACAGTAAAATATTTAATATTTTTGTTGTACACCTGTATACTAAACGACGGGTCCTTTGTAAATTTAGAAGTTGAAAGATAATTTTATGCCTGGGCAGCATCTTAAAGTAGGTATTGAATTATTTACTTTGCGACTGTTGGACCTAAAACCTTTTAAACTGATAACATCTATTTCATGTTAAAGGTGTAGGTGGTCTTATTATAAGATTATGGATGGAGGTACAGCATATGGTTGCTCATTTGGGTCTGGAAGAAGATGTATACTCAATATTATTACATGACTTAAATCGTGATCGCATGGGATGTTGAAAATGAGTTTATTAAATAAAGGTGCTCTTAAAATTCTTTATGATAATAATACTAATACATTTATTGCAAGAAGTACACTGTTTCGTTACAAAGGAACATCAACAAATTTATTTACAATCGGCAACAAAAGTATCAAAAAAAGTAAAAAAGATAGAAGGGAAATTGGATGAAATTTACGAAATGCACAAAAATTAATAGTAAATAAAATTGAATTAATAATAATAATAATAAAATACAAAAATTAATCAATAGATGCATATTATGCAATTAAATTTGTAGGAAATATATATTTTTTAAAATTAAAAGAAAATCGCTGAAAATTGTCAATTAGTATATAAAAATTGCTAATTTTCTGTAATATTTTCTATTTTTTATTTGAAGAAACCAATGTACAGCATATTACCTGGATTAGGAAGGCAGATAATGGTAAGCGAAAATGACCGTTAAAATATGCTGTTCGCTGTTACTTAAAATTCTTATACATCCATTGGAATGGGAATTTTTTGTAAATATTAGGTATATTGGTTTCAAATGCATTACAGGCTAATCTTTCAAACATATTAAAAGGTCTGGCGTTTGTTTCTTGTGTTTTAGTATTTATGTAGAATTTCATAGATAGTCAAAATAGTATAAATACTATTATAGGTAATGCTATACAAATTCCTCAATGACGGAAACAAGTTTTATGTAAGCTTAATCGAATGATTACACAGGTCCACAAAAAAAAAGTGGTGTGTGCTGAGGGTCCCATTATGGTCAAAATGGGGAGTCGCACAGCAAATTTTAGAGAAAACGATAAAAATCACATCAAAAGTTTACACAGGTCCACAAAAAAAAAAGTCATGTGTGCTGGGAGTTAGACTATATTTTTCCTTTGTATTTTTCCCGCTGAACACGAATCTGAAGTTAAAATTGGGGGTTACACAGTAAATATTTGAGAAAACCTAAAAAATCGATAAAAATCACTTTCTCGTAATTTATTCTGTATGATACTCTCTAAAACTGAAACAATGAAACATGCTGTGAATTAGTGAATATTTACTATTTTACAGCTACCTTGGTATACTTATAGCTATTTTTATTTTTAAATAATCTTTATTTATCATTTTTGTTTATTCTGTTTTCAGAATAAAATAGGTAATTTAATTCTACGTCTCGTAAATGGTAGAAACAAATACAAAACATGTTATTGGGAATCAAAATGAAACGCTGAATACAATAAATGAAAAAAAGTAAGCTTACGTCTTCGTTGATATTCTTAACGCCCTGTATACATTCCGGTAGCTTAATAGAAAAGTTTGATTGATTCTTTACAGTTTAATGTTTTCGATTAACTTTAACCTACCTACTCATGGGCGTAGCTACGAATTTTCCTAGGGGGCTGAGCTCTAGGGGGAGAAGAGGCTAGAGCCAGTTTATTGAACAAAGGGTATGGTATGTGAAATCATGTTTTCCTGAAACTTTGCTTCATGAAGCAAATGTGCCTACGTATGTATTTCCATTTAAACTTACATTAAAATGGTTATCACAAACAAACAATGTTGTAATGCTTCCTTTCGTCGAGGTTCATTGCCCTACACCACATTTTTCTTTTCATTATTTGGCACGGTAGAATATGTTTTATTATGTGCTGTATTTGTACATAATGGCATAATGCAACACTTCTTTCATTTGGCTGGTGAGATGCACTTTCTGTGCTCATATCACAATTCTATTGTGCAAAGTTCTCAGTTCACAACTCTGAAGATTCAAAAGTAGCATCCTTATAAAGTTAACGTCTTATAAGACCATGGGCAGGTTATACAGGCAGAGGATTAGTTTTGCAAGGAAATTATAAATTTATTTGAATAGAACAACAGAACCATGAGTATGCAAAATACTAGGTTTTGGAGCACAAGTGAATGTTTAAATTGTATATTGGAGTCTTATTTCTTTGACACGTAACATTCATTTGGATTTTTTTGAGTTTTACGCTAATTCCAATCCTGGAATTAATATTTGCTATCTTTAATGAGCATAATATGACTGCTGGTGATGTCTGGGTCCAACACTACACATTCTGGTCTCGATGTACTAAATTATCTTAATGAAGTTTTCCCAAATCAACGCATAGACAGAAGAGGGCTGATGAATGGCCACCACGCTCCCCTGATTTGATTCTACTATATTTTTTATTTGTGAGGGTTCTCTTAAAGGCAAAGTGTATGTAGACACACCAAACACTGTAGAAGAACTGCAAAATGATATCATCAGGCACCACCAGACTGTATTTGATGCATTTGAACACCGAATATTAAACCACTGCGTCCAGGACCGTCCTAGTGGCAATTTTTCGATGCATAAATGAAATTTAAGTTACAGAAAAATAACGCAAAGATAGATGACTTTCTCATGTAAGACTTTAAACAAATATATAGCTATTTGAAATTAAAATCCCCCTTTCAAAAACACTCAGTACTGTTCAGATCAAAACAGCAAAAATAAAAATCCCTAAGATGTCCCATGCCATAATAACGACATTATATGTGCATTATATTTATACAACCTATTGTTCAAGTCAAATGGGTATAATAAAATCGACTTTATAATTTTAAATTGCGGATCGAATCAGCACCTGGTAAAGTACTTACGGGTAACCACCTACGTGCATTTGGTACATACGGGTATTATAACAATGAAGTGGTTACATACGAATGTCGTAGGGGTTAGAGAGGTTACATTTTTTTAACGAAACCGTGAGATTTGTCTTTGCATAGCTGGCAATGAAAGCTACAAAGTACGAGTACATCTAAAACATACTATGTAAAGATATTGAAAACAAAATTGTACAAGATGGAAAATAGTACTACAAGGCGTTGGAAATATGAGTGTCATAATTTATTAATTTGATCCAAATAATCCCCAGACTAGCACAAGAAACATTGCCCGTGATATTCAAGTGAGTCATCGAACAATTTCGAAAATTTTGAAATACCATTTGTACATCACTGTTGCATACACCTTATAGAATTATGAATGCAAAACATGTTAAACCAAAATCCCTTCTTTTAAATCCAAATATGTCACGTTTATGCTTATGAAAATTTAAAGTATGAACCAGTATCAGTTTAATTGGTACCGCTTTTCTACCATTGAGACTGATGATGAATGAATGAGATGACTGAACTCTTGGAAGATGTTCCAGTTGGAGTCAAACAGAGAATATTTTTTTATGACGACAGAGCACCAGCTCATTTTAGTGCAAATGCCAATAACTGTTTGAATGAAAAACTTTCCAACAGAGGGATGGGACAAAATGGACTCTATCCTTGCCTTGCTCGATCTTCTGATTTAAATGCCCTTGATTTTTTTATGGGACCAGCTCAACCTCATTCTTTGTCTTAGTGCATAGGGAACATCTTTAAGTAGTTCAAGTAAATTGTTTCCAAGAAAATTTCCAATAATACCCACCCATACATTTCAAGAAATCTGATGTAGAAATCGAAATTCCATTATGGCATTAGAGTTTTCATCAGATCGAGTTCATTATAGTATCTCTGGAAAAATTAGCTTCGTCGGTAAATAATATGCTAGCGGTAAAGTCAACATTTTGTTCAATTTTTTGCTAAATCCAGTGGCAAAATTGTAGGCGCGCAGGATAGTCTTATGGCAGTAAGGCTTGAACCCTTTGTATGTGATACGGGTATAAATGGTGACGTTTCAGAATGGACCCAAATAATTTATAAGTCACATTAAGATTTACAGCGATCTTCCTAGTACTAGTATTTGGACCTTCTTCAATTTCGTCATCTGCAAGGCCATAAATGTAAACCTATTGACTATTTCAGCATTTCAACACGCATAAGCCATAATGGCTAATCTTTTAAAAAAATAAGCTTCATTTGACAATATACAATATTGCATAAGATGATGGCTTTTTATTATTATAATTTAAGTAACAGTGTAAAAATTCACTTGATCACATAAATCAATTTTGTTGAAATTGGAACACCAAAAAGTGTAAAGAAACAAAAAATGAAGGATGATAATATGACTACTTATTTTATTTGTAATACCATATAGGGTGATACTTTTTTTTGGCAATTAATGATCGATGATACCCACATCTCCGCCACTGGTAATTAATGAATCGAAACCGTTAGCGGCCAGTAACAGTCTGAAAAGGGGGTTTAAATAATGATTTAAAAACATTTTCTCCAGTGTAAATATACATTTTTTTAAATCGTATATTCGTATTATCCAAATTTTTCCCTTTCTTGCCTTAAAATTATGACTAAATCACCCTGTATAATTTCAATTAAACTCTGTTGTATGCCTCCTACACCAAGAAATGACTATCACCCTGTATAGTTTCAATTAAACTCTGTTGTGTGCCTCCTACACCAAGAAATGATTATTCTTCTGTTCTATTCTCTCTAACCAAACCTAAGAATATCCATCTGCTGAAAAAAATGAATTAAATCGTTTACGGTTAATAAGGACACTAGTTTTTTATTTGAATAAACAAAAGAGCAACTGAAAAACTGATCTGAAATCAGACAGGAAGAGGAAGCCGTGTGAGGAGTGTTCATTTCGCAAACTTAAGAACATAATGCCTCAGAAGATTCTACGGCGAGACACCTGTAATGTTTATTCATATATCATAAAGCGCTTCCTTTCAGCCTAGCTGAGAGGGTGAAGTCTAAGAAAGAGGTGGCCACAGTCTGGCTCGGAACCCCGGTTGATGGACCGCATTCCAGTTGGTCGAGATGAATAAGAGAATTATAAGGGAAGATTATGTAGTTCCGCTCCACCCATTTGTACATTAGACACATTTAGATCGTTTGGTATTAGTTGAAATGCGTTTTTGGCGGCCGGCGGATTGTTTAGGTGGGAAGAAATATGCTTGAGTATTTTAAACGCCTTGTAGTGATTGAGTAGATGACAAATATAATAACAAGTAAATAAAAAGTACAGTATTTTTTTAATAATTATGTATTTTTAAGTAATTATTAAATGAATAGTTTTTTTTCAAAGTTATTTACGCATACTTTACTTATTACTTTACTTACTACTACTATTTTATTTACTTTCTTTACTTTACTCTATACTTGAACCCAGACGTTTTGGAGTCATTTGACATTTTTTTTCTTAAATAGCAGTTGACGAAGTTTACAAGAATTTCTATAACTTCTTTCGTGTTAAATTTAATCATCTACTTTTTGGTATACCATGAAAACCCCATCGCGTTACTTCACAGCCAACATGAGTGTTCGCATTGAGGTTTGCAGTATTTCCATCACTTGTGGATATTTCTGCGTCGCATCAAGTATATGGACTGTATGTGAGGTATTTGAGTTTTTTTTGTGTTTCGCTTTATCATGGGGTATATCTTTTCATACTCTTTCAGTGTAGAACAGACAGTTGTGTTCTAACCTAACTATTCCTGTGATTTTTTAATTTCACATTTTTGTTTGTCTTGAACTGTAAAGTGCAGGGTGTTAAAAACATAAAAAAATGTAAAATTGTTTCAATAGTGCCACTATTTAAGAAGAAATTGAAAATGTTATAGGGGAAAGAGTCTTTTGATTTTTTTCGAACACTTCAAGAGCTCAAATAATTCTGAAATAATTCACCAGTACTAAATCAACCCTGGGGATTCCAGACTGGACTCGGTTTCTTTCTAGCTCTCATAGTTTTAGAGATATTATTTTTTTCTCGCAAACGGAGCCTCCTACACAAAAACGGAATGTACCAGCGTATTCAGCGCCCCAAAATACGTGGGGAACCGTCCTTAACTCGCAAATTTATTTTTTAAATTTGTTGTTAAATGTTCAAAGGTGGTCTTTTGATTTTTTTCGAACACTTCAAGGGCTCAAATAATTCACCAGTACTAAATCGACCCTGGGGATTCCAAAACTGGACTCGGTTTCTTTCTAGCTCTCATAGTTTTTCGAGATATACATTTTTTCTCGCAAACGGAGCCTCCTACACAAAAACGGAATGCACCAGCGTATTCAGCGCCCCAAAATACGTGGGGAACCGTCCTTAACTCGCAAATTTATTTTTTAAATTTGTTGTTAAATGTTCAAAGGTGGTCTTTTGATTTTTTTCGAACACTTCAAGGGCTCAAATAATTCACCAGTACTAAATCGACCCTGGGGATTCCAAAACTGGACTCGGTTTCTTTCTAGCTCTCGTAGTTTTCGAGATATTATTTTTTTCTTGCAAACGGAGCCTCCTACACAAAAACGGACTACGCGTGTTCAGCGCCCCAAAATACGTGGAGAGCCATCCTTCGCACTCGTATTTCCATCACTTATGCATTGCATATTCCTGCGTCGCATCAAGTATATGTACCATATCTGAGGTATTTGAGTTTTTTTTTTGTTTTGTCTTATCAAGGGGTATATCTTTTCATAGTCTTTCAGTGTAGAACAGACAGTTGTGTTCTATAACCTACCTGTGTTTTTATTTCACATTTTTATTTGTCTTGAAATGTACATAGCAACTGCAAAAATGGCGTTGAACAATGCAGGGCGTTAAATCATAAAAAAATGTAAAATTATTTCAATAGTGCCACTATTTAAGAAGAAATTAAATATGTTATAGAGAAAGGTTGGTTTTAATGCCAGTATAACTTTTTTACTGTTTTAAATATTTAGATTCCTGTGTTTGTCCAAACTTTTATTTAATAATAATTAAACATGATAATGTTGACCTTACGGCAACGAATTTATTTAGATAAATGCCACGGTATCTTAATAAATTGTGTTCGAGAATTAATGAGTAAGTTTAATAACACAGGAGATGGAAAATATATCAAGAAGTTAGAACGGAATCATTCAATCTTAATAAAACCAAAAGTAATACAATCTTCGAACTTCATATCTGACGTTATATATTGGCATGTTTCTCTATTAAATTTTTAATTTCTTCTTGAAAATGTTTTTTCTCAACTCACATCATTTATTAGACGTGAGAAGGAAATTCATTGAAACTGCTAACAGTGTTAGAAAAAAGTATAGATTGGTGAAGTATGGTTTAGCTGACGAATAACAAGCAATTATTAGTAAATTATTTAGTCCTATATCCGATCGTTTTCGATATCTGAAAAAATGTCTAAACACAGTGAATATAAAAAAAAACCTCCTAAATCGTTCTCATATTTTCGTCAAGTACAAATGAGGCTGACCAAACTAAAATAAAATTTTACAGACTATCTGGTAAATTTATGCGGTATACGGGCTAAGAGAGTATGACTACGGAGAAAGGAGAGCTACCCGATGATAATGTCACGGGTTTCCCAACCCGACTTTTTCTTTACTAGAAAAGCAATCCCTTAATTAATCACTTATCTTTATTAACTACTCTGTACACTACTGAATACCAATTACAACTCAACTAAACACTTAATTAATTGCTATCTAAATCGTTCTGAATTCTAACTGATCTCTCCGAAATATCCAAATAACAACTCTCTAATTCAAGACTGACTAACTCGGCCATTTATTCTTCTTTTATAGACCAAACGAATATTCCAGGTATTTTCTAGCATCTCTAGATCCATTTCTCGAACGACTCTCGAACGCTTCTCTTCGATTCCCAATATTCCAGTCGCGCCTCGATGCACGGCATTATTTTGTTTGTCTACCAGGATCGCGTAGGGGCGATCTAGCGTCTTACGATACCGCAGTTGTCGAATTGGGTGCGAGCGGGGCAAATTCTGTGACAATAATAAAGAACGCGTGCACAGTACTGAATCATTATTAGAAATGAATCAGTCCCCTAAGTATTCAAATAGTGATTTACAAGAACATAAGTAATTATGATTCGAGAGCTCTTAACGCATACTTTGCAATATGGCAAATTACCATGGAAATACTTCTTTGTTGCATGATAGATATAAATGTATGCCGCAATTTACACTTATTACAATTCTTGAAAATGTATGTTTCAATCTCTTTTCCAACTACAACTGATCGTATTACGCATATAATAACATCAGCCTTCAAAACGCAGTGAATCAAGCCCTACTTTGATCTGTTCGCGGTGGAGTGACGCATCGAGGTTCGCTGCGATGTTACGCGACGAAGTTCGCTGTGATGTTCGCAAGTGAGTACGCGGCTTAAGGTGTTACA
Organism: Monochamus saltuarius; assembly: GCA_025584915.1. Taxonomy (NCBI): domain Eukaryota; kingdom Metazoa; phylum Arthropoda; class Insecta; order Coleoptera; family Cerambycidae; genus Monochamus; species Monochamus saltuarius. Next base: position 15,325,615 of record CM046730.1, on the reverse strand, counting down.
CTCTTTGTACTGTAATTTTAAAATACTACACTAAAAAGTTCTATTTTTCCGGTTACATTTTAGCGCTCCACCTATTTGTACATTATAGACACATTTAGATCGTTTAGAATTAGTTGAAATGCATTTTTGACGGATGATTGAATATTGAATATTTAGACGCGTTATCGTGATTGAGCAACATGACAAATGTAATAACAAAAAAATAAATATGACAGTATTTTAAACAATAATTATGTATTTTTAAGTAATTAGGTAATTTTTTTTTCAAGACTAATTACGTAAAGCATCTAGCATAGGTACTCTATACCTGAACCCGGGCGTTTTGGAGTCATTTGGCTTTTTTTTCTTAAATAGCAGTTGACGAAGAATCTCTGTAACTTCTTTCGTGTTTTATTTAGTAATCTATTTTTGGGCACGCTATGAAATCATAAGGTGTTACACCTTTTGTGTAGTAATTTTAAAATACTACACTAAAAAGTTCTTTTATTCCGGTTACATTTTACCGCTCCACCTATGTGTACATTAGACATATTTAGATTGTTTAGAATTACTCGTAGTTGAAATGCGTTTTTGACGGAGGATTGTTGAGATGGGAAGAAATATGCTTGAATATTTAAACGTGTTATCGTGATTGAGCAACATGACAAATAATAACAAACGATAAAGAAACAACATCTGACAAAAGTTACAGTATTTTTTAAAATAATTATGTATTCTTAAGAAATAATTAAGTGAATTTTTTTTTCAAAATTAATTGCGTAAAATATCTACACTGATAAAAATGATTGTAAACGTACAGGTTGTTCGTTCATACATTAAAGTAAAAATCCAAAATCCATTCTGTATTACAAGAATTTTCATGTGAACACTGTACATTTACGTCTTTTATATAAAGTTACATGATTTTTTCTTTTGGATACGTGGTGTTAAATGTGAAAATATTATCTTTGGAATTTAACAGAAACGACTAATGACGTCATCAATTATAGTTTTTTCAGAAACTTACCCAATTTTTTTCTGTTAAAAAGCTCTCCTGTTTCTAATAAACTTTTAGACAATTTTGTCTGTATTTCTTCCCGTTTAAAAGTTATAAGCAATATCGTCCTAAAGAGTGGCAAAAGAAATACCACCTAAAAGTCACATTAACGGTGGAAGGATCAACTAGTCGTTGGAAAATAATAGAATGTTCGTTGTTTAAAGTGCCTAAATGTCATTAAGAATAAATAAATGGATCAAACACGATAATTCCTTAATACAGTTAAAATAAAAGGTCATTTACAAAAACATAAGTAATTATGATTCGAGAGCTCTTAATGCATACTTTGCAATATGTCAAATTACCATGGAAATACTTCTTTGTTGCATGATAGATGCCGCAATTTACACTTATTACAATTCTTGAAAATGTATGTTTCAATCTCTTTTCCAACTACAACTGATCGTATTACGCATATAATAACATCAGCCTTCAAAGCGCAGTGAATCAAGCCCTACTTTGACCTGTTCGCGGTGGAGTGACGCATCGAGGTTCGCTGTGATGTTACGCGACGAAGTTCGCGACGAGGTTCGCTGTGATGTTCGCAAGTGAGTACGCGGCTTAAGGTGTTACACTCTTTGTACTGTAATTTTAAAATACTAAACTTAAAAAAGAAGCAAACGCCCTCATCCTACATACATATGATCTATTCTCTATATGACCTTCTCTCATTTCAAGACACATATCCAATCTTCGCCTGACTTCTTTGTGGGGCATTTCTCCATTAAACTCATTACAAGCGTTTGTGATTGTTTCTCTTAAATGATTAATATCTCGCGAAGGTGTTTTGTAAACCTTATTTTTTAAAACTGACTTTCTGGGCCACTGCATAGATCCATTTATCCCAATTCATTTTTCTGAAATGGTAATATTGCTGTACAATCCTGGCCTCGTAAAACCATAGATTTCTCCTTAGCTGCAAAGGGACATTCTCCAGGAGTGCAGGAAGTTCTTCTTGTAGAAAATTTAGATAACTCACGCTCTTCAATGAATGCTCATAAAAATAAGGCCTAATTAAATGCCTACAGATGATACCACACCATACATTTACTTCTAAATGACCTTGGTTTTGGACTGATTTACAATGTGGGGATTTTCAATGGACCAGTAGTGTTCGTTGCACTTGTTTGGCAAACCATTACTGACAAATTGAATTTCGTCCGTTCAGAGAACGTGCCGAAAAAGGTTCTGATCAACAGTTTCTACATTTGCTACAATTTGAGCTTTAAAATTAAGTCTATTTGCTCAGACAAATACTCCAAATTGTGAATTTTGTAGTCATGATACCCATTGGTCTTCAAAATTCGTTGAACGGTTGATTTATCCAAATTCAATTCAATTTTGTTCGAAATATTGTAACAGCCTAGCTGTATTAACATTGTTTCTTACCCCTCGGTCAATTATTTGATTCTTCCGAACAGAAAATGCATCTTTATTTCGTCGCTAGGTCGCCTGCAATCTTGTAAAGGTTCCATGATCAGGAATGAGGCGCTCTGGATACCTTTCTCGATCTATAGCTCTTCGTGAATTTTTTTGTGATTTGCTGTAATGACAAGTATTTTGTGACATTATGCACTTTAAACAACGAACATTCAAATATTTTACAACGACTACTTGACTTGAAAAATGTCTCTATTAAAAGTTTATTAGAAAGAAGAGAGTTTTTTACAGGAAGAACATATGTGTATGTTTCTGGAAAAAATATATTTGAAGACGTCATTTGACAAACATGATACTTTCTATTGAAAATCGAGGTTACCTCATCTCATTTAACACCATGTGTCTAAATTTTATTTAAATTTTTTGATCCTTACAGTAGGCCCTGCACCAGTCCATCGCACTAATTTCATATTTCTGTGTTCTACATATTAGGGACAGTAGTGCTGTAGGGCTCGATATTTTCTCATTGTTCCTGATGTAAAAATAACTTACAGAGGCTGAAATATGATATAGTTAAAATTTACGGAATGAAAACTATTATTTGTGAAAAAACATGCTATTACTAGCTTCTGGACTCTTAAAAAAATATAAATGAGAGCACCTGGCACTTTAAAAGTTTTAAATGTTGACGTTTAAGCTGAACGTTCCGTATGACTCAGACAAGTGCAAAGTCGTCTTCAGCGAAAAAGCCATCGCCTCACCACCAAAGCAATCTTTGGGTATCACGGCGACCGCAAGCTCAAGGAAGAAATACTTTTAAGTGATTATAAGCTTCCAACGCAACGCTCGAAGGTACGGCTGAATTAAAGGATGTGGTTGCTCGACTGGATAGTCCCGTATCCGCCAGTAAAAAGGGCATTACATAAAAAAACACAATCGTTTAGTACGTTGACCCGCATCCACTTGTTTTTCAACTAGGCCCATCTCCATATAAACATTCTTTAACGGGGAAGATGCACCTACGAGACGGGTAAGTAAAGTACCTTCTAGCCACCATAAAACAATAGATGTATCTGTACTATTATAGAGCTTGCTTCGTCGAAAGCTCCAGAAACCTGCCCGAGATCGTGGGAGAATTTTGTACGAGTATCTAAAAGGTCCAGGGAAACCCTTCAAGTGCTTCCCACTTCAAACAACATCTAAGATAAGAGACAAACCACAAGGATACCTCATATACAAAGTAACCCTGTTTGTTGTTCTAATAAATAGAATAGAATAATAAAGATAAGCAATTATTTTTTGTGTTTGAAGTGATAGGGGAAAAATGAACAAAATGAATCATTGGCTTTTTACTTTATTGGAATTGCTGTGTTTTTTTTGATAAACTAGAAACGGCACATAAATTTGCATCATACAAAATCCACCGCATGGACCCCATTTAGATTAATTTATACTGTTTGTTGTTATTTGAGCCGGTTTTTTTTCAATTTAGTGAATAAAATGGAAATGCCTCTTCAATACTTAGCAACATTTATTTGTGCCAAACTTAGCACATCCAATAAAGTTATAATATCTCATAAACCGAGCCTTAAATCGAAATCTTATAAGAATAACAAAAATGAATACAGACACTATCTAAATTTTTTTTTGTGAAATCATAGGCGTACTCTAAAAAAATTGAAGGAGTTTGTTGGTACTACAACCCCCCTTTCCTCCATTCGTTCTTCGATATTTTATACCAAAATTACACCAAGTGTGCCAACTTAAGATATGTGCCATATTTCAAATAAATACCTCTAAAATCCCCGGAGTTATCCCAAGTGGCATTTCTAGTGAATGGAACGTAGCAGCCACGACAAGGGTACACATTATTCAAGTAGATATGTCATAATTAATTCATTGGCAGGCTCTCACTTTTGTCATTGTCGATTTTTAACTTCATATAATTTTTATAATAACTTTTACAATTAGATATTTGACTCAACTTAAAGGAGGCCACCCGAAGAAGCAATCCTAAAATTCCAGAAATAGGTCAGATCTCATCTATTATGGTTGAATTGTCGTGTTCCCACTGCCAAAAGTGAAGTTAGATATTTATAGAGTGTTTGCATTAAAGCAGGTTAGCAAATTTAGATAGATTAATTTCTTTAGATAATTATTGAATAGAGCTTTGTCTGTGGAATTGTTCATTAGCATACCTAGATGTTTGGTATCAGAGAACATACATATGACTTCATTGATAGGAATTGTAGGAGATTTGATTTATAGTAGCTTAAAATACCTTTCTAATTCAGTAACAAAGAATATGTAGTTAAGAGCTGGACCTACTAATTTGTAATACCCTGTATATTTCAATCAGAAAACAGATGAGTACAAATTGCTAGTATCAACTCACCTGGCAACTTAATTTTTGGATGTTCCTTATGCGTTGTACTTTCGATTGGTATTAAATTCGTTTGGTAAGCAAGTGAGTGCAATATTAAAAAAATATTATAGTATTTTTAATTAAAGGTAGTCATGAACATATTTCTTTAGGAAACCTATTTGCGATATATTTGTTTACATATTGTTTTTGATAATAATTCGGTGAGCAGATGGGCAAAGGACGACTTTAGTTCAGATCTTGTACTATAATATTTTAGTCACATTTAGTTCCCATACTTTTATTTAAATTAAGATGGGAGTATATAATATTATAACCAATCGAATACTATACGTAACAATATGCAAAAATAATAATTGTTGTAAAAGGAAAATTATATAACAGCTAATTGGTTAACCATTCACAGCGGAAAACTTGTATGTGTTAGTATTTGCTCAACAAATTGTTAATCACTCATATTTACAATAGTTACCAGCGGAAATGACAACATTCCATCGCTTCAAGAATATTTAGAACCATTAAGGAGAAATACATATACCTAACGATTCAAATTCAAAGAACGTTCATAGATTTAATGTAATGTCCAAAAATATAACCAATTTTTTAAATAAAAAACGCAATTATATTACAGAGACGGCTCCCGTTCATTCTATTTTTAATATACATTTTTTTCACAAGTAATAATTTTCCTTTAGATACAACTTAATTATTAAATAATAATAAGTAATAATAATAATGCTTTATTGCTCATTTACAGGGCAATTTACACAAGAATACAACTAAACAAATATAAGCCAAAAAGAAAAAAGAAAATAGTGAAAAACACACATGATATAAACCGGTGATTTATGTAAAATATTAGTTTTTGGCTTTGCAAGTCTAAAGGTGTTAGTACTTTTTGAATTCATCCTAGGTACTGAAAAGTTAGTAGCAGAAAATATGAGTGACATACGAATTCTATGAGAATCTAGAGTTTGAACATCAAATCTACTGACTAAAATGTCGTAATTTAGTTCTATTTCAGAATAAATCCTATCAACTTTGTAAGTTAAATATTTTAAGAACTTTTTCTGAATTCTTTCAATTTGCCACTTTTAAATATTGTAATAAGGATACCATATCAGAGCACCATATTCAAGCCTAGAGCGCTCCAATATTTGAGAATTGCTTACAACCATAAAATCTCAATGCATCTTTCGTATTTTCAATAATATGATCATTAAATGTTAATTTAGCATCAAACAATACTCCAAGACCTAAATAAGAGTTACAACGGGATAAATTAGCATTGTCAGTGCTGTATACAAAGTCATAGAGCGATTGTTTTCTTAAGAAACTAAGAAATTTACAGTTATAAGGATTAAGATACAAACTATTTTTTAAGCATCAAGAATTTATATGATATAGATCAATTTGTAACTTCAAGCAATCCTCTAAACTATTTATAACAGAATAGAACTTTAAATCATCAAAAAAAGTCTACAAGAACTAATTGCACCATTCAAATAATTAATATATAGTAAGGGGTCCAAGTATGAAACCTTGAGGAACTCCTGAGATAGCAATGTAATGAGTCGACTCAAATCCACTTTAATAAACAAATTGCTCTCTTTTGCTTAAATAAGATTCAATAAATTGAATCATATCAAGGCTAAAACCAAAATTTGTTAACTTACAGAGTCTTATGGCAAACCTTTGAAAAATCCATTTGTCCCTTATTATCTAATATATCTGTAATGTACTCTGTTATTACAGCTAAGTTTGTGGAAGTAGAACTACCTTTTACAAAACCATGCTGATATGGAGAAATTAAATTACAGACCGATGGATATATACGGATAAGATAAGATATATTTCAAAATTTGATATTATAGATATTGGCCTATAATTCTTAAAAACTGGATAAATTCTGGCTTCCTTCCAACGACTTGGGAAAAACTTTGTTTTTATAGCCAAATTAAACAACGTAGAAAGCGGGGCTGCTAGTACAGCAGCACAATCCTTTATTATGAAAGAGGGGATGTCGTCTGAGCCAGAAGTCATTTTGTTTCTTAGTTTTTTCAATGCATTAAGAACTTCACTTTCAGTGATCTGATTAAAAAAGATATTATTGTTATAAGATAGGATAATTCAGAGTCATTCTCTGGTTCAGATTGCAAAAAGACACTACCAAAAAATTTAAAGAAAGCAGTTACAATATCAGCAGGGTTCTTAAATCTTTGGTCATTATATAAAACTTCCCCAGGAATCCGAAGTTCCCATTTTCTTTTGATCAAACGATCAAACAAATTAAGGGTTTGTAGAAATTGTAGACTCTGCTTCTCTAATATAGTTAGAAAATAAGGTATTAATTTGATTTTTAATTATCCTACGTAGTCGTTTAAATTCTTCATTAAACCAATTTATTTTCTGTCGTTTTATATTTATCAAAAAATTTAGCTTTCAATTTAATGTTTTTAATGACACTAGAATCAAACCACGGTGGATATCTATGCTTAAAGTAAGTCTTAGTTCAGATTTCAAATAGTGGCTAAAAATTACGGAATGAATTATTATTATATTTCAGCTGCTGTATTGTATTTTTATGAATAAGTACATTTTTTATCTACAAGCGAGTATCTTGTAAAAAAACTTGATATAAAGCAAATGGGACGAGATAAAGATAACATACATACTTGAATAGGGTTATTAAAGCTTAAAGCTCCACCTCTGTACACAAATATAAAGGCGCCGTAATCCTGAAATGATAAGAGCAAACATAATAGTTTTCATTCATAAATGCTAGATACAAATTTGACGTTGTGGTTGGTACCTGTCCTTTGTTGGTATTGTGAAGATGGTACCTACGTATTAACACCTCATGTAAAAAAGCTGTCATAGTTCAGTTAATACGTCACTTCATTATTTTTAGATTCTGGTTTAAAATACGTCACTAGAATTCAACAGAATTGGCTCCAAGTAGTCAGTGGCGGATCTAAGGGGGGAGAAGGGGGTTTGGAGACTGAAGACAATAAAAAATACAACATATAAACATACAAAGAAAAAATCCAAAGACGAATAGTTCAATTTTTTAGAAATTGACTCCTCAATGTAGCCTTACATACAGTTGAAGATTTCCATCCTCCATGGCGTTTCAATGTTAAATTGTCCACAAGCAATGTTGCAGACGATCTGCCAAAACAGTAATGGGTTTTTAATATTTAAGTATTTTGTAATTTCACTTGGAATTAGTATTTACACCAACAAGTTGACTGAACAACAATGGTATCCCATCGACTTCTTCAAAAATGGAATTCATTTGGTAAAATGTCGACTTTTTCACATTTTTATTGATTAAAAGCCTTTAACATAGAATACTCTGACCATAAGGTCGATGGTTTTAGTATCTCTGACTTTTCTTGTAAATACGAGAGAAGGACGTTTTCAGTAATTTTCTTCACAAACTTTCTGTCACATCAGTCTATAAACCATCTGTAACAAATTTCATACACTGTTTTAGATTTATTGGGTAATAGATCTGCTGTAACTCCATTTGGTGTTTTAATCATATCTCACTATCCGAACTCAACATTTTTAACAGCTTTACAACAAAATATCGTCCTTCCACTCGAAGTTGTGAAAGTATCTATAAAAATATCCAATGAATAAGTTCATCCAATAATTTACAATTTTTGTGTCAACTAACTGGATGATATAAATGAGTGATAGATGATAAAAATATTTTTAGACATTCTCGTATCAAAGACTTGCAATGCATGGGGTCAAATAAATATGAGATAATTATCTGATTCATCAATTTATAATGCAGTTCAGTTGTAAGTGCTCTGCGAATATAACAATTTAATATTTGTTCTCTTGGTGCAAATTATCAGCTATTTTTTAATTCTTGAAAGTCGTCGCATAAAGATAATATTGACAATGGAAGAAAGACAATTAATAACATTCTTATAGCAATATAATGAATACTTTTTTGATAATAACTTTTTTATTTAATTGTTTTGTCTTCTAACAAAAATTAAGTAGTTGCTCAAGTTAGCAATCTTTGTTTTATTATAGGTATCATTACAAAATTAATTTTAATCGGATTTTAAATTCGATCAATGAAAAAGAAAGTTTCATATAATTGTAGAGGTGATTCACCCTCAATGGACATATTGTAGTATTTCCATTTACTTGAACTCATAGTCAAAGAAGACCAATAATAAACCTAAGTCATGTAACAAATTTGGTTATTCCAAATAATTCAGAGGCATTCATTTTTGTCTTTGGGTTTGCGCCTGTGATAATTAAATGGTTTGGTGAATATCTGTCTGATCGAACTCAAAGAGTCAAGTATAAAGATAACATTTCCACAGAAAAACAGAGTATTTTTGGTGTATCAAAATTTAAGTGAAAATATATGCAAACCATGTGCTGTGATACTGTGATATTGTAATATTATTGATGTTTGTTTTTTTAGCCAAGTGCTATTAATAAAGATTATTATTAACAGGGCAGAGTAGCCCAGCGATGTAAAGGTTAAAACTACTAGAACTTCAATATTTTTTTCCGCGGAAGCTATAAGAATTTTATAAAAAATTTTTTTTAGGATATTGCCTTCATTTTTCATTACGCATCGATTCCTAATTTTTTTAGATCTGAATCACCCTGTATGTCCTTAAACCTAATTAGGAGTTATCGTCACCCTTAAACATACTTAAATCATATTCTGCATATATCGTCTTTGAACTATTAACAGATGATTTTGTATTGGAAACGGAAAAAGTAAAACTGAATTTACTTTTTAAAGCCCAAGCTTCTAATGTCTTGACCTTGACAAAGAACTAGTTCATGGTAACCACAGAGGCCAAATTTGACTTAACCGTTCACTTCTATACGTTTAAATCTCCATGGCACTGCTGATATGAATGCTCAACGTAGCCTCGTCTCAGAACTGCCACAGGAAGTAGATACATGTTTAATTGGAATATTTTTATGAATTAAAGTTATCACAAATTTATATTAGAAAGGAAAAAATAAACAAACATTAAAAATATTACTCTTATTATTCTTTCTTCAAATTTGAGTATTTAAGGATTGTTAACTGATGTACAAAATAAAAAACATTTAAGAAAAATTCAATACTGCATAAACAATGTGAAAAGTGTTGAAATCTGTCTAGATTAATATAAATAAAATAAGGAAAAAATGTAGTAGGCAAAGGTAAAACTTTATTGAGGATGTGGAAAACAATATTAATTCTTGTAATGCAAAAGAATTTTGGGCACATTGACAATTAGAAACCGATAGTTTTATGCTCAGGGGCTAAAGTATCTGAAAAAATTATTTATGTAAAAGTTTGGAAACAAGTTCATAACAAAATCAGTAAAAACATGTTTTTTTTTCAGCCAATCTAATGAATGCAACATACAGTACGTTCATAAAGTAACGCATAACATCATTATTAGCTAAATAAGCAATGTTATTAAAAATTCCCGAAACAAGTCGATTTTTGATTTACTGTTTTTTCAAATAATAATATACAAGGTGACCTACCTTCGAGTAATGACATCATCACACGTTTTTTAAATGGAACACTCCATTTTTTCACATTTCCGGAATTTATGCGTTACTTTATGTATGTATGATAAGGTTTTAATAGAAATTCATTACAATATTTCATATCATATTTAAGTCAAAGGTAGTTTACAGTTAGATACAATGGCAATTTATCATCTCGCTAATTCTGGAATTCCACAAGGATTAATTTTAAGACCTTCGCTATTTTTATTATTCATAATTTATTTTCCAAATCTTATAAAACATTTTAAATGTCTATTATATCTGTTAGAATAAAATATAATAAAGAAATTTTAATTATTTAACTGTTCAATCATACAGAATGTTTCATATATCTATATTTTTTAACGTACTTTTGTGGTCCATCCTGAGATGGAAGTAAACCGGATAGAGGTGCGATACCTATTAATTTTAAATATAATGGCCGTGATTCTTCTTCCAGTAAAATTATCAACGGATGCAGACTAATAGTGGGCAGCGTTGTCAGATTTACTGGCTCATACTCTGCTTTTTAAACGACATGTATGCATGATTTGCTATTCAAATTAGAGAATCTACAAGACAAGGAACGGAAATGTCAGTGCAATCGGTTTACTTTTCATATTTATCTTATCAATGATGAATTTAAAATGGTCACGATATTTGAAAGTCATGCGAAATTCTTGTTGAATTCGAACGAAAACATTATTTTGGCTTTGAAGAAATGGTACTTTTGCGTTCAAGAATGGGAGCTTTTTACTATTATTCATTCGAGAACGTCAAAGCTTTTCGCGTTCGAATACAAACAATATTTTTTCGAAAACTGTAATAAAATAAAACAATTGTGTTATGTAAAACAATTTAATTTATATTTTAAATCGTTTGAACCGTGTGAATCAAGACACAACTTTTAAGGTCGTTTTAATAATTGGTGTAGAGCTCTGAGAAGAGAGCTTCTAAAGGTAACGATCGATGATATAGAAGACAAAGATTCAGTTATTATTATAGGAATTCCCAATTCCAAAACTCATATGTTTTGTGATTTCAAGTCCAGACCAAATGAAGATATACCGCAAACACTGTGCTTTACCTCTGGCAGTTTTATGAAAATTCAACAAAATAAGGAATGTGCCGAAAAATTTGCTTATCTCAATACAAAATAAAATTTCAATTACAAATAAATTGTTACCATCTTCAGCACAGCCTACGGAACTTGCCAATAATGCAACGTGCAGTAAACAATTACAACAGCAGCCCCATTGAACACAGAGAACTAAAAGCTACGATAACTGACAGCACTAGATCTGGCATAAATTTGGCTCACTGCAATATCGGAACATTCCATTTACATGTAGTGCAAGATAAATTGTAATCGTTATGTTATAATTGTTATGTATTGAAATGTCGTATTACTTAAAATATATATTGTTTAATTAATAAAATCATAAATTAAGTTAATAACAAATTATAGTGACATTTATTTTATGTTCTACAACTAAAAAGACTGGCGTTTTAGAACATGTCGACCATGTCTTCAACATCGAACATGAATAATTGAATTAATTTAATATCAACCTTCAGAATCACTTATACATACGAAAAAAGCTCTTTATTCAGTTTTGTTGGTTATCTATGATATAAGAGTATCCCCTAAATTTACTGCCAAAACTATAAAATAGAAGAATACAACATATAAATAATCATACTTAACTATAGACTCAGTCTATTTACATTATTATTTCTAATTTCATAGACAATTTGTATGTGTATATCCGGAATATCAATCAAAAAATATTTTTGCATTAGTTTTTTTAGCGCATATTTTTTCCATAATTTCTTAAATGCTTGTCTGATGTGGCGATACTGCTAATGAAGTGGTGGACCTGAGACCGGATAAAATTTGTCCGTTATATGTTATACACACAGAGCCACAAGCTACGATTGAACATACTCCGTTCATGGATGGAATAACTTGGGATGATCAAAAACACAGCATCCTCAGCTACAGTAACAAGTGTCACAGTGGTCGCTACAACCAAACCACTGTTTAAGTTATTTCCACTGTATCGTTTTGCAAAGTTACATCTCCCGGAATATATATGATGGAAGATTCAAATAGTAAAATTACTTCAAACAATGGAAATATAAAAAACGCTAGAGAAAACTTTAGGTTTATAATTAGTGCTATTAACTGCACAGTACACTGGTACTAGGCTATGTTGGGCTAGGCTAGTTGTAATACATCTAGGCATGTCAATTTATTGTATTTTTTCGGGCAAATTCTCGAATTTTATTTATTACCTATTATTACTGCATTAGAAAAAGTAACTAAACTTTATTCAAACAAAATTCTAGGATACAAAGAAAATAACAATACAATTATTTGAACTGCAGAAAACTGCATGAACCTCATCTTATATCTTTTTCATATATTGTGCATTTAAGCATTATATTTGGCATTTATTACCGTATAAGTTAAATAAAAATATTTAATCCATTGTTAATATTTTACTGTGCAATATTATTGTTATATTTACAATCAGAACCATTCGCAAATTTTTTCAAATTACTGAGTAAAAATTATGCTAGAATTACACTGTGAACGCAAGCACTTCCGTTTTCCTGTGAAGACTGTTAAAAAGTCTTGTCGAATAGGGAAATGAGCGGATATGAGACAAAAATTACTTTATCCGGTGGGTTGGAAACAATACAAATCGTAAGATGTCGTTATTTACCCCTTTTATAGGGTTTCAAGGCCACTCAAGCCAGCGAAGTGTTCTTCCTGCTGCATGCACTTGTTCTTCAGTCGCTCCAGGTACACTCCGTCCATGGAAGCCGCTATAATTCATTCTCTCGAGTCGGAATCTGTTTCTATAAATAGAGCTTCATTCTGCATGTTCATAAACCATTTGTTTATAAAATATAGTCATATTTACCGACTCATAGAGTCGTTACACTGTATTGTTTCACTTATTTGTCATTATGTAACGCTACCATGACACTATGTCGCGTTCAGCTGTTTTTAAAGACCCTTGAGATAAACGAGCGTCACACCCGATCAAGTAGGCATTCCTGCTCTCTTATCTCTTCCCGTTCGGGGCAGGACCTGGGAAGCGGCTCGAATTTTACAAGATTCTATACAGGATGTCCAAGTGTAGTGTAAGCTGCCAATACTCGTTTGCAGGCGCAGCTAACATCTACATATTTTGGAGGGGAGGTGTTAAGGTTCAAATATTTTATTTATTTATTTTATTTACGTTGTTTATTGTATTGTTTTATGTATTTTATTTACTTTATTTTATACCATTCAACAGGCGAATGCCCAATTACAGAATAGGAATCACATACAAAAAAAAAGAAATACAAAGAAAGAAATGTATAGTGAAAACAACAGACATTATATAAGAAATAATAAAGATAAATACAAAACAGATACAGAAACAGAAAAATAGTAATATTTGCAATTCAGATGCATAGCAGAAAACTATAATACATAATTAACGCTAGAAATAGCATCAAATAAAAAAGCATCATAGTGCTACCTGTTTCAGGCATGCAAGATACATTGAAATATATCAACCGATGTCTTTAAGTTGTTATAAGTACTGTACATAAAATTCAGGGGGAATATTTCCTAATATTAGCTCTTGGTGTTGGCAAGTAACACGTACCAGTATGTGTTAAGATCCGTAATCCGTATTAATGTTATAATTAAATTTAATAATATGCTGTTAGTGGTAAATCATATAGTTTTACACTTTTCAAAATTTAAAAATGAATTGTTTACTCTACACCAATCACAAATTCTGCTGAAGTAACGTAAGTAAGTCATTAATGTCGGATATTTTGGTAATCGGACACAGTCTACGTTCAGATTACTAATAATATCATTTATAAATAAAACAAATAATAATGGGCCCAAAACCGAGCCTTGAGTGACTTCTGAAGACGCCATCACTTCAGCAGACTTAAAACGATGATGCATAACATGCTGGATTCTATTAGTTAAATAGTCTCTAATTAAGTAAGTAAGTAGTTCAGAATATCCGAATGACTTTCAATTATATAATGTAACATGGTTAACTTTGTCCAATGCTTTAGTGAAGTTGGTGTAAATTATATCAGGTTGAAACCCATTATCAATAGAATCAGCAATACATTCAATTACACGAAACAGATTCGTAATAGTAGGCATCCCTCTGAAAAAATGTTGTCATTCGCTTACCATATGCTTGGTATAGAAAAAAAAAAATAGCATTTCAAAACATGGCAAATATTTCATCTTCTGAGGATAAAGGAATATCTATCCAAAAGTTGTTACACAAATTGTCAATGTTTGGCAAATTAACAGAGTTGTTACTATAAGACCGTTTAATGAAATTAGTAAAAGAGCTGCATATAGTTTCAAGATCAGTAATTCAGTCAACTTTAATCACAAAACTGTTTGGTACATTTTTAGAATTCTTAGTATTGATTGATTACATATATTAAGTGCCTTGGTAACATAGGAAGATGTTTCCATGATTAAGACATTAAGATCACTCTGCTCTTCTATCATAGCTTAGCTTAAAGTTATGATTGCTAAAATGTAGAATGGATAAGAGGAGTAACCCACAGTGATATATGATCTAGACCATTCATATAAACTCCAGACACAGCTTTTAAGCTGTGCTCCAGATTCAAAAACTAAGAGATAAGGATAAAATTAATAACACGTCATCAATTTTCTGAACAGTGCAAGTCTTTAAGTCGATGAAACTATACTCAATACTGAATAAGGTTGTCAAGACCCATGGATCTCATTTACCTTATCTGAATAAACAAAACCTCAGAAATTCAGCTAGAAAATCTATTTAATTTACACGAACAATCTTGATATATGCCACCAAAAAGTTTTCGTTTAGTGTTTTGGTATAATAATTATTAACTCTTTATCAAGACAGTAACTCCTATCAATGCATGTACAAAGATTTAACTGCATGGCATACAGTTTCAACAGGATGGTGGATATTAGGACATTGTTGTTAAATATATGAATACTTACAAGCACTTTATTGCACCCTGTATTTACTAAATCTTCAATACCGGGTGTTTCACAAGTATCAGTACAGGTCCGTGACCAAATTGTTGTCAAGCTAAACAGCAATTTCTAGCGTTCGCTGGCTAGGTAGGTACACCACTGCCTAAGTTCTAAGTGAGTGGGCCAAAAACTAGCCCTTCACTACGATCCCATGGTCTATTGTGGCTCACATCACATCCCAACAGGTTTAGCCTCTTTGTGAAACCAATAGCCTTACTGGGTAAGATTCTGTCCAGATCTTTTGGCAAGAGGTGCATTTTGCCACATATAGAAAATCTGGTCCATTCTCCAGCTGGTCTAAGCCCTGTATAAGCTCCTAAAATTACGGCATTCATATGCCTGACTCCCTGTATATGGCTAAAAAGATAATTTGACAAACACTCCGTATATATATTTTAATCTGTTACTCGCAGGTTGAAATGCTCGAGTATTCGTTAAATGGTACTTCACTCCCACATGGTCTACATATTCAACGTAAGTACCTATTTGGGTTTGTTAGATTTGTATCAGAATAAAAATCATAATCTACCTGTAAATTGAATAGCACATGGCGTAGGGGGAGAAACCTGTTAATTCTGGCCTTTGTTGATCCAGACGTTTAAAATTTGTAAAATACAAGATTTACATATAATGTAAATACTTATATGTGTATAAATAGTTTTAAATCTGTCTAACATATGAATTGGGGAAGTTGCTTGCATTTTATATTGGTTTGAAATACATTACAGGGTAATATTTCAAACATATTGCAAGGTCAGAACATATGTGTCTGGTGGCAATAGTCACATAATAATTAAAATATTAACATTAATAAATTGCCATAGAACGTAAACAAAGCCACGTGGCGGAAAACCCCGTAACTTTGGTGTGACGTTACGCGTCTTTTAGCGCGGTTTGTTTCCATGGATGCGGGTGTAGGTTACGGTGTTGGTAAACAGACGTTTGTTTCTTGTATTTATGCGTTTTTTGGCCTTTGTAGGTCATAGGTGCATAATGTAAATACTGTGTAGGTAATGCCATCATTATTAGTAGTGAGGTAGTAAACGGGATTGTTAAAAGTACCTTATTCCTTTGTTTACAATATAAATCCGCTCGTGACAATTACAGCGACAATGCTGTTGGGTAAATGCCAGATAGATGGTTTTACTTGAGGTATTTATAAAATTATGCCATCTGATTTTACATTAAATTACTTGTTTTAATTTGAAAAATAATAACTAAAAGTAATGAATAAGGATATTTAACATTTATTGATGTTTTAAAATTAATATAATAATTTTTTATTGCTATTGCCTTTCATATAATTGGAAGGAGCCCGTGTTGAACCAACATACAAAATTATTTAATAAAAACCACATCAAAAAAGGTTAATTTTATCGATATTGACCAAGAGTATCTTGTTTTTAGTTTAAAGTTCAGGCTATCTAGAAATAATTTTGTGGCTTTATCGTGCAGGGTAAAAAAATGGCATTACTGTGCTAAAACTAGTCCGTCCTTGACAAAGTAAATAAGCTAAATATGTTTTAATGGGTTTAATTTAAGGGGTCTTATGTCTAATGTCTATCATATTAAAAAAATATTAATTTACACCAGTTATTTTAAAAATTCTCAAAAAAACGATTCCTTTAGCCTGTATCATCAAAGGGCCTTGACTGCCGTTCAGTGTCATCAAATTACTTTGTAAGCTGTTCAAGGCCGTCAAATTACATTGTTCAATGTGACATATATTCATTTATGCTATAAAAGCAAAGCTTTAACAAAAACAATTTAGCTATTCCGTATAATTTTGAAGACGACACGTCAGCTATTGATATATAAGTAAAACAAATTTATTAAACAACTTGGTATTTATCTTATTTTTTCTGTCATATGTAATCTAGAGAATGGAGCCATAAGCTGGTGTGCATACCTAGTATTATAATCGTGAACATCGTGAATATTTCAATTTTTGTGAATATATATTAATGTCTCAAAATTAACACATGTGGACACGTAGTATTTTATATTTTTAAATAAGTTTCTGCAAGGTGCATCAGGTAGGGCTCGATCTACTATTCTAACAGCAGCCTTCTAGAGCGTAAACATATTGATTGCTTTAGCTGACTGCCCCCATAACAAAATACCATAAGACAGATGACTGTGAATAATAGAGAAGTAAACAGTACATAATAAATACCGTGGTAAGCAAGATTTCATTCGACGTAGAGCGTATATTTGGGAAGATATTTTAGAGCATATATTATCCAATTGAGGTTAGTGCCAAGGGTGATACCAAGCAATTTGATTGGGTGTGAACGAGTGGCCCACTTATCTGAGCTAATTAGTAATGTTTGTGTTTTTGACTGATTTAACTTCAATTTACTGGAAGAGAACCATGCTTCAGCTTTAGTCAGGTCACTCGTTTCAAAGCCATTATTAGTGCCTCGAATCAACAAAGTGGTATCATCAGTGTACAAAATACATGTGCTGTCAATTATAGAGTAGGGAAAGTCGTTGATATAGAGAAGAAAAAGTACTGGTCCCAGCACAGACCCTTGAGGAACACCATTTGTAACTGGAATAACAGTTGATTCCATATTATCCAAACACACGAATTGTTTTCTACGCGGTGTAGAACTAACTACATCTATCCGCCATTCGCTACTCCATGCCGGACTGAAAATGTCACAGACACGAAGCGTTCTACATGCAGTAGACACCATTGAAAGCTGTCGACCTTTATCGCGTTCGGCGAAAAACGATATTTTGCAAACACGGAATTCCAGGAAACAACTACTCTGCGGGCTAATACCCCGACCAGCATTGAATTACATCTGGAAAACCTATAGCAACAGCTAGAGTCATTCGTCAGAAGCCCACCAGACATATACCGGTTTCGAGCTTATTAGCTCTCATCAGTATGCCATAGCATAACATTGGTATATATACCTTCATCCAGGCCTTCAGCGGCTATTTCTAGTAACTTTAAAAGCGCACTATTAGTGGATTTCTGGAAATCCAAATTGGGATTGTTATAACATAAATTTATATAGTTCTACACATCAAATTGTTCACTTTTATTTATATGTACCTATGTAAAAATAATTGTTAAAATGTGAGGTTAAAATAGCAAATGTCTTACAAATACAATTTAAAAGTTGTTACATTATTTAAGGAAATTTTCCATTTTGAACACTTTGTAGATTTGTCTACTGGGGGAGTCTGAGATATATAAAATATTCATGCGAACTTTAAACAAAAAAATTGCTTAATTGCTGTTTGGCAAGGGTAAAAAAAATAAAAGAATGAAGAAATAAAAATATGTTTCTGCATTCTTCTGAGGTGTGTACATCAACAACCGTTCCTCAAGGCAAATATAATGCCTCAATATGCTTTGTGCGTGCCCAGCCTAGATTCTTTTAAAAAATATCCCACGCATCTCCCACACGTCTGTATAATATCGTAGAATAACCACAAATCAAGACGACTGTGACTGAGGACTAGTACCTAGTATCGCTATATCGAAAGCTGTAAAAGTTCATCAGACTTGAGCTTTCGTAATGAATGATACTAGTTTTAAAAAATCGATGGTTCATTTTTTACACCCAAGAAACACGTTCGTTTCTCAATAGAATGCAAGATGGTTGTCGAAAGCGTAGTAATAAGTGATATATGAATATAAATTTTGCTTAACGGAAAATTTTAACCTACTTTATTCAAAAGGTTAATGTAACGGGACGCAGTTTTTGAACGGGCAACCGTTGAAAAACTGTTTGATTGCAAAAGAACCCTCTGCTGTCAAAACAATCGAAATTATTTATTTCTGTCTTAACATACTCGTGTATTTTGCAATAAATGAACGAGCGAACAATCTGAGGACCGCATAGAAAATGTATTTGAACTGTTTTAAAATATGTAATATTAAAATAGGGCGACATATCTTAAGGATTCTTCAACTTCAAACCAACGCGACAGCGACAACGATAACGACGCCTCAAATATCTAATAGCGTAAAAACTGTTTAATTAGCCGGATTTTTTCAGTGGAAACAAGCCTAACCCAGGTATATCTTCAATAATAATTTATTATACCTACACCGATAAAAATGGGTGAAAATTTCCATGTTTCTTTTGACATAATATTTGTCGAAAAATTTAAATTTACATTATATGTTAAGGAATAATCAAGTGTATGTGATTGTATGTAATAAAATTAATACAATCGAACTATTTACTTTTACTCAATTTATACTGAAATTTTACGGAAGTTTTCATGTGATTTGTGTTGCACATGCGCAGAGGCACATCAACCTAACCTCCAAACTAATAGTTGTGTTATTAACGTATAGTAGACAAACATATACCTTTATTAATAAGGACTTTTTGTGAGATATTCGTAAAACAGTAAGTATAAGATTATATTTTGTTACATGTGCACTTGTAGCTTTTGTCAATTTAAATATTATACAATTCATAAATATCATAGAAACTGAAACGGCATGTTGTTTAGATATTTTCCATTACATGTGTCTCTAAACTATACAAAATTCATTTTAAACAACATATTTATCTTTGTGACAGTAAAAATAGTAATTGCTTACAATAGATATTAACATTAGTTGTAGTTACGTTATTATAAATTTACTGTAACTGCAATTCGAGCTAAAAATATTTATTTCGAACAGATATACGTATATCTACAAATATTTGCAAAAACCAAGGAATATATACTGATGTTTGAAGAATAATTATGTAGCATTCACAGAGAAAATATTTAACATATTTTCTAATGCGAATGAAATACCTACATTGGAATACATTTTTAGATGATGGGTGAACAATACACTCTTACAGAGACGGATGGATAATTCACATTTAGAGAAATCCACGAAATTCTATACAGGAGGCTAACCGGGAATTGAATTTAGATCAATTAACCGTTCAACGAATTTTAAAAACTAACCATGACTACAAAATTCACAATTTGGAGTATTTGCCTAAGCGTCACATTGAAAACAAACTTAATTTGATAGCTCAAATTCTAGAAAATATAGAAACTGTTGATCAGAACCTTTTTCGGCACGTTCTTTGGACATACGAAAGTCGGTTTGTCAGTAATGGTTTGCCATACAGGCGCAACGAACACTTATGGTCCATTGTAAATCCAGTCCAAAGCCAAGGCCATTTCGGAGTAAATATATAGTGCGGCATCATCGGTAAGCATTTAATTGAGCTTTAGTTTTATGAACATACATTGAACAGCGTGAGTTACCTAAATTTGCTACAAGAACTTCCTGCACTTCTGGATAATGTGCTTTTGCAGCTAAGAAGGAACCTATGGCCTTAGCATGACGGAGCTTCACCCCACAAGACCAGGATTGTGCAATAATATTTGCATGACATTTTCCCAGAAAAATGAATTGGGATTAATGGAACTATTCTGTGGCCCGGAAAGTCACCAAATCTTTTTTAAAAAATAAGATTTACAAAACACCATCGCGAGAAATTTATCATTTGAAAGAAAAAATCATATACGCTTGTAATGAGTTAAACGGTGAAATGTTAATAAACCCAGTCCACAAAGAAATCAGACGAAGATTGACTACGTGTTGAGATGAGAGGAGGCCATATAGAGAATAGATTTCAATATGTATCTACTATGAGGGCGTATGTCTCATTTTTTTAGTTTAACTATTGTTATCATAGCCTTTTGCTTTAACTGTATTAAAGTCCTTGTATTTATTCTTAATGGCATATATGCCTTTTAAACAACGAACATTTAATTATTTTCCAACGACTACTGCTTGATCCTTCCACTGCTAAAGTGATTTTTAGGTGGTATTTGTTTTGAGATGCTTTACGACGATTTTGCTTATAACTTTTAAACGGGAAGTAATACAGAAAAGTTTCTCTAATAAAAGTTTATTAGAAAAAAAAGATCTTTTTAACAGGAAAAAAGTTTGGATTTCTGAAAAAAATATAACTGATAGCGTCATTAGTCGTTTCTGTCAAATAGAAGTACACCCTGTATACATTTTCCTCTTAATAGTAAAACACTTTACAGATTTTTTTTTGTAAGAATTAGTTTGATTTAATTGTAAAACCTGTTCTTAACGTTAATTACTTTTATTTCATGACGTTTGTTATGTAAACCTGAGTATATATTGTTATTTGCATGCACGACATCACGGATATTTTTAATTTTAATTCCTTTGAACCGTTTTGTTACGTAAGGCTATGAGTCTATGAACATTTCCCGCTCTTTCTGTGTCGGCTTTGCCTCACAATAAGTAAGAAATTGAATTTTTATAGTCGGCAAACTACCTACTAATAAAGCAAAAGTTTAGGTCTGGACAGTTAAATTGCTCCATTCCCTTCTATCGCAGAACAAATTTAGCCGATGAGTATGAAAAAACTTTAAACGAATTTTTAGATTTTTTATTAAAGTGGATCAATAGGTAACTTTTTCAGCAGTTCGTAAGTATTTAAAATAAATAAATAATAAAACATAGTCACATTTTCTTTTTATTGCTATATACTGGGTGATAACGTGGCGTTTCTGAATACAGGGTGTTACTTTGAGGGTTTTTCTTAATTATCTTTAAGTCGGTTAAAGATATTCATTTGTACACATATTGAAGAATTTTTGACTGGGACTTCCGATAAAGATTATTTAATGATTAAGGTAATATCTCTTTAACTTTTACATGTTGTTAGGCATATAGTGAACTTTGAATTATTTTAGGTTGCACTAATAATGGGTTTCAATACCGAACACCAAGATGGACAGATAATTTACAATTATAGAAGAAGGATTTTGCGTGAATGCTGTTGGATAAATATTATTATTTTGGTGTAAGGAAACATTCCGGCACTTCATTTGATCTATAGATAAGTCAATTTTTGATTGATTTCATAAAATTAAGGTTATTTAAAATTAAACATACAATTTTGTTTTAGATCAGTTTTTAAATAAACAGATGTTCATATATAACGTATTGGTTAATCAAACATAAGAAAATATATTTCACAAATAACTTCCTATTAGGAAAAACTACTAAAATAAACTGTATTCCTGTTCATTATCACTTATTTTTTCGCAATAAAACTATTTCTTTTAGTCAAATCTGTGGAGCATTAAGTCAATACTACTGCAAAGTGGAAAAGTGACAAGTGACTGCAATAATACAGACAAAGCTTTATGCTCTACTGCTGTTTTGGCGTAAAAATTGTAACGCAAAACACAATGTTCTATGTGTAACATAGAATCTTCAAAAAGTAACCACCACCAAATTTGCTACTTTGTTGTATAAATAATTTCTTAAATAAAATTACAGTCTCTGCTACGTATTTTCAACTACTGGTTACTTTTCAGTTATGTGACTTCTAAGTAACTTCCAGGTTTTGGAGACGTCGCAGTTACCAGTGAGACGACCTTTAAGTTTTCAGAACTTGAAAGTGGCAAATGGTGGTAGCAGCGCTTAACTTGTGATAGTAAAATATGACTTCAAAATTACAATCACTTTCAAGTAGTTTTGATAGTTATCGCGACGCTCAGGAAACCTTAATTGTTTGTTTAATGTTATGCAATTTGTAAATAGTATTCGTTCAAACAACGTTATTGCTACTTGTAGAACCATCAACCATCATCACGCATAGCAACTATAAAGTGTGTACCACCCTTTAAATTCACCATAAAGTAAATTTTACCATGTAGTTTCATGTAGGTGAAAACGTTAATGCTGTTCATCATTGTGTAATGTCTGTACCTATTGATCATGTCATATGTGAAGTGTTCTTTTTGCCTTTATCATATTTTTTATAACTATTAACTTCGAGCTAAGTATGGACAAATTCCCAGAAAAAAACTATATCTATACTAAACTATAAACCTTGACTAAGATTAAGTATCTGGATCAAAACACCACAATAAATCCAAAGGACAAAACATGTAGCAGGAGTAGCAAGCAGAGCCACAAAGAAATAAAGAAATGTAATAAAAATAATAATAGCGATAAGTATTCAACTACTAAGATAATAATCAAGAAAAACGTGGCAGTGGCAACTTTGCACAGACAATCTGTGGTAGTCGCAACTTTACTGCAACGTTAAAATAACGCTACGACCTCGTTCGACACTTTGTAGTAAATATTACTTTAAAGTTATATATTGCCAGTTATCGTTGCGGATGCTAAAGTATCAATTACTTTTAAATTGCGTTTCTTAGAAGAAACAACTTTACATTAAGATTTGCGAAATCCGCCATTTTGACAAGCAAGACTAAGGTCGGCATTATTGCAAAATATTAACCATAACAAAATTTATTAAATAAAAAAGAAGTAACAAACCAATTTCTCTACTTGACTAATAGTTGGTATGACTTCCACCATATTCCAATAGTATATCGACACATCTGTGCATTGAGATAATCAAGCGGTTAACGATCTCTTTCGGAATATAGCTCCATTCCTCTTCTGCCGCTACGATTAACTCATCTGCAGTCTGAGGTGGAGGAATATGATTATGAATGGCTCTAGCAACGAAATCCCACATGTTTTCAATAGGATTCATGTCAGGAGAGTTGGCTGGCCTATCTAATCTATTGATATGTTCTGCTTCGAGTGTCTGTTGAATCCTTCTTACGCGATGTGGTCGAGCGCTGTCGTCCATAAACACAAAACTTTCACCTAATTCATTACGTAGGGTGTAGATAATGGACGAAATAACTTGTTCGATGTAAATTTGACTGGTCATACTCTGTGGGATGCGAATTAATGGGGTGCGGCGGTTGAACATTATTCCTCCCCAAAACATTACGGTACCCCTTTCATCTGGAGCTACTTCACGGGGAAAATGAAGTCGCTGTTGACGACCTGGTTCTCTCCAGACCCTTTGTCGATTGTCATCAGTAACCAACTCTGGTTTCGTCTGTAAATAAGACCCACCGCACTGGCGTAAAAGCCAACCCTTATGCCCACTGGTCTTCTGGCACGTAAATTTGCGTTGTGGACTCGTCTCGAGAATAGTAGGTGTCGATATAAGACGGCGAAACGTACCTTGAAAGTGGACCCTGAGAGCTGAAGCTGAAGATGTGCGATGTCTATGGGCATATTGCACCAAATACCGATCCTCCCTTTCATTAGATACTCGAGGACGTCCACTACATGGTCGGTTTTCCACTGTATCAAATTCTTCTGTGTACTATTCGTACAACAGATGATCTAGGAATGTTCAACATGTTCGACATCTGATGATTAGAATGTCCTGCATCATGTAAAGCAGTCATTCTTTCTCGGGTAAACGCAGAAATTTCACGTCCTGGCATTATAATGTACAAAAATTCTAAGGAACACTTGGCTGAATACATTTTACCAAACTGACCAGATTTGTAACAGCATTGGTAATAAAGTGAAGGTTCATGGTCTGCAATTTATTATTGTCTTTTTTGTTATCTAAGTACAGTGCCTTCATAAATGATTACAATATCCTGATGCTTGTGATTTTTCGCTATTTTTGCATTTACTCCAATTTTGAGCTAAACGGGCTTCAAGTTCGGATTCAGTACGTCGAAATACATAGTTGGGTGGGTCTGGTAGAAAGTACAGACCACTTTCTTTTTGTGTGCCGATATACAGGGTGTTAAAAAAAGAGTGTAAAATATTTCAGGAGGTAATAGTATGAACCAAAATAAGCAGAAAAGTCTTAATAAACATGGATCCGCAAAGTAACGGTTGCGGAGATATGGACCACTATTTGTTTTTCAAACATTTTATTTTATTAGGAATAAACCTACAAAGGAAGCTTTTAACAAACAAAAAACAAAGTCACAGAAGATGACAGAGAGATGAGAAGAACGATATTCGAACTCTTTCGAAAACACCCTCCTTGATTTGGATTTCTTGACACTTTTGATTAATCCGTAGCTGCAGCTCTTCCAGGCTATTTACAGGAGTACCATACACTAATGTTTTCAAATATCCCCAAACAAAGAAATCTAGAGGGTTCAGATCAGGCGATCTTTGAGACCATAAAACAGGTCCGGCCCTTCCTACCCATCTATGTAGAAAAGTTTAGTGTAAATGCTCTCTAACGGCAATGGAAAAATAAGCTGGAGCACCATCATGCTGGAACCACATTTGTATGAGTTTTGGAAGACATTCCTTTGAATTAGAGGCAACAAATGTGGCAACCGCAACCGTTACTTTGCGAACCCATGTTTATTAAGACTTTTCTGCTTATTTTGGTTCATACTATTACCTCCTGAAATATTTTACACTCTTTTTTTAACACCCTGTAATTTCTAAAATACTGCAGTTGGACATACGCTTTGAGATTACAAAACTTTTATTTAGCATCGTCATATTACACTATTTAGAATAGGAAGGTTCTAGTCGTCCCAAAAAAACTGGCAATCCATATATTGTTAAATTGTAATATAGAGCCTTATATTTTTAAGGCAGCGATATGTCTGAGACCGTTATTCATTCATGCTTATAAAATTACCTTCAGAGAATATAAAATACTTTCTCAATGACTGCATATATAAATGCAATAATGAATCGGTTAAAAACGTTAAAAATGGCGCCAATGCGATTCTTATTATCGAAAGCCCCAGAAAAACACTTCCAAGAAAAATGGATTCTACAAATCATACAAAATATGTTCGCCATTCAGCAGATATAATTAGTTCGACTCCAAATAGTAACCTAATACTTAAAAATATTGGATATGGGTGTTGGCTATATTTCCAGAGCGAATAAAATTTATGAGAAACAAAAAAATTAAATCATACAATTTTTATATTGTTTTATGTCCCTTGTACTTTATTTTAAAGGTAATAAAGCCAATTCAAATTTACACCAAAAATTTTCTCAAAATTCTGTTGTATTATCAAGTATGCTTTTTGATAACAAATATCTAATAAGTATGCCTAAACAATAATTCATTTTATTATACAAGGTTATAATGAATCTAATTACACTGTCATTTTAAAATGTAATTTGTTCTAAAAGTTTTTCATATTTTATATACACGGTGTCTCAAAATGGTGAAACAAAATTTATTTAATTATTTTTCTAGTTGAAATTAACAAGAATTGCTAGAACGGGTCAATTAGTATACAGAAATTAAGCACTTTGCATATTTATTTTTTTAACAGTTAACGGAGAAATTAAATGAAAGCACTCACTTCTTCCAGTTGATTAAACTTATCTATGAAAAAAAATTTCAGTTGAGAAAATCTCAAATTTCCACACACTTGGCACTGATACATTATTTTCTTAATCCGAATATTTTGTCTCAAAGTGAAGTGTAAAATACAAAATTTATTTTTACATCGACGGTACAGTATAACTACAGTGCCTTCATAAATGATTACAAGCCACGTGACCAGAACTGTGATTCTCGAAGAACAACTCGTATGCAAATATATTTCTTGTCTCTCTCAATTGCCGTAGTGAGGAAAAGGATATTCGCATATAAATTGCTCTGCAATTGATTTGAGAATCTCGACCCTGATCACGTGGCTTGTAATCATTTATGAAGACACTGTAGCAGTCCCTAGTCGTGAACTCAACACTGTTTGCATATTCGTAATTGCCACCTCAAAAACAAAAGACTACAAATTTTCAAAACAATCCATGCGTTCTTAAAATATAGCAAAAAATTGAAAACATTTTTTCAACTTTAACATCCTGTAAAATGGACCAACAATTGGAGTTACCTATTTCTCTGGCATATTCGAAACGTAACACAATAATTCAATGAAAATGATACTCGTGTAGATGAATGGTTTTCTGAATTTTACCCATTTCCTAAATGAGACGTTATTTGAAATAAATTAACATCAGTTATGGTGCTTTGGTCTTACTGGGAAGGTATCGAGTATCGAAAATGTCTGGGAATGCGCACGCTATAAAGCCTGTGGAAGTCACATTTTGGCTTGATGTAATAAGCAGAAACGAGTTCGAAATTCGAGAGTTACGACCTAACCGTAAACGGAAATAATGTTGATTAAATATCATAATTCCAATTATGAAATATTTATTTCTTATTACACTCCAAGAGGAAATGACGCTGACTGTAACCAAAATCAAATTCGACAATTTAACTATATACAATTAATTTACTACAAGCTATTACCAACAAAATAACTAGTCTTTAAGAGCAGTCTTCATAATTTAATTAACACGATACATCATTGACGGAGCAGTAAGTGTACACTGAGGAAAAAATTCACTAGTGGTAGGTAAAAAAAGAATATGTCTGTCTCAGGAGGACAGATAAACAATTTAATTGTAGCAAGTCAATTTCTTGCTGTAGTAACTGAACTGTGTTGATACAGTTAAATACAATTTGAGACACGTGGTGTTAAAGTATTATGTTTGGAATTTGACAGAAACAACTAATAACGTCATCAATTATATTATTTCCAGAAACATACCCAAATGTTTGATTAGTTGAAAAGCTCTCTATTTTGTCTGTATTACTTCCCATTTGAAAGTTATAAGAAATATCGTTCTAAAGAATCTCAGAAGAAATACCACCTAAAAATCACATTATCGTTGGGAGGATCAAGTAGTTGTTGGAAAATAATTGACAAATAAAAATGATAATTAGGTCACAATTGCAAAAAGTAAGGTATTATTAAAACATTTGTTTATATACAAATCACAAAATTACTAACAAAGAAGCTCACACACTTACACTGACATAGAGATGGTCATAACCATTCTTGAATGAATTGATGGATGATGCAGCAGAAATAAGGTGAGGAATTATTAGCTAGCGAATAAAAACATAGTATTTTCAGAACCCTCATTTAAGGGCTTAAAGTTGAATCGCACCGATGCAATAATAATGTTTGGTATTCCGTAATTATTAACACAGGGTGTTAAAAAAAGAGTGTAAAATATTTCAGGAGGTAATAGTATGAACCAAAATAAGCAGAAAAGTCTTAATAAACATGGGTCCGCAAAGTAACGGTTGCGGAGATATGGACCACTATTCGTTTTTCAAACATTTTATTTTATTAGGAATAAACCGACAAAGGAAGCTTTTAACAAACAAAAAACAAAGTTACAGAAGATGTTCAAAGTGCCCTCCGTCGCTTAGAAATCTAAGCAGGCACGACATCTTCGTCTCAACCATATTCGAACTCTTTCGAAAACACCCTCCTTGGTTTGGATTTCTTGACACTTTTGATTAATCCGTAGCTGCAGCTCTTCCAGGTTATTTACAGGAGTCATCCAGTTAACTGCATAATTGGACGTTTTAATTGTTCATCTGCATCTGAAATGCATAAACGAGCAATAAAGAATATCTGACATTTTGAAAAACCTGTGGTTATTGCCTATTTTTTTCTGCCACATTTATAATACGCTTTTTCGTCGTCGTCCTTCATAAATTCTCAAACACTTAAGTCCAATGGACTAAAATCGGGAAAGCGTGGTGGCCACTGAATAGTTGCATTTAGCAAAATGGAACTATAAAAGAAGCGAATTATTTTATAGGTATCTAATAGCTTTGTTTACTGAACAATTTGATTTTATACAGCAAATAACTGTGATAATTTTGTTCCTGAAGAAAGTAATTGTGTATAATCGTTTTATAATAGTTTCTACAACAAAATAGCACAAATAAGTTTCAATTCTTTAAATTTTTTATAAAAGTATTATAATGCGTTATACAACATTTAAAAAAATCTATATATAAGGGTTGTAAACATATTGTGTAAGAGTCGTATACTTGGGTAAATTACTTTTAATTATAACTTGATAAAATAGTTGTATTAACGTGTTTTATTAAAGATATATAATTAATAAAATTATTCTTTAGCCTAAAAATGCGCTTATTTATAAAGAATTTTTATAGTTGTGTGTTGTGTTTAATCTATAAAATTTCCTGTTTTATAAATATGTTGTAAAACAAAATTGTGGCTAGAGAAAACAAAATTATTGTATATTCTGCGTAATAAAGTTTTAAACCTAACCTTCATTTTAGTATAATGTGTGGAATAAAATCATTTTATTATAAATGGCCATATTTAAATGAATATTTACTGGATCAGCCTGTAGCCATTATGTAAAATTAATTGTCTTAAAATTGTATCTAAACCATGTTTTTACTATTTTTGAAAGATTGTTTATAACAAGATCATTAAATACAATTATACAATGATAATATAAATAAAAAAAAGCATAATTTTAATATTTGTAAATCTATTTTTTATAATTTCAAAGAAAATGTGGTCTAAACTAAAGCGCTTATTTTTTTGTCATAAGCATATCTATAGTTTATCAATAAAATTTGCGGCGCAATAAAATTGAAACACGAGATTGTTGAAATGATAATATTCTTAAGTATTATAAATATCTACCATTTACCCAAATGATCGCCAGTTTTGAGTTTGAGTTTAGGCTACCCCATTTTTAAATATAGACACCCATAATTATGAATATGCATTATACAGCATCTTAAAATGATTTGGTTTTAATATTCTTCGCTAAAATATATAGTTTCTTTAAATAATACCAAAATACAGACTACAAAACGTTTTTATAGTTGCTGTATAAAATTGTATTAAAAGTGTTGTATACATTTTTATAGAACTGTTACATTACCAAAGAGTTTTATAAAAGTGGGCCCTTTTCGATTCTAAAAGTATCGTATAAAGGCATTTAACCACGTTATATGAATTTGAAGCCCCTATAAAATTTATTTTATAACAATTTATACTATATAAAATTTATTTTACTAGTTGGGTATATTCAGGGACACTGTATAAAATAAGTTAGAACACTTTAGAGCAAGTTAGAACATTACAAATTGTTCCTTTGTAATTTAAAATTTAAACATGTTGCTGATACTATCCCTAAGGTTGCATGCCCAAAAATTTAATTTATCTCTAAAATGAATAGTTTTATGAAAAATTGTCAAGAGTAATAAATTATTCTAAACAAAATTCTACATTGTGACGTTATAATAAATCGTCCATAGGCGTACGTCAAAAGAAAGTGGGGGAATGAATAACATCTTCTCCCCTGTTTCTACGTTTGTTTTGTCGTTTACAATAATACGTTTGAGGATTTAACGTAACAAGAAGTATCTCTATAAAATTTCAGTGATACGTAAAAATCTGAAGAAACTACAGCGAAAAAAACAATTTTAAAAGATCCCTAACACACTGAATCTTTAAGGGAGGCATTTTTGTATATAGATAGGTAGTGTTAAATCG
Source organism: Monochamus saltuarius (assembly GCA_025584915.1). Classification (NCBI taxonomy): domain Eukaryota; kingdom Metazoa; phylum Arthropoda; class Insecta; order Coleoptera; family Cerambycidae; genus Monochamus; species Monochamus saltuarius. Next base: position 15,294,985 of record CM046730.1, on the reverse strand, counting down.
CCATATTTTGCCGCCAACAATTGTGTTACATTGTGTATAATATTGTTTACCCTAATTCAAATTTGTTTTTTCACTTTATGGATATTTAAACTGCATGTATAAATACTTGCAGTTGCAAGAAAATTATTATTATTAACATTTTGTAACGGATAGCTAATATGCTACTTTTTTGTTACACCCTGTATGTGTGAAATGCCTGGAAAATAATTCTCGACAATTCTTTCCGTGTGTTTCTAAAGCATCGGCAAATACTTCATTTGTTAATAATCTATTAGTTTTGTATAAAGAATATTGCATTGTAAAGATGAAAAGTGAGACATTTTAAAGAAATTCCTCATGAGAAACCATAATACCTTATACGTATGTGGTCCCTAACAGGAAATGGTACATGGAATGTTTTTCAACTCAATGTGTAGCTCCTTATTGAATTCTCGGAACAGGTTGAAGACAGTTTTTACGTTAAAGTGCTTTTCTGCTTTACTGCTTTTGACTTCATCCCACCCTAAAACGCCCTTAAAGATACCGAAAACCTCACAAGGTACACAACTAGCTGAAAAGAGATTGATTCAAGATTATACCGATTTAGCGCCATTTTTTCTCGGATAACGCTTCATTCAAGGAAAAGGTTTCTCCTTTGGCGCCAAACTCCACATGTGTAGGTAGATCAGTTAAGGGACATGTCAGAATGAAACTACTGTTTGTTTCTAATACTTATTACCATATAACTATGCAAAAAGTTGAAAAAAAGAAACAAATTTTAAAGAAATCTGCACCAATGACCATTTAAATTTTTAATAATACTTAGGTATTCATGTAAAATTAATTTCAATATAAGTAATTAAATAAAGATGAGTAGTTTAAACCAAACCAATAATATGATGTTAGATTTAATTTTTATTTGAAAACTAAATGTGTTTGGTTAAAAACAAGGTGATATGAGTAGTTTTTCTAAAACATATGTGAAAGGTTGGGTACACTGAAAAAAAATTGGTGCCTGTAAAAAAATGTTGTTTCATGGAAATAAATTATTTGTTTGTATGAGACCAAACAAATATTTATTTCCTGATACCAAATACTTTTTTGTAAGAGCAAAAATACTTATTTTGTGTAAAGAAAGCATTTGTTTAAATTAAAAATCATTATTTCCTTTTCAATGATTCACTTCTGGCTTCTGGTGTTGATTTAATTATATCTATGTTAAAACAATATTTGTATATTTTAAAGATTTTTTTTCCAATTAAAGATCTGTCTGTTTGAGTCAACAATTTGTTGCTCAGGAACAGGTGAGTGATGAGTTAATTGGCGACTAACCCTGGCTGTTTATGTCTCTCAAACTCGACATACCTGAGTACGCAAAATGTAGCACAGCTACATCTAGCGGCTACCTATTGACAATTATTTTTTGTTTATAGGAAACAATTCGCATTTTTCCTTGTAATAATTGACTGAAGAGTACGAAACAATATTAATACAGCTAGACTGTTACAGTATTTTGAACAAAATTCACGAAATTCTATACGGCATACTGGCCCGTTCAACGAATTTTATACCAATGGGTATCATCACTACAAAATTCACAATTTGGAGTATTTGCCTGAGCATCCCATTGAAAGCAGACTTAATTTTATAGCTGAAATTGTATTAAATGTAGAAACTGTTGATCAGAACCTTTTTCGGCACGTTCTTTGGAAGGACAAAAGTCGGTTTGTCAGTAATGGTTTGCCAAACAGGAGTAACGAACACTACTAGTCTATTGAAAATCGTCACATTGTAAATCTAGTCCAAAACCAAGGCCATTTTGGAGTCAATGTATGGTGCGGCATCATCGGTAGGTATTTAATTGAACCTTATTTTTATGAACATGCATTGAACAACGTGAGTTACCTAAATTTCCTACAAGAAGAACTCCCTGCACTGGAGAATGTGCCTTTTCAGCTAAGGAGAAACCTATGGTGCAGCAATATTTAGATAATACTTTCCAGAAGAATGGATTTGGATTAATGAACCTATTCAGTGGCTCGGAAAGTCACCATATCAAACACCCTTCGATTTTTTTTGGGGGTTTTAAAAAATAAGGTTTACAAAACACCTTCGCGAGATTTGAAAGAAAAATCACAAACGCTTGTAATGAGTTAAGTGGCAAAATGTTAATAAACCCAGCCCACAAAGAAGTTAGGCGAAGATTGGATATGTGTCTTGAAGTGAGAGGAGGTCATATAGAGAATATATTCTAATATGTATGTACCTACATATACAGAAAAAATTCTCTAATAAAAGTAAAAATTTGGGTATGTTTCTGAAAAAAATTTAATTGATTACATCATTAGTAGTTTCTGTCAAATGCCAAAGATAATATTTTTGTTTGAAACTGGAGCTTACCTCATCCCATTTAACATCACGTGTACCAAATTTTATTTAAATTTTTTGTATCCTCACAGTGCTCTCATATTATCGAGTTTGAGACACCCTGTATTTTGAAAGCCAAACATGATTTGATAATTTTTGACAAAACTACGGTAACAAAAGCTATCGTGCCGTATATCAAATTAAAGCTCTTTTCAAAACCTGTTCAATGGTATATTATTTTTTATATAGCACGTTAAAGAAAAAATCCGTCGAATTTTCAAAGGCGGCTATTTTGTAAAAATAGAAACTAAATAGTTGAGTGAGGCTTTGAATGGACCTACAAAATTACACCTTGACCGCTAACAAATACCGAAGCTTGTTGAAGTTTGAAAAATGTCTAAAATTTAATAAAAATCATGGCGTAGATATTTGTGCATTTTGATAGATGTCAGAAATTAAGTTTTTCTAATTTCACAACAAAATTTCTTCTCTGGCAGTTTTTAAATATTAATTTTATTGATAAGATATTCAAAAATTACATTATTGCTCTTGTATCATTTGATACAATGTCTGATAAAAAATGAATAAACTATTTTAAAACTATAAAAAAATGTTATTTGATGCTTATACTTTGTTGATGATACATAGGTACTAAAACATATACACCAACTGTTGTTTTTTTTATTCATATTCTATATGAAATATCCCGAGATGTCTATTCGAGAATTAAGTACATGGAATTTTTACATAAAACAACTCTTGTATTAATAGGCTTATTATGAAAAAGATCAGTTTCCTTTGATTTAACAGGTGCGACAACTCATAAAATAAACAAGTTGTATGGCCACGAAACGAATAAAAATATTAATTTATAGTTTTATTAATACTGTACGTTGTACTACAATCCTAGGAAAAATGTTCCTTTAAGTTCTGTAATAAGTGACATTGTGATACTGTATATTTTTAGATGCATGACCTCAAAAGCAAGGGTTTGATCTAGTTGTAGATAAACATAAATTATTCTGGTGAATATTCGTTATTTCCCAATGCTAATAACTGATAACAATACCATTTACTGGTTCAGATATCTTAGTTAGGCGGGAAATTGTTATCCAAGGTTCTTAAGAGTTACCACAAACTGTTTATCAAAACGTGTAACGTTTATTTTATATTCAGATTCGTGGTAGCTCTACATATAATTAACATGCAATGAGTACTAGAAAAAAGTATTATGCTATCTACAGGGTGTCCGGAGTATGGGTGCCTTAATTTTGCCATATGACAACTTATACTAAAGAAAACATATTTGACTTAACATTTTTTTTATGACGCAAAAAAGGCCTTGAATATGTGACAATGTTGCTCACATACTATCTTAGGATTGTTATTATTTATACATAATAATTACAAATAGGTACACCTAAACATAGATGCTTACTGTGAATGGTTTTCTTAGAGCTCTTTTCACAACACAGATTAACATCAAAGAAAAACTAGACAAAAATTAAACGCACTAGCTATACGCACCATGACCAATATTACTTTTAGGTTATCAGCAGCAGCCTGACAGCGCAACGTTGTTGAACGTTACAGTGCGTTACAGTTTTAACGAGTTTCTTGGAAACTTCAATTGTTTACTTCGTTAATATTGATCCAAAAATTAAATTACTAAGAAATTACGTTGCAGACGCTTTTACTTAACCTTAATTGTAACTTAGTTTGTAATTTCGTAACATAGTTTTGCATATTATTGCAGTTGTATTTTTGAAATGTATTTGTAAACAAACTATTGACATTTTGTTCATAAGAGTTTTTTATTGCTTCTGATCAGATACATGAGCCTTTAAAAGTACTGAATGCTGAAATCCTATTTGGTATTATAATTGTGGGTTACACTGTATAAGGTGCGATTATGGTACTAACTGCAAATAAATTTGCGCGACATTAAAAAGTAAGTTGAGTATTTAAATTGCGAGTACCAGTCTTAGAACAAATATTTAATGAGTTCATTGACTTTAGGAATACTTTGTTGTTCATATTTAGTACAGTGGAAAAGCTAGGAAAAAAGTTCTTTTGGTATTAGGTATATGAAAATTAATCAAATTAGAATATTAAAATAATATACGGACCTCTTCGTTTTTGAGATACAGGACGAAAATTAAAAAAAAAACTATTTTTAAAGGATTTTCTGGATATTGGAATGATGAAAATTGCTTCTGATGCAGTTTTTTTACTTAGAGTTCAGTGGCGTACTTGTAATTTCTGACCCAAACATACTTTTTTTTAATGGAACTTTTTCAATCACTTGAATTATTTTTTTCTTCAAAATCACATGTCAATACTGTCTCTGAATATTGCCACCTAACTTTTGTTACATTCAGCGAATTAGTTAAAAAAAAAATTAAAAAGTAATGAAACAAAAATGGAGAAAATGTGGTACCTACTTATTCTACTTTGTTTAACGAGTATTAATCTTTAAATTTCATTCAATCATCAATCATTTCAATGCAGCTTTTACTTGTTCAATAGTGTTTTAAACACAATTTTAAGTTTTCTGAGATAAAAGTATTCTTCTTAAAAATTTTGTTATGTAACATTTAATCTCAATAGAAGCAAAAACGTCTGACGATTCAAAAAATGACAAAAAACTGGTTGCCATTTAAAAAATTTTAGTTTTGTTTTCCCACAGATGACGTAAAAAAAAATCAAGGTCCCAGGTGAGGTATTTGTAGCAACTTTTGTTCAGCACATTTTTTTTTAAATGAATAGTTAACAACTTTTTCCTCACCCTGTATATAAATATATATGTATTGTATTAATGATATGCCATGCCAATGTTGTCGGGAAGTCAGAAGATTTATTACGAAGGAGTCTATACACATAATTCAGGTTTATTTATGTTTATGTTTCCAAACTAAATAAACTTTTTTTACAATGGTGCGGTGTTCTAAGACAGTTGAAAGGCACATTTTACAGGCAGTCTTCCAAGAACCAACGACACCAAATATAAATAGCACAGACTTATATTTGAACAAAAATATATTACATAGTTGGAGAAATTTATTATAATAGAACTGTGAAAGCGTAAATTGGTATTTGACGATATTGTGATATTAAGTAAGAACTATCTTTCTCAATCAATTGATTCAATATTTGCTGTTAAAATTTAAAAAGAGCCTGTCCGATACACGTTATAAGTGTCTAGTGTCTTTATTTACAGTTTGTCGGTTCCCTAGTCAGCTGAGTCTTTTTGTTTTGAAACGTTTCCTTAACAAATAACAGTCTGACGTTTCGGTTGCCTCTCAGCTGATTTCTAAGAAGCTGTCCAGCCCTCAAAGTGCCCTTTTGTGCCCCGAACCATTCTAAACGACTCTTGAGAGAAAACCGTCTGAAATGTTTGCCTTATACTGTGATTTTTTTAAATCGAAAAAGCGCGCTGAATTTTTGTAACCTGTTCCTAAGATTCCCAGTGGTTTAAGGATGTTTTCTTGTATTCTTAAAGGCCCACAAAAGGAGACCTGTTCGCTTTTAATTGTGGGTAAAATCCTCAAATAAAAGCTTTATTTAGCTCTTAAATCATAGCCTCCTCCTATGTGGGAATTATTCGGCCCTGGAATGTCAAAAAACAAGGTATACAAGGTGTTTCCTTTAGTATTGCAATACTTGAGAAGTATTTAATTTTAAGAAGAGATTACATCTAATATAAAATGTATGTTTCCTGAGATACAGAGTGTTTAAATTTATGTAATCCATAAACGGGTTGATTCGTTTTCTAAAGTTGTTGTTAAGCAGTTGCTTTGTTTTTTTATAGAAAACTAATTCAATATATATACAGGATGTCCCGTCTGTACTTTCCCGGGTGGGTAAATTCCTCTTGGTGGGTAACAAATTAAAAGTTCTTGTAACTTTTTTTTCAATCTATCACAACATTCTTTAATGTTCTCTACGTCATGGAAACAGTTTTAAACTACCTATTTCTAATTTTTAAAAAGGTTGACAAAATTAAGCCGAAAATTATAGGTCTCTAACAATCTCATCTAATTTTTCATTCATCTGTTGAAATGTTTGAGAAGTGATGTGTTCCCCAAGGTTAAGTGTTAGGGCCAATCTTATTCAATTCGTGTATCAATGACATCGACCCAAATGTTACTGGCAATACAATGTGACGGATTCAAAGACTTTGGTGTCCTATTAGGTTCTAAATTAACTTAAAAATCTGTGAGATTCGTAATTCCAAATACTTCTTGGCTAATGCTAGAACACTATTTTTTTATTTTATTTATTTTCATAAAAGAAAAATCTAATTATCCAATAATAGAATGAACAATACAAATCTGTAAAAATGTATGTTCCCCAAGGTTAAGTCTTGGGGCCAATCTTATCCAATTCTTGGATCAATGACATCGGCTTTTGTTAATCACATTAATGTCATAACTAAAAATCTGTGGGATTTATTATTCGTAATTCCAAATAATTCTTGGTGAGTGCTAGAATGTTATTTCTTCTTTTATTTATTTTCACGAAAGTAAGCCACTCAAAAGATAAACCTACTTATCCAATAATAGAGTGACACAGTTTAACGATAAATTATATATAAATGCAGTTTGAATACAGAATACAACTGAATAATTATGACAAAACAAAAATCAAGTAACATGATTTTGAAAACAGCGTAGATGTTGTTGTAAAAGCTTCTTAAATACCTACAAATTATTACAAAATTTCAGCCTGTTAAAATGACGGGTTTCCATTTTAGAAATATCGAATTTTTTATTTACCCCAATTTCCGACCCTCTGAAGGCTTGCGAGTGGATGCCACTGGCATCAGAAAATTGATATTTTTATAAAGTAATTACCTACCAACTTTCAGCCTGTTAAAATGACAGGTTTCTATTTTAGAAATATCGAATTTTTTATTTACCCCAATTTCCGACCCTCTGACGGCTTGCGAGTGGATGCCACTGGTATCAGAAAATTGATATTTTTATAAAGTAATTACCTACCAAATTTCAGCCTGTTAAAATGACGGGTTTCCATTTTAGAAATATCGAATTTTTAATTTACCCCAATTTCCGACCCTCTGACGGCTTGCGAGTGGATGCCACTGGCATCAGAAAATTGATATTTTTATAAAGTAATTACGTACCAAATTTCAGCCTGTTAAAATGACGGGTTTCCATTTTAGAAATATCGAATTTTTTATTTACCCCAATTTCCGACCCTCTGACGGCTTGCGAGTGGATACCACTGGCATCAGAAAATTGATATTTTTATAAAGTAATTACCTACCAACTTTCAGCCTGTTAAAATGACAGGTTTCCATTTTAGAAATATCGAATTTTTTATTTACCCCAATTTCCGACCCTCTGACGGCTTGCGAGTGGATGCCACTGGCATCAGAAAATTGATATTTTTATAAAGTAATTACGTACCAAATTTCAGCCTGTTAAAATGACGGGTTTCCATTTTAGAAATATCGAATTTTTTATTTACCCCAATTTCCGACCCTCTGACGGCTTGCGAGTGGATGCCACTGGCATCAGAAAATTGATATTTTTATAAAGTAATTACGTACCAAATTTCAGCCTGTTAAAATGACGGGTTTCCATTTTAGAAATATCGAATTTTTTATTTACCCCAATTTCCGACCCTCTGACGGCTTGCGAGTGGATACCACTGACATCAGAAAATTGATATTTTTATAAAGTAATTACCTACCAACTTTCAGCCTGTTAAAATGACAGGTTTCCATTTTAGAAATATCGAATTTTTTATTTACCCCAATTTCCGACCCTCTGACGGCTTGCGAGTGGATGCCACTGGCATCAGAAAATTGATATTTTTATAAAGTAATTACCTACCAAATTTCAGCCTGTTAAAATGACGGGTTTCCATTTTAGAAATATCGAATTTTTAATTTACCCCAATTTCCGACCCTCTGACGGCTTGCGAGTGGATGCCACTGGCATCAGAAAATTGATATTTTTATAAAGTAATTACGTACCAAATTTCAGCCTGTTAAAATGACGGGTTTCCATTTTAGAAATATCGAATTTTTTATTTACCCCAATTTCCGACCCTCTGACGGCTTGCGAGTGGATGCCACTGGCATCAGAAAATTTATATTTTTATAAAGTAATTACCTACCAACTTTCAGCCTGTTAAAATGACAGGTTTCCATTTTAGAAATATCGAATTTTTTATTTACCCCAATTTCCGACCCTCTGACGGCTTGCGAGTGGATGCCACTGGCATCAGAAAATTGATATTTTTATAAAGTAATTACGTACCAAATTTCAGCCTGTTAAAATGACGGGTTTCCATTTTAGAAATATCGAATTTTTAATTTACCCCAATTTCCGACCCTCTGACGGCTTGCGAGTGGATGCCACTGGCATCAGAAAATTGATATTTTTATAAAGTAATTACGAACCAAATTTCAGCCTGTTAAAATGACGGATTTCCATTTTAGAAATATCGAATTTTCTATTTACCCCAATTTCCGACCCTCTGACGGCTTGCGAGTGGATGCCACTGGCATTAGCAAATTGATATTTTTATAAAGTAATTACCTACCAAATTTCAGCCTGTTAAAATGACGGGTTTCCATTTTAGAAATATCGAATTTTTCATTTACCCCAATTTCCGACCCTCTGACGGCTTGCGAGTGGATACCACTGGCATCAGAAAATTGATATTTTTATAAAGTAATTACCTAAAGAATTTCAGCCTGTTAAAATGACAGGTTTCCATTTTAGAAATATCGAATTTTTAATTTACCCCAATTTCCGACCCTCTGACGGCTTGCGAGTGGATGCCACTGGCATCAGAAAATTTATATTTTTATAAAGTAATTACCTACCAAATTTCAGCCTGTTAAAATGACGGGTTTCCATTTTAGAAATATCGAATTTTTTATTTACCCCAATTTCCGACCCTCTGACGGCTTGCGAGTGGATGCTACTGGCATCAGCAAATTGATATTTTGATAAAGTAATTACCTAAAGAATTTCAGCCTGTTAAAATGACGGGTTTCCATTTTAGAAATATCGAATTTTTAATTTACCCCAATTTCCGACCCTCTGACGGCTTGCGAGTGGATGCCACTGGCATCAGCAAATTGATATTTTTATAAAGTAATTACCTAAAGAATTTCAGCCTGTTAAAATGACGGGTTTCCATTTTAGATATATCGAATTTTTTATTTACCCCAATTTCCGACCCTCTGACGGCTTGCGAGTGGATGCCACTGGCATCAGAAAATTGATATTTTTATAAAGTGATTACCTACCAAATTTCAGCCTGTTAAAATGACGGGTTTCCATTTTAGAAATATCGAATATTTTATTTACCCCAATTTCCGACCCTCTGACGGCTTGCGAGTGGATGCCACTGGCATCAGAAAATTGATATTTTTATAAAGTAATTACGTACCAAATTTCAGCCTGTTAAAATGACGGGTTTCCATTTTAGAAATATCGAATTTTTTATTTACCCCAATTTCCGACCCTCTGACGGCTTGCGAGTGGATGCCACTGGCATCAGAAAATTTATATTTTTATAAAGTAATTACCTACCAACTTTCAGCCTGTTAAAATGACAGGTTTCCATTTTAGAAATATCGAATTTTTTATTTACCCCAATTTCCGACCCTCTGACGGCTTGCGAGTGGATGCCACTGGCATCAGAAAATTGATATTTTTATAAAGTAATTACCTACCAAATTTCAGCCTGTTAAAATGACGGGTTTCCATTTTAGAAATATCGAATTTTTAATTTACCCCAATTTCCGACCCTCTGACGGCTTGCGAGTGGATGCCACTGGCATCAGAAAATTGATATTTTTATAAAGTAATTACGAACCAAATTTCAGCCTGTTAAAATGACGGATTTCCATTTTAGAAATATCGAATTTTTTTATTTACCCCAATTTCCGACCCTCTGACGGCTTGCGAGTGGATGCCACTGGCATCAGCAAATTGATATTTTTATAAAGTAATTACCTACCAAATTTCAGCCTGTTAAAATGACGGGTTTCCATTTTAGAAATATCGAATTTTTTATTTACCCCAATTTCCGACCCTCTGACGGCTTGCGAGTGGATGCCACTGGCATCAGAAAATTGATATTTTTATAAAGTAATTACCTAAAGAATTTCAGCCTGTTAAAATGACGGGTTTCCATTTTAGAAATATCGAATTTTTAATTTACCCCAATTTCCGACCCTCTGACGGCTTGCGAGTGGATGCCACTGGCATCAGAAAATTTATATTTTTATAAAGTAATTACCTACCAAATTTCAGCCTGTTAAAATGACGGGTTTCCATTTTAGAAATATCGAATTTTTAATTTACCCCAATTTCCGACCCTCTGACGGCTTGCGAGTGGATGCTACTGGCATCAGCAACTTGATATTTTGATAAAGTAATTACCTAAAGAACTTCAGCCTGTTAAAATGGCGGGTTTCCATTTTAGAAATATCGAATTTTTAATTTACCCCAATTTCCGACCCTCTGACGGCTTGCGAGTGGATGCCTCTGGCATCAGCAAATTGATATTTTTATAAAGTAATTACCTAAAGAATTTCAGCCTGTTAAAATGACGGGTTTCCATTTTAGATATATCGAATTTTTTATTTACCCCAATTTCCGACCCTCTGACGGCTTGCGAGTGGATGCCACTGGCATCAGAAAATTGATATTTTTATAAAGTGATTACCTACCAAATTTCAGCCTGTTAAAATGACGGGTTTCCATTTTAGAAATATCGAATTTTTTATTTACCCCAATTTCCGACTCTCTGACGGCTTGCGAGTGGATGCCACTGGCATCAGCAAATTGATATTTTTATAAAGTAATTACCTACCAAATTTCAGCCTGTTAAAATGACGGGTTTCCATTTTAGAAATATCGAATTTTTTATTTACCCCAATTTCCGACCCTCTGACGGCTTGCGAGTGGATGCCACTGGCATCAGAAAATTGATATTTTTATAAAGTAATTACCTAAAGAATTTCAGCCTGTTATAATGACGGGTTTCCATTTTAGAAATATCGAATTTTTAATTTACCCCAATTTCCGACCCTCTGACGGCTTGCGAGTGGATGCCACTGGCATCAGAAAATTGATATTTTTATAAAGTAATTACGTACCAAATTTCAGCCTGTTAAAATGACGGGTTTCCATTTTAGAAATATCGAATTTTTTATTTACCCCAATTTCCGACCCTCTGACGGCTTGCGAGTGGATGCCACTGGCATCAGCAAATTCATGTTTTTATAAAGTAATTACCTACCAAATTTCAGCCCGTTAAAATGACGGGTTTCCATTTTAGAAATATCGAATTTTTTATTTACCCCAATTTCCGACCCTCTGACGGCTTGCGAGTGGATACCACTGGCATCAGAAAATTGATATTTTTATAAAGTAATTACCTAAAGAATTTCAGCCTGTTAAAATGACGGGTTTCCATTTTAGAAATATCGAATTTTTAATTTACCCCAATTTCCGACCCTCTGACGGCTTACGAGTGGATGCCACTGGCATCAGAAAATTGATATTTTTATAAAGTGATTACCTACCAAATTTCAGCCTGTTAAAATGACGGGTTTCCATTTTAGAAATATCGAATTTTTTATTTACCCCAATTTCCGACCCTCTGACGGCTTGCGAGTGGATGCCACTGGCATCAGAAAATTGATATTTTTATAAAGTGATTACCTACCAAATTTCAGCCTGTTAAAATGACGGGTTTCCATTTTAGAAATATCGAATTTTTTATTTACCCCAATTTCCGATCCTCTGACGGCTTGCTAGTGGATGCCACTGGCATCAGAAAATTTATATTTTTATAAAGTAATTACTTACGAACTTTCAGCCTGTTAAAATGACGGGTTTCCATTTTAGAAATATCGAATTTTTTATTTATCCCAATTTCCGACCCTCTGACGGCTTGCGAGTGGATGCCACTAGCATCAGAAAATTGATATTTTTATAAAGTAATTACCTAAATAATTTCAGCCTGTTAAAATGACGGGTTTCCATTTTAGAAATATCGAAATTTTAATTTACCCCAATTTCCGACCCTCTGACGGCTTGCGAGTGGATGCCACTGGCATCAGAAAATTGATATTTTTATAAAGTGATTACCTACCAAATTTCAGCCTGTTAAAATGACGGGTTTCCATTTTAGAAATATCGAATTTTTTATTTACCCCAATTTCCGACCCTCTGACGGCTTGCGAGTGGATGCCACTGGCATCAAAAAATTTATATTTTTATAAAGTAATTACTTACGAACTTTCAGCCTGTTAAAATGACAGGTTTCCATTTTAGAAATATCGAATTTTTTATTTACCCCAATTTCCGACCCTCTGACGGCTTGCGAGTGGATGCCACTGGCATCAGCAAATTGATATTTTTATAAAGTAATTACCTAAATAATTTCAGCCTGTTAAAATGACGGGTTTCCATTTTAGAAATATCGAATTTTTAATTTACCCCAATTTCCGACCCTCTGACGGCTTGCGAGTGGATACCACTGGCATCAGAAAATTGATATTTTTATAAAGTAATTACCTAAAGAATTTCAGCCTGTTAAAATGACAGGTTTCCATTTTAGAAATATCGAATTTTCAATTTACCCCAATTTCCGACCCTCTGACGGCTTGCGAGTGGATGCCACTGGCATCAGAAAATTGATATTTTTATAAAGTAATTACCTACCAAATTTCAGCCTGTTAAAATGACGGGTTTCCATTTTAGAAATATCGAATTTTTATTTACCCCAATTTCCGACCCTCTGACAGCTTGCGAGTGGATGCCACTGGCATCAGAAAATTGATATTTTTATAAATTAATTACCTACCAAATTTCAGCCTGTTAAAATGACGGGTTTCCATTTTAGAAATATCGAATTTTTTATTTACCCCAATTTCCGATCCTCTGACGGCTTGCTAGTGGATGCCACTGGCATCAGAAAATTTATATTTTTATAAAGTAATTACTTACGAACTTTCAGCCTGTTAAAATGACGGGTTTCCATTTTAGAAATATCGAATTTTTTATTTATCCCAATTTCCGACCCTCTGACGGCTTGCGAGTGGATGCCACTAGCATCAGAAAATTGATATTTTTATAAAGTAATTACCTAAATAATTTCAGCCTGTTAAAATGACGGGTTTCCATTTTAGAAATATCGAAATTTTAATTTACCCCAATTTCCGACCCTCTGACGGCTTGCGAGTGGATGCCACTGGCATCAGAAAATTGATATTTTTATAAAGTGATTACCTACCAAATTTCAGCCTGTTAAAATGACGGGTTTCCATTTTAGAAATATCGAATTTTTTATTTACCCCAATTTCCGACCCTCTGACGGCTTGCGAGTGGATGCCACTGGCATCAAAAAATTTATATTTTTATAAAGTAATTACTTACGAACTTTCAGCCTGTTAAAATGACGGGTTTCCATTTTAGAAATATCGAATTTTTATTTTACCCCAATTTCCGACCCTCTGACGGCTTGCGAGTGGATGCCACTGGCATCAGCAAATTGATATTTTTATAAAGTAATTACCTAAATAATTTCAGCCTGTTAAAATGACGGGTTTCCATTTTAGAAATATCGAATTTTTAATTTACCCCAATTTCCGACCCTCTGACGGCTTGCGAGTGGATGCCACTGGCATCAGAAAATTGATATTTTTATAAAGTAATTACCTAAAGAATTTCAGCCTGTTAAAATGACGGGTTTCCATTTTAGAAATATCGAATTTTTAATTTACCCCAATTTCCGACCTTCTGACGGCTTGCGAGTGGATGCCACTGGCATCAGAAAATTGATATTTTTATAAAGTAATTACCTAAATAATTTCAGCCTGTTAAAATGACGGGTTTCCATTTTAGAAATATCGAATTTTTAATTTACCCCAATTTCCGACCCTCTGACGGATTGCGAGTGGATGCCACTGGCATCAGAAAATTGATATTTTTATAAAGTAATTACCTACCAAATTTCAGCCTGTTAAAATGACGGGTTTCCATTTTAGAAATATCGAATTTTTTATTTACCCCAATTTCCGACCCTCTGACGGCTTGCGAGTGGATGCCACTGGCATCAAAAAATTTATATTTTTATAAAGTAATTACTTACGAACTTTCAGCCTGTTAAAATGACGGGTTTCCATTTTAGAAATATCGAATTTTTATTTACCCCAATTTCCGACCCTCTGACGGCTTGCGAGTGGATGCCACTGGCATCAGCAAATTGATATTTTTATAAAGTAATTACCTAAATAATTTCAGCCTGTTAAAATGACGGGTTTCCATTTTAGAAATATCGAAATTTTAATTTATCCCAATTTCCGACCCTCTGACGGCTTGCGAGTGGATGCCACTGGCATCAGAAAATTTATATTTTTATAAAGTAATTACCTACCAAATTTCAGCCTGTTAAAATGACAGGTTTCCATTTTAGAAATATCGAATTTTTTATTTACCCCAATTTCCGACCCTCTGACGGCTTGCGAGTGGATGCCACTGGCATCAGAAAATTGATATTTTTATAAAGTAATTACGTACCAAATTTCAGCCTGTTAAAATGACGGGTTTCCATTTTAGAAATATCGAATTTTTTATTTACCCCAATTTCCGACCCTCTGACGGCTTGCGAGTGGATGCCACTGGCATCATAAAATTGATATTTTTATAAAGTAATTACCTAAAGAATTTCAGCCTGTTAAAATGACAGGTTTCCATTTTAGAAATATCGAATTTTTAATTTACCCCAATTTCCGACCCTCTGACGGCTTGCGAGTGGATGCCACTGGCATCAGAAAATTTATATTTTTATAAAGTAATTACCTAAAGAATTTCAGCCTGTTAAAATGACGGGTTTCCATTTTAGAAATATCGAATTTTATATTTACTCCAATTTCCGACCCTCTGACGGCTTGCGAGTGGATGCCACTGGCATCAGAAAATTTATATTTTTATAAAGTAATTACCTACCAAATTTCAGCCTGTTAAAATGACGGGTTTCCATTTTAGAAATATCGAATTTTTTATTTACCCCAATTTCCGACCCTCTGACGGCTTGCGAGTGGATGCCACTGGCATCAGAAAATTGATATTTTAATAAAGTAATTACGAACCAAATTTCAGCCTGTTAAAATGACGGGTTTCCATTTTAGAAATATCGAATTTTTAATTTACCCCAATTTCCGACCCTCTGACGGTTTGCGAGTGGATGCCACTGGCATCAGCAAATTGATATTTTTATAAAGTAATTACCTAAATAATTTCAGCCTGTTAAAATGACGGGTTTCCATTTTAGAAATATCGAATTTTTAATTTACCCCAATTTCCGACCCTCTGACTTCTTGTGAGTAGATGCCACTGGCATCATAAAATTGATATTTTTATAAAGTAATTACCTACCAAATTTCAGCCTGTTAAAATGACGGGTTTCCATTTTAGAAATATCGAATTTTTTATTTACCCCAATTTCCGACCCTCTGACGGCTTGCGAGTGGATGCCACTGGCATCAGCAAATTGATATTTTTATAAAGTAATTACCTAAAGAATTTCAGCCTGTTAAAATGACGGGTTTCCATTTTAGAAATATCGAATTTTTAATTTACCCCAATTTCCGACCCTCTGACGGCTTGCGAGTGGATGCCACTGGCATCAGAAAATTTATATTTTTATAAAGTAATTACCTAAAGAATTTCAGCCTGTTAAAATGACGGGTTTCCATTTTAGAAATATCGAATTTTATATTTACCCCAATTTCCGACCCTCTGACGGCTTGCGAGTGGATGCCACTGGCATCAGAAAATTTATATTTTTATAAAGTAATTACCTACCAAATTTCAGCCTGTTAAAATGACGGGTTTCCATTTTAGAAATATCGAATTTTTTATTTACCCCAATTTCCGACCCTCTGACGGCTTGCGAGTGGATGCCACTGGCATCAGAAAATTGATATTTTTATAAAGTAATTACCTACCAACTTTCAGCCTGTTAAAATGACAGGTTTCCATTTTAGAAATATCGAATTTTTTATTTACCCCAATTTCCGACCCTCTGACGGCTTGCGAGTGGATGCCACTGGCATCAGAAAATTTATATTTTTATAAAGTAATTACGTACCAAATTTCAGCCTGTTATAATGACGGGTTTCCATTTTAGAAATATCGAATTTTTAATTTACCCCAATTTCCGACCCTCTGACGGCTTGCGAGTGGATGCCACTGGCATCAGAAAATTGATATTTTTATAAAGTAATTACGTACCAAATTTCAGCCTGTTAAAATGACGGGTTTCCATTTTAGAAATATCGAATTTTTTATTTACCCCAATTTCCGACCCTCTGACGGCTTGCGAGTGGATGCCACTGGCATCAGCAAATTCATGTTTTTATAAAGTAATTACCTACCAAATTTCAGCCTGTTAAAATGACGGGTTTCCATTTTAGAAATATCGAATTTTTTATTTACCCCAATTTCCGACCCTCTGACGGCTTGCGAGTGGATGCCACTGGCATCAGAAAATTGATATTTTTATAAAGTAATTACCTAAAGAATTTCAGCCTGTTAAAATGACAGGTTTCCATTTTAGAAATATCGAATTTTTAATTTACCCCAATTTCCGACCCTCTGACGGCTTGCGAGTGGATGCCACTGGCATCAGAAAATTGATATTTTTATAAAGTGATTACCTACCAAATTTCAGCCTGTTAAAATGACGGGTTTCCATTTTAGAAATATCGAATTTTTTATTTACCCCAATTTCCGACCCTCTAACGGCTTGCGAGTGGATGCCACTGGCATCAGAAAATTGATATTTTTATAAAGTGATTACCTAAGAAATTTCAGCCTGTTAAAATGACGGGTTTCCATTTTAGAAATATCGAATTTTTTATTTACCCCAATTTCCGATCCTCTGAATGCTTGCGAGTTTATGCCATTGGCATCAGAAAATTTATATTTTTATAAATTAATTACCTACGAACTTTCAGCCTGTTAAAATGACGGGTTTCCATTTTAGAAATATCGAATTTTTAATTTACCCCAATTTCCGACCCTCTGACGGCTTGCGAGTGGATGCCACTGGCATCAGCAAATTGATATTTTTATAAAGTAATTACCTAAATAATTTCAGCCTGTTAAAATGACGGGTTTCCATTTTAGAAATATCGAATTTTTAATTTACCCCAATTTCCGACCCTCTGACGGCTTGCGAGTGGATGCCACTGGCATCAGAAAATTGATATTTTTATAAAGTGATTACCTACCAAATTTCAGCCTGTTAAAATGACGGGTTTCCATTTTAGAAATATCGAATTTTTTATTTACCCCAATTTCCGACCCTCTGACGGCTTGCGAGTGGATGCCACTGGCATCAAAAAATTTATATTTTTATAAAGTAATTACTTACGAACTTTCAGCCTGTTAAAATGACGGGTTTCCATTTTAGAAATATCGAATTTTTTATTTATCCCAATTTCCGACCCTCTGACGGCTTGCGAGTGGATGCCACTAGCATCAGAAAATTGATATTTTTATAAAGTAATTACCTAAATAATTTCAGCCTGTTAAAATGACGGGTTTCCATTTTAGAAATATCGAAATTTTAATTTACCCCAATTTCCGACCCTCTGACGGCTTGCGAGTGGATGCCACTGGCATCATAAAATTGATATTTTTATAAAGTAATTACCTAAAGAATTTCAGCCTGTTAAAATGACGGGTTTCCATTTTAGAAATATCGAATTTTTAATTTACCCCAATTTCCGACCTTCTGACGGCTTGACAGTGGATGCCACTGGCATCAGAAAATTTATATTTTTATAAAGTAATTACCTAAAGAATTTCAGCCTGTTAAAATGACGGGTTTCCATTTTAGAAATATCGAATTTTATATTTACCCCAATTTCCGACCCTCTGACGGCTTGCGAGTGGATGCCACTGGCATCAGAAAATTTATATTTTTATAAAGTAATTACCTACCAACTTTCAGCCTGTTAAAATGACAGGTTTCCATTTTAGAAATATCGAATTTTTTATTTACCCCAATTTCCGACCCTCTGACGGCTTGCGAGTGGATGCCACTGGCATCAGAAAATTGATATTTTTATAAAGTAATTACCTACCAAATTTCAGCCTGTTAAAATGACGGGTTTCCATTTTAGAAATATCGAATTTTTAATTTACCCCAATTTCCGACCCTCTGACGGCTTGCGAGTGGATGCCACTGGCATCATAAAATTGATATTTTTATAAAGTAATTACCTAAAGAATTTCAGCCTGTTAAAATGACAGGTTTCCATTTTAGAAATATCGAATTTTTAATTTACCCCAATTTCCGACCCTCTGACGGCTTGCGAGTGGATGCCACTGGCATCAGAAAATTTATATTTTTATAAAGTAATTACCTAAAGAATTTCAGCCTGTTAAAATGACGGGTTTCCATTTTAGAAATATCGAATTTTTTATTTACCCCAATTTCCGACCCTCTGACGGCTTGCGAGTGGATGCCACTGGCATCAGAAAATTTATATTTTTATAAAGTAATTACCTACCAAATTTCAGCCTGTTAAAATGACGGGTTTCCATTTTAGAAATATCGAATTTTTTATTTACCCCAATTTCCGACCCTCTGACGGCTTGCGAGTGGATGCCACTGGCATCAGAAAATTTATATTTTTATAAAGTAATTACCTACCAACTTTCAGCCTGTTAAAATGACAGGTTTCCATTTTAGAAATATCGAATTTTTTATTTACCCCAATTTCCGACCCTCTGACGGCTTGCGAGTGGATGCCACTGGCATCAGAAAATTGATATTTTTATAAAGTAATTACGTACCAAATTTCAGCCTGTTAAAATGACGGGTTTCCATTTTAGAAATATCGAATTTTTAATTTACCCCAATTTCCGACCCTCTGACGGCTTGCGAGTGGATGCCACTGGCATCAGAAAATTGATATTTTAATAAAGTAATTACGAACCAAATTTCAGCCTGTTAAAATGACGGGTTTCCATTTTAGAAATATCGAATTTTTTTATTTACCCCAATTTCCGACCCTCTGACGGCTTGCGAGTGGATGCCACTGGCATCAGCAAATTCATATTTTTATAAAGTAATTACCTACCAAATTTCAGCCTGTTAAAATGACGGGTTTCCATTTTAGAAATATCGAATTTTTATTTACCCCAATTTCCGACCCTCTGACGGCTTGCGAGTGGATGCCACTGGCATCAGCAAATTGATATTTTTATAAAGTAATTACCTAAATAATTTCAGCCTGTTAAAATGACGGGTTTCCATTTTAGAAATATCGAATTTTTAATTTACCCCAATTTCCGACCCTCTGACGGCTTGCGAGTGGATGCCACTGGCATCATAAAATTGATATTTTTATAAAGTAATTACCTACCAAATTTCAGCCTGTTAAAATGACGGGTTTCCATTTTAGAAATATCGAATTTTTTATTTACCCCAATTTCCGACCCTCTGACGGCTTGCGATTGGATGCCACTGGCATGAGAAAATTGATATTTTTATAAAGTAATTACTAAAAGAATTTCAGCCTGTTAAAATGACGGGTTTCCATTTTAGAAATATCGAATTTTTTATTTACTCCAATTTCCGACACTCTGACGGCTTGCGAGTGGATGCCACTGGCATCAGCAAATTGATATTTTTATAAAGTAATTACCTACCAAATTTCAGCCTGTTAAAATGACGGGTTTCCATTTTAGAAATATCGAATTTTTTATTTACCCCAATTTCCGACCCTCTGACGGTTTGCGAGTGGATGCCACTGGCATCAGAAAATTTATATTTTTATAAAGTAATTACCTACCAACTTTCAGCCTGTTAAAATGACAGGTTTCCATTTTAGAAATATCGAATTTTTTATTTACCCCAATTTCCGACCCTCTGACGGCTTGCGAGTGGATGCCACTGGCATCAGAAAATTGATATTTTTATAAAGTAATTACGAACCAAATTTCAGCCTGTTAAAATGACGGGTTTCCATTTTAGAAATATCGAATTTTTTATTTACCCCAATTTCCGACCCTCTGACGGCTTGCGAGTGGATGCCACTGGCATCAGCAAATTCATATTTTTATAAAGTAATTACCTACCAAATTTCAGCCTGTTAAAATGACGGGTTTCCATTTTAGAAATATCGAATTTTTTATTTACCCCAATTTCCGACCCTCTGACGGCTTGTGAGTGGATACCACTGGCATCAGAAAATTGATATTTTTATAAAGTAATTACCTAAAGAATTTCAGCCTGTTAAAATGAGAGGTTTCCATTTTAGAAATATCGAATTTTTAATTTACCCCAATTTCCGACCCTCTGACGGTTTGCGAGTGGATGCCACTGGCATCAGAAAATTTATATTTTTATAAAGTAATTACCTACCAAATTTCAGCCTGTTAAAATGACGGGTTTCCATTTTAGAAATATCGAATTTTTAATTTACCCCAATTTCCGACCCTCTGACGGCTTGCGAGTGGATGCTACTGGCATCAGCAACTTGATATTTTGATAAAGTAATTACCTAAAGAATTTCAGCCTGTTAAAATGACGGGTTTCCATTTTAGAAATATCGAATTTTTTATTTACCCCAATTCCCGACCCTCTGACGGCTTGCGAGTGGATGCCACTGGCATCAGCAAATTGATATTTTTATAATGTAATTACCTAAAGAATTTCAGCCTGTTAAAATGACGGGTTTCCATTTTAGATATATCGAATTTTTTATTTACCCCAATTTCCGACCCTCTGACGGCTTGCGAGTGGATGCCACTGGCATCAGAAAATTGATATTTTTATAAAGTGATTACCTACCAAATTTCAGCCTGTTAAAATGACGGGTTTCCATTTTAGAAATATCGAATTTTTTATTTACCCCAATTTCCGACCCTCTGACGGCTTGCGAGTGGATGCCACTGGCATCAGAAAATTGATATTTTTATAAAGTGATTACCTACCAAATTTCAGCCTGTTAAAATGACGGGTTTCCATTTTAGAAATATCGAATTTTTTATTTACCCCAATTTCCGACCCTCTGACGGCTTGCGAGTGGATGCCACTGGCATCAGAAAATTTATATTTTTATAAAGTAATTACTTACCAACTTTCAGCCTGTTAAAATGACAGGTTTCCATTTTAGAAATATCGAATTTTTTATTTACCCCAATTTCCGACTCTCTGACGGCTTGCGAGTGGATGCCACTGGCATCAGCAAATTGATATTTTTATAAAGTAATTACCTACCAAATTTCAGCCTGTTAAAATGACGGGTTTCCATTTTAGAAATATCGAATTTTTTATTTACCCCAATTTCCGACCCTCTGACGGCTTGCGAGTGGATACCACTGGCATCAGAAAATTTATATTTTTATAAAGTAATTACCTACCAACTTTCAGCCTGTTAAAATGACGGGTTTCCATTTTAGAAATATCGAATTTTTTATTTACCCCAATTTCCGACCCTCTGACGGCTTGCGAGTGGATGCCACTGGCATCAGCAAATTGATATTTTCATAAAGTAATTACCTAAAGAATTTCAGCCTGTCTATTAGTATTAGAATCAAATAAACCAGTATAGTCCCAAATTATATTACTCATGCATCTTATTAAAGGATAATTCAGTATATAATTAGTTGTAATATTTGACCAAAGAAATATGTCTGTTTCTAATGTCGTATGGTATGTTGAAACAGTCCATGCAATATGAAGAGCTCAATAAATTGTTAAGAATTTAATAAACAAAATAAACGTCAATGAACCGTCTCCTGAGATCAAACGATTTAATTTATAAAAACATGACATTTTTCTGTGTTTAAAAATAATTTATTGTTAGTGCAAAAAATATAAACCGATCTAAACATCTTTGAAAAATAAAAATAATCAGATATATTACATATTAATCTTAACATCGTCGGCAGCAAGCACCTTTCGATATCATTCAAAAAGAGACTAAACAAAAGCGGGTCCAGGTGCGATCCCTGAGGAATATCGGAGGTTACCTTAACTGAACTTGATTTAAAATTATATAGAGTCACATATTGAGATCTCTTTGATAAATAACTGAATATAAAGCGCCATAAATACATTTCTAAGCTTATTAAGTTATTATATTGACTTACTTGTTTTAAATTGGAATATGCTTGTGCAGTATGGAATCCACGTCATATTCGTAAAAACAGCTTAGAAAATATTCAAGAGATAATGGAGGAATTTGATGTTTGATACCAATGTATATATAGGGTGTCCGGGAAAATGTAAGAAATCGGGTGCAGATAGAACATGACAAGTTCCTATAATTTTTTTCCTACAAGTTCTTCCTACGGATATATGTGTCTTTGAAGGACGCTGCTGGAAATCCGTTTTTCATAAATAACTTTTAAAGTACTTAATATAAGTATAATTTAATAAGAATTTAATGTGATGGACACTAGTAAGGACCTCCTAAAATAGTGTCCTTGAAACATATTTAGCTATTTTAGTTTACCAGGGCGAGCAGTTTTACAACTTAATGCCTAAATTTTTATCGCCCCCATTTTCTGGGACTTCCTGTATAATACATTTGAATTTGATTAATTATATTAATTCAATAATTTGTTTATAAATAAATAGTACTGACCAAAGTGGATTTTGAATTAATTGGTAACTCATGACAGTTTGGGTTCTACGTCTATGGGATTATATATCGATTATTGTTTTGTTTGTTCGATACAATCTGTGGTAACGTTAACCGAGATAATCACCAAACTCCCGCCAGTTCTGTACCAGCAGAATTGGCGGGATCGGTATCCGCCTTTACAGGGAGATTGTATTTCTGACCTCTTGGAATGATTCAGGCAAATAAATTCTTTTGAAAACCGGCATATTTCCTAATTATTGACCACTTTCCGAATAAATAATAAAGCCGGACAACCCTTATATTGCCGGAAGACACAAATTGAATTAAGACAGAAGATTTTTATCGTTTTAATTATCAAAGATTACTTATAACTTTTTTCGTCGCCAATAATGATTCAGTATGTCCTCGAAAAGAAAGATAGTTTGCACTTTGCAGTAATAAAGGGAGTGATTATGATTTTAATGAAAATGAGATTCTTTTAAAGCAAAAGATGTAATAATGTAATGTTCAATCAATCATTGATTGATGATGATGTGCAATCATGAAAAATCATTGGTACTGAGAAAGTTTCTACACCACTGGTTGTTTCTCATTTTTTTTTATGAATGCAGTATGTCCTAAAATGATAAAATCGAAAACATGTTATACTTTCTAGATGCCATTAACAAGTTGCATTAATGAAACAGGTCCATAATTAGTATACAGGGTGATACACAAGTTATTTAAAAAAAAATGGAAATAGATGCGTTATGAAAAATGGAGGCAAATTTTTGTAAAATCCTTATAGTTTTAGAGAAAAAAACATTGAAGTTTTAATATTTTCAATCTTTACATCGCTGGGCTACTGTAGTCTCTAACCAGGCGATTATGAATATTGAAATTCGATAACTTATAGCAGGTATTAACGTTTTTGTGATGCGAGTATTTACATTAACTTTTCAAGTATCAAAAATGGCTTACTCGGAGTTTATGGATGTCGTAATTTATGGTGATATGAAAATGGTTTAGCAGAACGATTTGCCGGTAAACATGTGCCATATGCCGCTACTTTTACCGCGGTGTGAAGTGAGTGCAAGTGTAGTGCAACGCAAGCGTGACACAGAAAATTTGAAACCGAATCGCAGGAGTGATAGAGGTCCAGCGCGTTCACGGCGTACTGCAGCAGTATGGCGTACCATATACGAATCTCAAAATACCATGTACGGCGTGCCCAAGCATTGGACGAGGCCGCCACGATCTCCTGACTTTAAGTCATTTGGACTTTTTTGTGGGGATATTTAAAAAATAATGTATCGTGTCGAAATGGACATTATTGATAATTTTGGAAATATGTGTGGACCAGGAAAGATCTGTAGTTATTGTCACACCTAAGTCATTCTGTTACGCTACTGCTTTAACTGGGGATTCATTCTACAGTTATGAAGATTTTTGTTGCCCATGTGAAGTACAGTGCATTTATTCGAATTTAGAGGAATTAACCAAGTTTTACACCAGTCATCAATCGCTGTAAGATTACTTTGAATGGTGTTGTGCTTATCTAGTGGATTTCCATATAATTTTGTGTCGTCAGCATAAAAACTATGAGGGATAGTTATGAGGTCATCAAGATCCGCCGAATATAACGGGAACAAAAGTGGTCCAAGAACAGAGCCTTGTGGAACCCCGGACCTTACTTGATGCCAAGATGAATGATCTGATCCAACACGAACAGAAAAGGTTCTATTGGACAAATAGTTGCAAATCCATGAGTTCAGCACACCTCGAATTCCTAAATGGTTAAGTCTATATCTGGGAACTTTGTCGAAGGCTTTGGAAAAATCCAAGTAAATAACGTCCACAGGATCTCCTCGATCAAATGCCAGGGACCAATGATTTAAACAGGACAGAAGATTGGTGGTAGTAGATCTACCTCGAATAAAACCATGTTGAGATGTTGGTAAAAGATTATGAGTTAAGGAGAACTGCATTATTAGGGATACTATGATTCTTTCTAGGACGTTAAGACAAATAGACATTAAACTCACTTGTCAGTAATTGTCAGGATCCGTTTTATCACCTTTCTTAAATATAGCAATTGAAGTAGCTATCAACCAATCAAATGGGAGAGATGAATTTGCTGTATAAAATAGTTATTATAAAATGTACCTAATTTATTTCTTTCCTTGGAAATTGTTTTCAATAATTTGTCCGGTTGCCCATTGTATGCGCCTTATCAGGTTTTACAGTAGACCAGTCAGAAGTGTATTTTTAAATTATTTTTGACCTGCCCTTTTTGATATTTTTTTACAAAATTGTATTTGTTCGAGTCCCCTACAGTACATTAATTTTTTTACATAAGTTCTGAATCACTCTATTGACCGGTTCATTGATTTTTTTGATCTCATCTAGAATAGAAAAATAAATTTTGTTGCATTATTTTGCGACACACTGTATAAAATTATATTCGCAAAAAAATGGTATAGTTTTTTTTGCGTAAATTTAAAATTGTTTTCGATTTATTCTATCACCATGTTAACATGCTATACATTTTTTATTTGATGTACGATGCTGTTACAAAAAAGTACATTTCTTAAAAAATCAAAAAGCTCTAGAGGCAAGTTCCCAAAAATAAAACTTTTGTTAGTATGAATGTGTTCTAATTTGTTTCATATTCTTGGGCAATTTCATACGTTTTGCAATAAATCTGGTTGTCGCAACATCCTAACGGTCAAAATTCGAAATCTGCCTATCACATTTATTTCAGTGACCCAATTCAGCTAAGAAATATACAAATTTATTGTGAAAGTGATACAACCGTTTAGCTAGTGAGCAAATTTTTAACGGTTGGCCCATATTTTCTGCGTCAGTTAAAAACTACTAAACACGATTATCTGAAGATGAGGATGCGAATAGAAAGTTTAGAAAATCAAGACAAAAGCTGTGTCTTGGTATAACGGTACATCAGTACTTCATATAAAATATGAAATTGAATTAAATTAAAGTACAAAATTGCATAGTTTTAATTAATGAATGAGAAATATAATCGACCCTCCATACAATTTCATGAAATTTAAATCATATTTGTGCCTAAAATTGTTCTATTTTGATAATTGGAAGAAGGAAATTGCAAGCATTATTTTTAAAACAATTTTAAAATTTTATAACCTGACATCCAGTTATGATTTGTCTTAAATGCACTTTGTTTTCTACTGCTGTGTCATAAACAGTTGATTTGAAATGACCTCATAAAAAAATCAAGCTGATATAAGTCAGGAGATCGGGCAGGCCAAAGATACGATGTGTCGCAATTAGTTGAAACAATGTTCATTCGACCAGTTGCTGATTTATCTGCAATCCCACTTTACGTGCTTTCTCCACAAGTTGTCTCGTTACTTTTTCTAATTCCCTACTCCCTCTTGCAATTATGGCCACATCAGCTCCATAACTTACTATTTGGCGACTTTTAAATAATATTATGTCCTTCTCTGTTCAACTGACTATCTCTTATAACTTTTTCTAGTACTACCCTGTATATATTTTATCAGGATCTCGACGAGGATGATCTAATCCGGCAGCCTCGACTTTTGACTAGGGCGCCAAGTACTGGCTTATCCGCTGGCTCTCGCTCGACTCCTCTTCGGTAATTCACGTATAGTTACATCAATTTACAAATAAAAAAGCATCTACGTGCCGGGAAACTAAATTCAGCCAGACTTTAACGGTCGTCCTTGAAGAAACAGCTGGTTAACGCATAGTGAAATGAATGAAAGAAACCTGATAAGAGCATATCGTAAAATATTTTTTTTTATTTAGTCAAGGCGTCTGATATCTGTACAAATTCGATGAAAGATATATATAATGTCAATAATAAAGTACGCATCATACGGGAAAATTTTGATTTGGATTTCTTATTTGGATGTACAGTGTGTAACAAAAAAAGCAGGTCATTCCATTCTATTGGACGACAAAATATGGCGATTTAACCCTAACCTATACACAAAAATGCCTTCTTAAAAGTTGAATCTTGAAGTTGAATTTTTAAAACTGTTTTTCCGCAATAACTTTGTCAATTTGTCATAAAGATATTTTATGTGGTGTTTTTAGGTACAGAAATCTCGAAAAATAAAACACGTACACAAAAGTAATATTAAAAATAAAATTGATGTTTTATTTATCCACTTACTATAGAAATTCTCCTTAAACAAAATAATAACTTTTAAAAAGCATTTGTAGACAGTAACTAGACACATATTTTGCTATACTAACCTCAGATTATTATTTCCATATACTTATAGAAAACGAAAGTGAACAATGTTACATGCAGAACTACGTAAATCTATGATATAACAATATTTACATCTACAGTAAAATTTAAAAGGTTGGGAAATCTCGGAGCTGGAGATACTGGTGACCAAAAAAAGTCGATTGAGCCAAATTTGCCTTATCCGAATGTTGCTGGTTTCAAAAATACAAAGCGTTCAATGCTAAAATTTATTTTGAAATATCTCAATAACTTTGAAACCTGTCGGACTATTTAAAAAAAATTGGCACAATTATGTTTTTTGCACGGCAAATAAGAATTTTTAACAAATTTTGACGTCACTAGTAGTCATATTTCCATATGCAAGGCTATAAATGTAAGCCATATTGGCCATTTCAGCATTTGAATATGCATGAGCTATTATTAAACCTTAATATTTTTAAAAAATAAGTTTAATTTGGCAATACACAAGATTAAAAAAGATGACGACGCGGTGTAGAACTAACTACATCTATCGTCCGTGTTTGCAAAGATGACGACGTCTTATTATTGTTTTGCATGGCCTCCCTTATGTGTAAGCAATTTAAGTAACTGTGTAAAATTGCACTTGATCAAATAAATCAATTTTGTTGTTAATTGTTCTGGAATACAAAAAAGTGTAGAGAAACAAAAAGTAATTTTTGTGTTTTTCTTGTTATGTTGTTATCCCGACCCTGTAAATGGAATGTACATTCTGTTGGGTTTGTGTAGTAAATAAATAAATAAAAAAAGATGATACTATGGCGCATATGATGACCTATTTTATTTGTAATATTATACAGGGTGATATATTTTTTGGTAAATAATGATCGATGATACCCACACTTCCGCCACTGGGGCTGTACAATGACTGTCCTAAGACCGCACATTTATTTATTTCAAAAATACTCTCATTGTTGGCTACAGAATACGCCCCTGGATTTTTTACCTCTACTTAAAAAACCTCCTGTACAATAATTACTTTGTAGCTCTTGTCACATTCATAATAAAATAAAAAGCTTTACATTGCTTTATAAACTGTGGCTATTTCTCGTTTATAAGTGTTGTTTAATCGTCCTAGAGAATTTTTGTTTTTTAAAGCTCTATAAAGATTATTTCAGCTTCTACAAAACCTCAAATTGCTGATTGAGTTGAGGAAGGATGAAAATAATATATTTGAAGACGTAAATTCCTTCGTCTTTGTTCGGGTTACGGTGAAACTAATTCGAACGAATTACCACCGACACAAAATATTACATAACCTGAAAAATCAAGATTGATAAATGACCCTGATGAACACTCTAGACGTGGACATATGAAACGAAACAAGCGACGGCGGCGGTTACGTTTTTATAAAGATATTCATAAGCGCTAATGTTGCGCAACAAAAAAGGCCCTGGGTCTAGGGCCGGATCGGATCTAGTTGGGTTGACGAGTTAGAATCCGGAGGCGCTAGTAAAGGTCTTGGCTTCAACGGTCCGATCGTCCCGTATAGAAAACCTGAACTCTCGGACTGTTCGCCTCACCTTTAACGTATTGTAATAAAATTAAATCGACGAAAATGAATATCAAGGTGACAAGCCGGCCAACAAAACACTATCAGTCTGGTACGGGCCCCAAAACCCGAACCCGAAATTTCGCGGCATTTTAGAATCCCTCTTCGAAAACCTGTTTTATATTTACTTATTTGTGATCCAATAAATTAATCAAAAAGTAGTAAATAACTTTATGCAACAAAAATGCTAAATTATCTAGCTTCTTTATAATAATGGGTCTGCGTACAAAATTTTAAGAAGAATTAGTATAAACTGAACTAAACGGACAAATAATGTGTTGCTAGAATCATCTATTTTTGTTTATTCGCTTTTATATTGAGAGATATATACACTGTAAAAAAATAATTACACTAATTAGTACAAAAGAACACAATACTGTGTTAATCGAGGTCTACACGGGAGTGAGTAAATTTTTACACATTTCTCTGTATGTAGCAGTGTGTTAAATGTATAACACAATTAATTATTTTAATATAAAATGTTATGTGTAGCTTTTACACGGTTCAATATTATTTGTATCATTTAGAGTTTACACATTACAGTATATTTGTTTTGTATAATACTCTTGCAAATACAATTTTGTAAAAAAAAAGTTGAAAAGGGCAGCTCGAAAATAAATTAAAAATACGGCACTGGAAACTGTTCCACTGGTCCTGACCTTACGCAAAATGAACGAACAAAAAATTGAAAGAATTTCACAAGGAAAGAAATAAATTCAATTTTAATAATACCTTTTATATCAGCTAATTCACCTGACTTTATCGCTATTGTTTTTATTAATTAATCAAATTATTTTATCGTATACGATATACGATATATTTCTGTGTGCTTGATATAAATTAATTAATTCTAGCATAAATACCATATGGTAATACATATGAATTATACTTTAAATATATTATATCTACTAACACTTCTTTACACCAAGGTAATATATGATTTATTAAATATATTTATTTCTTTGTCATTGTTCCACTGGTCCTTTTTACGCAAAATGAACGAACAAAAATTGAAAGAATTTCACAAGGAAAGAAATAAATTCAATTTTAATAATACCTTTTATATCAGCTAATTCACCTGACTTTTCATAGAAATCGAAAATTAATTAATTTTAAAGTTAAGGAAAATCGCCAAGCAGTTCAAAATTGTTAATTGAATTTATTTGTATAATAAAATAGAGGAAATAGATACAATTATTTAACTCTATTAATTAAAACATGAAATGGAACTCTTGTATATTGTAATATTTATTTGTAACTAACAAAACGTTTCCTAAATAATGGCACCTTGCACGTACCTGTTTAAAAATAAGCATTTTGCAATTTATATTAGACAGGACAAAACGCCACTGGATTTCCAAGATGTGGCTGGCTTTGTTGCACTTGTCAGACAGCAGTCTACCTGGCTCTGGGAAAAATTTAAAGGGACAAACAAAGGGCGGTAGAATCAGCTGATTTCGAGAAATAGTAAATAAATATGTACGTGACCCCATACTCGTCGTACAGACTACGGCGGCAATTTGACAGAGTGTTCTCTGTCAAGCATTTTTCAGGAAAAATAAATTGCGTGTATTGATTTACAGCCATGTGCCTGACCTATAAACTAATTTGTATTATGTAACAGGAGGCTTACAAGACAAACATCTTAGATTTGGCGGGAAAACATTAGTTCTCGACAAATTGTTCTTCAAACAAAACAAAAAAGACGTAACACTGAAGCTTGTGAAAGGTAACAACTATTTAAAATAATTCTTATTGTACAATAGTTGATATTAACATATTTTCGATTTGGCGGGAAACATTCAGTCCTATAAAATTATTCAACAATGAGCAGTAAGCGTAAAAACTATTTAACACTTGCATTATAACTCTTTTCAAGAAAAACTGATAAAGCTTGACATGTAGACTTGGTTTGATAAGTTACATATATTGTTATTGTTTGCTTAGGTCGTTAATGGCGCGAAAATTATCTCTACAGATACTTGAGGTTGTGGTCAGACTTCTTAGAGAATTAGGTGTGGGTTATCTTGGTTTAAGATACAAATATATAACTGTATATTTTAATTCCTTAGTTAAGTAACATTTTGTGTATTTAAGTATAATTAATATTTATGCATTTAAATCTTTTTACTTTTAATGTTATATATAATATTATAATTCAATAATAAATACCACTATGCGAGTAACATTTTTATTTCTGAATAGAGATTTTTTTTAGTGGAAGTTGTCTATTCACCCTCTTAATGTCAATTATCCATCTTTTTCTCTGTGTATATTGTTCATCCTTTATCTAAAAATGTATTGCAATACATTTCATTCGCATTAGAAAATATGTGTGCGTTTCCGCAAAACTGACATCTTATTCTTGAAACATTAATATAATATTCCTTGGTTTTTGCAAATATTTGAACATATACAAATATCCAGCGCCGGACCTAGGGGCTGGCAAGCAGGGCCCCGGCCAGGGGCGCAAGCCAGCGGGGGCGCGCTAGCACATTAACCCACGCTTAAAGATTTTTTAAAGTTTCAGTCTGCATCAGGGCCCGTTCATTACGTGCAAGAAAACGCGGTCTTTCTCGATGAAAACAAGTGCCGAAATTGTCAACGTCGTAACATTTTATGTATGTTTTATGATATTGCTTTACCATAAATTAATAAAAATTTGTTTATAAAGTAAAATTCTTTGTGACCTTCACCTTTTTTTTTGGGGGGGGGGGGCACATTTGGAAATTTGCCCTGGGCGCCAGCTCCCCTAGGTCCGGCGCTGCAAATATCTATGCGAAAATAAATATTTTTAGTTCGATTTTTAGTTGCAGTCAATTTACAATTAACGTAACTACAACTAATGTTAATGTATGCTGTAAGCAATTACTATTTTCACAAAGATAAATATGTTTGAAATAAATGTCATATGGTACCGTTTCAGTTGATTATATTTATGAATTGTATAACATTTAAAATTTAAATTGGCATAAGCTGCAAGTGCACACGTAACAAAATATAATCTTATATTTACTCTTTTACAAATATCCCACAAAACGTGCCGAGTGCCGTAATTTTAAGGGCTTGTATATCTGACCAAAAGCAATAAACAGCTCTTATGATAAAAATGTCTATAACGAATAGTTTGCCTACAAATACATTTGAAAAATAAAAATACAACTGCAATAATATGCTAAACTATGATACTAAATTACACATTAAGGTTAAGTAAAAGCGCCTGTAACGTAATCTGTTCATAATTTGATTTTTGGATCAGTATTCATGAAGTAAACAATTGAAGTTTCCGAGAAACACTTTAAAACTATAACGTTGCAGCGTCAGGCTGCTGGTGACAACCTAAAAGTAATATTAAGTAACATTCAGATAATCGTTAGTGCAATGGCACTGCAATTGTACTGTTGTATTGTAATTGTATGGTGTTAAATATTATTTACTCTGTTTACATAAAATTACTGTAGACTTAAGAAGTTGGGGAATTTTTCCGCTGTAAGTGCCAACTTACACAATGCAAAAACTCAAAATTCTTGACCTTCAGATGAAGAGGTTATGTTTATGTTTTTGTCAACTACGTCCCTATCTACGGAAATTGTTTAACATAGTAGAATAGTAACTAAAAGCCTACAATCTGCAGGAATAGACGGTCTATTTGAATGTTTGGTTAAATGAGGCCCCACTAATTTCAGCAAGTCATCAAACATCGCCACTGTCATTCGGGTGTAATGAAAAAATAATCGGCGTTCTTGATTTTAATAATAATTATTATTACAAAAACTAAATATATAAAAAAATGCTTATATAGTTCTATGCAAAATTTTATATACCGTGTCATACGGCTTTAAACTAAATATCTAAATTAGAATCTAATTTAAAAACTTAACCTGCAAAAATGTGAATCTTCTGTTTACTGTCAAAAAAGCTGTTTTCTGCTTGGTTCTTGTATGATTGTTGGAAAAGGAATGGTAAAAGCTAAAATGTTTTTTTTAGATTCTGCCATACAACTGCAGTACAAAGGCGTAACTGTTAAGTTTATCTGAACGTTACAAAAGTTAAAAACGGTTAAAACGTTACTTTGAATATTTGCAGGTGGGATGAGTTAACATTCCTATTATTTGATAAGCCCTAGATTATTCAGTTATTAAATGTCTAAAATTATTTGTATTTTTAGAAAACGCTATTTCAAGAATACGGCGCCCTTTTTAATAACTTTTCTGCAGTACCAATGCAACCGCACTAATTTTATGCGTATGAAGCTTTAGTCATAATAGTGCGCACAGTTAGTACGATTCATTGTTGTCAAATATGTTTTGTTTAGTACAACTTATCATATGACAAAATTAAGGCACTCATATTCTGGACACCCTGTATACTTGATTTTTGCATAATATATAATGTAAATTAAAAATTACCAGAAAATATTATGTACATTTTTTATCAGTGTGCTTCAACTGCATTTTTTACTGAAATTTGGATAGCCCTTAGTTTTTGCTTGCAAAGAAAATTTTAAGCAGAACTAGATTATAGAAAAATATACATAATGTTGTTATTAAAAAAAAACAATAACTTGAAAAATATTACCTCCAGAAAAACTAAGCACGTCACTGCAATCTACAGAAAAAATATATAGGTATCAGTGGTTAGAGATTCCAAAATGTTTACCATAGAGATATTGCAGTCAATGGTTTAAAAAATGCACATTTTTCTATTTCCACCTATGTGAGAACTGAAAGTAACCATGAAAACCATAAGAAACGGTCACACTGTACATTTGCTGTTCAAATTATGTATTTATTATTAATAGTAGATCAAAGTAAAGTACATAATATATTAGGTACAAAAAGCCACTGTAAAACATTACAATTTTGTAGAAATTTTATCAGTGTAGTGAGAAAAGCTTTTCTATCCCCAACGTTTGTCCTACATTTTGGTACCTAATATAAAAATGGTACCTCATTCTGAGAGTGCTAAAACTGTGTTCTAACCGGCTTTTTCTCGAGAAGGTTGTTGTTGTTTAGGAAGGCCCATGTGTTGCTGGGTACAGCCTTAATTTAAACGTTCTGGCTTTTAAAACATAAAGAACTATTTGAACGTTACCAACAGTTAAGCATAAAGCAGTGACTGTACTAGTTAACCTCATTTCTAGCTCTTATTATGACATTTAATGCTTGGTGTATTTAATTTGGTTGTTAAATAAAAAATTACATCATTCGTGTATATAGCGTGTACTTTGCTGCGGAAATTTAAACATTAAACATCCATGCAAATACTACAAGGCATGTTTACTTAAAAATTGGGTCCTCATAATTTTTTCCGGGTAGTCGCCATTTTTATAGCAAATCTTTAGACATAAGTTATCAAAACCGTGCATTTAGAATATCCATGGAATTATGTTTTTGTTATATACGGTATCTCAGGTATTATTGGCATCCTTATTGGGTGATTCATTTCTCACGTCCAAGTCCTTTATCTCGGAAACGTGAAGATATATAAAAAAATAAACGCGTGCTTGAATGACCTCATCTTAGCTCCATATCAATGCCACCTACGACCCTTTATCATAACGGCGCTAGGCGTCGCGACGCGGCGTGATATTATAGTTGTTGGCATATGCCCATTTGAAAGCTTGTTCAATTCTGAATATATTTTATATAACTACTTATGGGTTTATCTCTAAAGGTAAGATAGTTATTGCATAAAAAAGTTGAAAGAGTTGCTGAAAGTAAAATCTGAAGTGTCTGTTTTGTAATAATACTTCAGAATATCATTGTTTTTCAATTATTGTTCGCATTAGAACAAAAATTAACGATAAATGTAGTGAATCAATAAATGAAGAAGATATAGAGTGTTTTTACTTGAACTATTGCCGTCTTAAAACGTTTTGCAAAAATACTGCTGTATTTTATAAATACTCTGCATATATTTAAATTATAGACTTAGAAAATGTTATAGTTGCATTTATCAAAAGTGTTCAATAAGAAATATTCACTGCTTGAAATTTTTGTCTGTATTCGTTGAAGTTTTGATTCCTAGATTAAATCAATTTTATCTAATAGCAGGATGTTGAAAATTCATTCTTCATTTTATAATAAAATTAACACCAGAAAAAACGGGATTTTATAAATGTTTTAACGATAACCATTTCCTGTCTGCCGAGAAAAAATAATTTACATAAAAAGCAAATATAATGTAAAAATTTGAACAGATTAGCATAATTATCGGTTGCGATTCACTATTTTTATAACTGGCTCTATACGGGGTTAACAGAAAGTACTAAATTATTATTCTAGTACGCCTACTACAACCAATAAAACCCACAAACTTGTCTTAATTATAAATAAGCAGGCACGTACAGTGTATACAGGGTGACCAGATGAAAACGAAACAGATCAGAACTGCGTCAAGATTGCAGAAAAACGCTCAGACCCGTCGATTTTAGATTAAAAGGGGACATTCTTTGCTGGTTGCTGGTATTTTTGACTCCGCCACTTTCACCCCCAAGCATCACCCCGAAATATTTAAATGGCATTGGGAGTGGAGTAATATTTAATTTGAAAGCTCTTACAATTCTCGGCGACCGTTAAAAAAATCAATCGATGATTGACTTATCTGTAAACCAAATAAATTCTTAAAATGTTTCCTTGCACAAAAATAATAATTATTTATTATCCTAACTTTTATAATACCCTTAATTTCTAACCTGTTTTTTTTTCAGGTGATGTTTTGTGTAATATAGAACCTTATAATAATTTTAATAGAGCCATATGATGGGTACTATATTTATGATGCTGTATACAAACACATTTTTATATACATATTTATATATTTTATACAATGAAGCGGCATGGCGGAAGATCATAAGTGCGAGGAAAATTTTGGAAGAGTAAAGAACGGAGAGATCTTTTGTTGACTCCGTATATTTTATCTTTGTGACAGAATATAAACATACAAGACTTTAATGAGGTACTTCCTCTAACGTACGCCCATGTGCGGCATTTACTATTTTGTCGTTTTTCTAGTCTCAGTTCTTTTTCCTATATAACGAACTCTGCATTCTCTTCTGAAAAGAGACCCCGGTCAACACGGCAAGGCTCCAGAGAGAGATGCTGTAAACAGCTCATTTAATTCATTTCTAATAGCCGCAGAAGCAACTATAGTATCCCCTCTTCACTGCGTTATAAACATCTCGATTAAAATTGTTTTAATGCGTACACGTACTTTTTTTAGTCGTTTGGGAAAACTAGTCTTAAATGGCTTCCGATGTATCGGAATAAACATAATATACGCTCGTCGGGCATAACCTTGAAAATCGGAACAAAAACAACTACAACCATTTCCGTGCTTCAACAGGGTGATATAACCTATTCTGTAGTAAGCAACTTGACGAGTAACCTTACGTTTTATATTTTTTTATAATTGTAAACTAGCAAAAAAACATCAGAAGCTGCATTTTTCATATTTAAAGTATGTACTGCCATGTTATTTCATAATAACATTTACTCCAAAATGGTCTTGGCTTTGGACTGGATTTTCAGTGGACCATTAGTGTTCTTTGTGCCTATATGGCAAACCATTACTGACAAAGCGACTTTCGTCTGTCCAAAGAACGTACCGAAAAAGGTTCTGATCAACAGTTTCTACATTTACTAGAATTTGAGCTATAAAATTAAGTTTGTTTTCAATGTGACGCTCAAGCAAATACTCCAAATTGTGAATTTTGTAGTCATACTCATTGTTTTTTATAATTTGTTGAACGGTTGGTTTATCCAAATTCTATACCCAGGTAGCCTGTCGTGAATTTTGTTCAAAATAATATAACAGTGTAGATGTATTAACATTGTTTCTTACCCTTCGATCAATTATTTGATTCTTCCGAATAGAAAATGCATCATCATTTCGTGGCAAGGTTGCCTCCAATCTTGTAAAGATTCTATGGTCAGGAATGAGGCGCTCTGTGTACCTTTTTCTATACAGATTTGGAAAGTGAAAATCTTGATGATGAATTGTGTTTTGAAGCTTGCGTGTATTTGTGTCATGCTACACGCATACCTCCACCACAGCGTGTTCGCATCAAGCAGTGTTGCCAGGTGGGAAAAATTCAGTGCATGAGAATAATTTCAAAGAAGCATGAGGTTTGGAGAAAAAAGCATGAGATGGCTTAATTTATCAAAAAACACTTCTTGACACAGTTTAATTTTTAATTACTTTTGTAATGCCATTTTTATTTCATTAAAAAGCATTATGTTCTACTATTTTATCATAATATTACATTGTAAGTAGGTACTTACAGGTACTTACTTAAAAGTTATTAACTACGTAACCTCTAATTTATTTTATTGTTAGGCCGGGCGAACGTTGAGGCGCAGTTGACGTGACGCAGGGTGACTCACGGGTCGTAAAATCTGTT
Source organism: Monochamus saltuarius (assembly GCA_025584915.1). NCBI lineage: Eukaryota > Metazoa > Arthropoda > Insecta > Coleoptera > Cerambycidae > Monochamus > Monochamus saltuarius. The sequence continues at coordinate 15,257,748 of CM046730.1, read as the reverse complement.
GTTTCCAGAAAATGTAGGGACCCTTACGGAATAGAGTTAAGAATCACTGCAATACAACGTGAATACAGCACACACACCGCATATCCGTAGACTGTCATACCCGTTTATGTATTCATTGGTAATTATTAAGAGAGCAGTCTACAATAAAGGACATTTCAAGTACCCAAATATTGTAGATACCTACCTCTATCTATTCAATTTTGCCCTCGATTTTGCCTTTATTTCTCGTTAGGTCTCTGTTTTGGTAGATTTCAAAGAGTAATTTTAATAATTTTATAATTTTTTTTGTGTCTATTAAAAAGCATGAGATTTTGTAATCAAAATATGAGAGCATGAGATTTCCTCGGAATGCATGAGATCTCATGCAAAAGCATGAAACCTGACAACACTGGCATCAGTTGACCGGACAGTTAGATTTGCAATGGCGAATTGGCGTTGGCGATACGGAACCGATTACCGTAGTAGTGGGGAATGCTAGACCACTGCACGTCGCCGCGCCTCTTAAACTTCGTACCTTCCCTGGGATGAAGAGGCAATTTCTACTTTCTATGTAAAGATCCGCAATTTCCGAATCTGTATAACTCTATAGCTCTTCTTGATTTTTTTTGTGATTCGCCGTAAATTAGCAACATATCAACTTTTTCTGAATGAGAAAACGGTTTGTAAACACAAAAGTTATATGTTTGACGTTCGTATTGAGTAAGGGGCCATCCATAAATTACGTCACATGAATTTTAGGACGTTTTAACCCCTCCCCCCGTCCTTGTCACAGGTTGTCACATTTTCAGAACCCCTTCCCCCCTGATGTGACAGTACACATGTATGTATTTGTATGTATTATTATGTATGTACTTGTTGCTTAAGAGATAATCTCATAGCGAGAGTGCTAAATTATTAATAAATATAGATCAAGTTTGTAAATTTTTATATTTACATGCAAATTTTGCGTTATGCATTTTGAATTTTAAGATGTGATGTCACAAAGTTTTCCCCTTGTCACACTATGTCACATTCCGGTGATACCCTCCCCCCCCCCATTAACATGTGACATAATTTATGGATGACCCCTAATAGCAAGTATTTTGTGGCATTTATGCACTTTAAACAACAAATATTCAATTATTTTCCAACCACTACTTCATTGCTTATAACTTTTAAACGGGAAGTAATACAGAAACATGTGTAATAAAAGTTTATTTGAACAAAGAGAGTTTATTAACAGGAATAAAATTTGGGTATGTTTATGGAAGAACTATAATTGATGACGTTATTTGTCTGTTAAATCCCAAAGATAATACTTTCTATTGAAAATGGAGCTTACCTCATCCCATTTAGTTGTACACCCTGTACAAAGAATTTCCAAGATAACCAAGCTGAAATATTTTGTTTTGTACCTTTTTCTTTTGTAAAAGCATTGATGATCAAAACAAATATTTTAAGCAAATGTTTCTAAAGAAATTTTAACAAGGGGAACCACCATTTTATAATGTTCGACGAAAACTGTTTTTTTTTTCTAGTTGATAAAATAGACACATGTACAAAAACTATCAAGTCAAGATTGAACATGTGGAAAATTATTCGATAATAATGTACACACTTTTTGTTTCTTTAAATGTTATTATAAATTCAAGTCATACAGCTTTCCACAAATACCCCATAACCGCCTGAATTGAAATACTTGAAGAGTTAACTGAAGAATGCTTCTTTGTATAGGTAATTGATTGCTCACATCCTGGATTTTTTTTTATGCAAACTAAAGTTACTCTAATTTTATTATTATATTGCCAATACACCAACCAGCTGGCTGGACACTGTAATCTCAAGGTAATAGTTAAATCCTTTTTTTAACTCGGAGATTCTAGATATATTGATGGAAATATCGTGAGGAACATCAACAGGTTAGTTTGCCTGTGACCACAGACGTACTGGTCAGCTCACGAAGGGTTTACCTGCAGTTGCCATTTCACCAGTCAAATTCTAGATAAACATACAAAGGTGTTATACAAGTATAAATATAATAAGAACACATTACAGTAAATAAAAATTATGCTAACAATGAATCTTCATTACATATATAAAAACAATTCAATATTTTGGTCAATTAGTGATACTATGAAATTTAGATGTACCAATATGATCAGTTTCTTAGGTTGAATTAAAAAGATCAGAATAAAGAACAGTGAAATACATTTTTAAACTTAAATTATCGTAAATGAATTTTAACATATTTTACTTTTAGGCAATACCAATATCTAGTGAAAGGTATACTATAATAAGAACATATATTCTTGTTTTAAGAAAAAAAATTACTTGAAATCAAGAAAATAAATGTACTTAATATAAGATGAAATTCTACTTGTATAAAGAATTGTTTTATTTAGAGAATAAGAATTGCTTAAGGCAACAATTGTTATTCACAAAATAAAATTATGTTTTCTATCACTGCAAATATTTGAAATAATATTAAATAATATATCGGTCAGTGCTCGCGCGATTTAAGGCGTCAGTACTTGAATCGAGGTGACTGGATCGCTGTGGGTTCGACCCCTGCAGCCGGTAGACCGTATATAAGCTATATTCGTGGAGAGATTGGCACCCTCTCTGCGGGTATGGTAGGGTGGAAAAATGTTGACTTGGGTCAATGTGAGAGATTGATACCGGTTGGCATTTAACTAACCCCCCTAATTAATGAGGTTTTCAAGGTTTCCCTCATTCCTGCACTGAATGGTGGTTAGGGCCTACCAACGTAAGTCGTTCCTGGGCGCAAATGCGGCCTGCTTAATAATAATATGCCGCCCTCTCTCCCGCACAAGTCTTCGACTTCTGGGCTAATCCTCGTGATTAGAATGAGGGGTAGAGATATTATTATTATTATTAATATTGAATATAAGCATTGCTTTAAAAAAATAATAAAACTGGGATACATAAGTAGTATTTTTGTTTTAAATATATATTGTATACATAGCACATCTTGTAGTTACATGCTGAACCTGACGGTTCTACAAAAAAATTCCGTTATTTATTTTTGCTAATACAATCTATAGTAAATTTATAGTAAATAATACTACAATTGTGTCTCAAAAATATTAGTAGTTTTATTTCGTGAAAATCTATGAACCTACAATTTAATAATATTTTATTCATATTTTAACAAAATATGATTCTTCAAGTAAATTTAAAATTTATTGCCATTGTAAGAAAAAAGCGTTGAATTAAGTACAAGAATGCTTGAATGTCAAGAATATGTAAATTTTTATACTAAATATGTTTTATTACTGAATTAATACGTATACACTTGAGTGAGTAGTAAAAATATCTTAGTTTGTAAAAAATTATATATGCACAATTTCTCAAAAATGAATTCATAAGTATTGCCATATCTCCTGCTTATATATTTTTTCTCTAAACTATCATTTAAAATACATGCAGACTATAATTTTAAAAATTGAAGTAACAGTACCAGATTATATTTTACCTTCCGATGTCTACACCCATGGAGTTAAATATATACTTTATCAATCTCAAACAGGTCTTTCTTCTTAAGTGCTCAGTGCCGTGGCTAAGAAAACAGCCTCAAATTGCAATAATATTAAAATCGTATTTAAATTTATGAAATTAATAATAGTATTTTCTTTATCGTGATACGCCAATTAGTTTTTATCTTAAAGACATGTATGTTATAATTTAAGATTTCCTTCTTCTTTATTTTGTATCAAAAATGTTGCTAAGGTGGCGTAGATTCGTATCAGGAAACTGCTTAAAAATAAATATATTCACCAAATTTCTGCAACCATTCTTGGAAATAATTGAAGATAAGTGTATATCAGTTACTGTTCCCACGTTATGAGTTGTGCATTGTAATCATTTATTTACTTGCTTGACAGAAATGGTGGCGCATAAATTCCAGAGAATGTAATTAACTATATTTTACTATTCTTTCATTATTGTGGAACAGCAACTTTTTCAGTGATAAATGTTATCAAAAAATATCGTTGCTTGCAAGTTGTAAGGTGTATGTTACAATAACTATTTTTAGGCAGCAATATATATGTATACCTCTTACGTTCTTGTTTGATGTAAGTTATTGATGGAAAAACCTGCATTTCTTTAAAATACTTTGATGAATACTGTGATGTCAGAAATATTAATGAAGTTTATCATTTAATCAACATTAAGTTTAATTGAGTTTGGAATTGGATTGTATTTAAACACACTAGATTAGAATTTGTACAATTTGTTTATTTTGTCTCGATTTTTCTGTAACTCAACGAAATACGCCACCAGAGACAGCATAGCCTAAAAAAACTTTTAGACATTTAAGAACTGAATAATATAGAGTTAAACAGATAACAGGAATAGTATCTCATGGCACCTGCAAATATTCAAAGTTACCAAAGTAAAACGAATATATAACGATAGAAAGCAGTTCTAATCAACAAATTTTTAGGTACAGAAATCTTTCAAAATGCGTATTTTTTAAATTCAACTATAGATGTAAATATTGTTATAACATAAACTTACATAGTTCTGTATATAAGATTATTCACATTTGTTTATAAGTAAGTTAAAATAGTAAAATAATGTGTATTTTCCAAATGTATTTTAAATGTTATTATAATAATTGAGGAGAATTTAAATAGTCAAAGTGGACAAACAAAACCTCAATAATTTTATTTTTGATATTACTTTTGCTCTACGTGTCTAATTTTTCGAGATTTCTGTACCTAAAACATACCACAAATTTGAATTTAACCTAAAAAGTAACCTTAGTACTTTAGTATTTTGTTAAATTATAATTACACTATACTTATATTCGTTTGCAATCTGGAAATTAAAAATTCAACGAGCGAGTATTTCCGTATATAACAATTACGGCTGCCCCATGGGTACGCCTGAGGAACGTTATAAGAGATTCCAAGAGTGGGTCAAAAAACTTGCAGAGATTCCCGCCTTTAACGTCCTTTGTGGTGCAGTCAGCTGACCGAAGATTCCCAGGCATTTAAAATTCATCGATGCGGGTGGCTTCGAAAACAAGTGAATCCCGCCAGAAAGGTACCCAAATACACTCAAGTGACATCGGTCTATTATCGAACAAATACATTTATTAACAGGTTGCTCTCGAAATAACTTAAATGGAATTGGCTTTCGATTTATAACCACTTATTTGACAATTCAATTTGATATTTACATTCCTACGTCTTTTTTGTTTAAAAAACAAAAGCTGGTAGAAATCATGTCCGTATATTAATCGTACGTGACGTAAAACCAGGGGCGGATTAAGGACGTGTTAACTAACGGTATATACATAACCAAATGAGACACAGATTTGGCAATTGACAAATATTTTTAACTTTTAAGTATCTACTTCCGGAAATAAGCAACAACTTCCTTATTTATTATTTTTATAACACTCTAAATATCAGTTAGTTTAAACAAGTGCCACCAAGAGAATAAAAACCATGTCATTGAGTAATCAGCAGTTACACAGGGCATTAGATCTGGATAAAATTAAGATTTTTGCTATACAAAGATGCAATAGAAATCTAGAAAAATAAAAAAAAATAGCTCAACAGCTCTGACCAACGGTATTACACGGAAAAATCTAATATATATAACTTATGGCAGTCATATTGGGGACATCCTGTATATTTATGTTTAAAAATAGTTATGAAAATATGAGTCAAATATAGAACATTCTTTGACACTTTATCTGCATCTGACGCAAAATACATAAATATTTGTTTTTCATTTTTGAGTCAATTTAAAAACAGTGCAATAATTGTATTCAGTATATAGCCTATACATATAATAACCAACACTATATACTGTTTCTATATTTTTTCCTTCGTTATCACACATACATTTTTTTAATAATTTTGTTATGTATTTCTATTGTTCATTTTTCAAATTTGTTTTTTTTTATTATAATACGGATTGGTAACTTAAGGAAATGTTTCACATTTGAAATTACACCTAAAGCGTTAAAACAATTGGAGTCTTTTGTTTTTACATCTTTATGAAGTATTTGTATTGGTCTCTTCATGTTTATTTTTCGAAAAATATGTGTTCACAACTTCTGAACGGATAGAAATCGCAAAAATGTTGCTTAATAAGAATTGTCTAGAAAAAGTTTATACTTTTGATAAAACTACGTATATTTATGAGAAAACAATTATCGATGGCGTTGTAATGTATATTTAAGAAATCCTGGAAACGATTATATTTCCGGCGTGACCTTAGTTTCATTTGAGACCATAAGTGCAATAATATGTATTTTATTTTTACACGGAATTCGTGGATATGTTGTATTTTACCTACAATCTTTTATTTTTGATAAATTCTTTACGTCTTTGGATATATTATCATTGTATTTCTGTCAGAAACATATTTTTATCTAATAGCCTATGATGAAAACTAGGTACGTTCCTGAAATGTACGACTGATTGAAGGACCTTAAAAGCCATACATGTTCCTAAGTCATTTGTTTGAAGTTTTCACGACCGATGCTGTTGTTTGTTCTACTTTTTCAGGTTTTTACGTCGTGATCTAGGTAACTCACCACTGTCAGTAACAGAATTAAACAGCACTTCCCTAGCCTTAGCTGGGATTCTTTGACCTGCCGTTGTTGTTCCCGGTCTAGGCTCTATGGGGAGGGGGGTAGTACCCCTGTGCCTACTCATATATTGATTTCGGTTCCTGTTGTTGGTATTACAGCTACTACAATACGACATGTTTATATTACCATAATTCAGTGTAACTATCCGTTAAAAAATAATTAAAAACTAATTTTTAATCTCAAAAATCTGTTCAAAATCCTGTAAGTAATAGCTATGTAGTATGTTTATATTGTTTAATATGAGCTTTCCATAATGGAGATAGAAATGTAGAAAACAGATTACAGCTACTGGATTCGCAAGTTTTCATAATCATTTATTGAGTTTTTATGGACGCCATATTTGATTTTGATACCACCGAAAAGAGCGAAAAAAGGAGAATTCAACTCATATTTATTTTATTTGGACATTTTTATTTATTTTTACATAAGATTTAACTTTTTGCATTTTTACACGATTTGTAAGTTGATTTCTATATAAATATAATAACAACATATATATGACTTAATAGAATTAATTGAGTTATTGTTGATTTTTATTATTTCATGAGAAATTGTAGAGAAGTCCTATCTAACTTATTATTTGTTATAGCTGGTAAAAAAGTCCATTTGATAATTTGTATTTCAAGAACTATACAAAATATTTTTTTTCAGAAAATGGATAGGCGCATATTGCGCATCATTTTCCTAATTTAAGCCACTCAGTATACAGGGTGAACCTTAACTAAGTACAACTATTTTAACTGCAAGTGTAGTTCGTCGTGTACAATCGTTTGCAATAATAATGACACTCTCTTAAAACAGTTTCTGAACTTCTGGAAGTTCTGAATAGAAATTTCATTAAATCTCTCTTGGTAAGTGAAATAACTAATAGCTAATGTTAAAAATTTAAAGCAGATTTCAATATCAATACGACAGAAGTTCAAAAGAAATCGCAAAATACATTTTAGTGAGTGCCATTAATATTGCAAATTGAAAGTAATTTTTAAAAATTTCAAATATATACGGAGGTATTAATTTTTCAAAAAAATATCCACATATTAGGGTCCACTGACCAGATAGACCACTGACGTAATCCAATAAACCATATGATTTACTGAAGGCGAGGTTGCCATATCGTTTGTAAGATAAATAATTTTTTAACGTAAATTCAACTTTTGTGGTTGATTCTAATTTAAAAATATTGTTATCGTAGGCATAGGTAACAGGTAGGTGTCACGAGCAGTAGGCGAAATGTCCGGCATCAGCCCTATCCTCTGGGATTGATGGTTACAGTCAGCGAGGTCGACGAAGAGGATACGTTGATACCGGTGCACTGGTCCAGGGCACAGGAATAAGCTGTAGCAAAGGCAAGTTACAAGTGGAAACAAACGTGTAATATTTGTGGAAAGGGATTTGATACTTTCAATACACGTAAATTGCATCTTCTGAAACCGAACTAAGCTAATGGTTTTTTTAAGTAATGCACTGCTTGACACATCTGTTTAAAGATTTGCGATACTAACGTATAAAACGTATTTAAATCGTTTTGTTATTTTCATATTTATTTAAAATTTAACTTTTATTCCTTTTTTTTTTGTAAAACAACTATTAATTATGTGTTGTACACAGTGAATTGTACTACTGACTACTTATTTAAGATTCATCCCGTATGTTACCGTTTACAAATCCTTGTACTGGGCGTATATCATTTTACATAAGCAATTCTGTTACAAATTGAGAAAAATTATTCGGAAACTTGCCAAGAATCCTAGTTTTAACAAACCATCATTAGATTTCTTATTGTTATACTCTGCCTACATTAGAAAGATGACACTGAAGATTAACGGTTGGCGGTTAGGTACTTAAAATTCTATTCTATATTTTTGGAACGCGAGTGTACTCCCGAACGACTCGATGAGATTATTTACATGCTCGAAAGGATAAAATAATTCCTGATGTCGGTACGGTTTTAAATAACAACATACATGGGCGGGATGTGCTCAATCTAATACTGGATTCTTTGCGTTGGTAAGGAACGCAGCGACCATAGGTGGGTTTGTAAATAGAAGCATATACTCCTCGAAAAAAAGTTAGAACACATGCGTTTCCAAAAAATTACCATTTTGAGTCAAATTATTTTACTAATTGAAACCACAAATTAATTTTATTAATTAATAATAACAATAGCGGCAAAACCAGTCGAATTTGCTGATATAAAATAGGTGTCATAACGTTTTATTTATTTCTTTTCATGGAAATTCTTAAAATTTTTTGTTTGCTATTTTTTATTATATTATTGTATTTGTAAGTCCCCTGTAGGTACATTCAATGTTTGTTCTGGATAAGTCCAGAATACAAACCCATACACATTTTACACGTCCGTAAGCAAAAAAGAGTCCTTTCCAAATAAGGATAGAAAATAGTACGCCGTCATTAAAAAAAAAAACAAAACTGGATGCAGTAGCAACGAAATTACTGACCAAAACAAATTCGAGATTACACTGATAGAAATTCATACTGTATAACAAGAATCTCCATGGGATGTCGTACATTTAAATCTTCCATGATTTTCAAAATCAAAATACATAATAATGTCGCAAAATTACATTTCAAATGTACAAAAACACGGTTTTCTATGAAAAAAATACGTAATCATAAGTAGTAATTTTCCATTACCGTTGTAACATTTACATTCTAGTGTATTATTTCACATTATTGATCTAGACAATAAATAACTAACAATCCACCGTGTAATTTCGTTAATAATTTTGATAAGTGTGCCAAAAAGTGCAAAATTCTTAAAAAACTTTTGTCTGAACAATTTTTTACGCAGGGTTTTTTTGAAAAGATAAATATTATTTCATGCATATTGATCACCCTGTATAGAAAATATTATATGGAATAGCCTTCAAACTTGAAGAATATATCAAAAATTCAGTTTTCATTGTTTAAAATGATCAAAATGTAACGTGAAACGCAACGTTATTGTGTCTCGTGCATCTGCCAAAAGTCAAATGATGAATGAAATGTGAAGATATAACATGTTTTAAGTAGTTCTTAGATCTGTCAAAAATTTCACAAAATGTCAAAATCTCAAAAACGACAAAGTTGAAGTATAAAGTTGTTGGAATAATTTTAACATCAAATTTTACATGTCTTCAAAAAATGCAATAATATACAGTGTGTATCATTACAAACGGTCGCGATGGATATATGGCGATACAGGGCGATTTTGAAATTTTGGGTACTTACCAACGTCAAACCTACTTTAAAAAATATTTGGAGCTTAACTTTGACTATGGTGACAATTGACAACAAATTTGAAATATATGACAAGCTAAATTGTTTTATTGTTTTATTGTTTGTGGGACACACTGTTTTAGAAGGGTCCATTTAAAATATCGAAGCTGAAGTCAATTTATGGTTTAACCGGAAGTGCTATGCTATTGGACATATCCATTGCCTGAACCACGCGTATACAAATTTTCAGACATCAATTTGGATTGGTTGTTGTGATATGTCCAACAGACCCTCGTCGTGACACACCCTGTATGTCATTTATTTAACATATCATATATATTATTCCTTATTGTTATTGCTGTATTTTTTAATTTTTGCTGTGAGCAATTGCAGCTTTTTTTTAAGTTTAATAATTAATTTAATGAATGTGTTTTCTGTCCTAAATTATTCGGGGTAGTGTAACCTTTAGGCTTTCGCTGACTACAACAGTAAAACACTAACAAGTGATTCAAACATCTATTCTTCAGCGGCTCGGCAAGGAAGTTCATCGGACGTTCTGGCGGTTAAATTGTAAGCAAGAAGAGATACACGCCTTCTTTCTTCGTCTCATCATTATCATTAGGTATTTCTTGTGCTGTGCGGTGCGTTCTCGTCACGAAGCCAAAGATTGACGGTTGGCGGTTGGCCTCTTTAAAGCCATTTTAATTCTACACTGGACCAAAAGGTCAAAGAGGTCTCCCATTCGGTAAACCAGAGAATGTTTCTGTTTTCGGACGGTGGGCCCGCCAAATTGAATGAACATCGAAATAATATCACATTTTCTAATAAATATATAATAGGGAAAAAAATATTGTAGTTGTGTAAAACTTCTCATACCTCTATCTCCTACATTTTTTAAGATATCGTAGCAATTAAATAATGATAATGGTACGAATAAATAATGACTAAATTTAAATGCTTCTTGATAAAATTCCTAGCTCTATTTACATTTCCATTTGCTTTCCCATAAATAAAATGCGTATCTGTCATTTCTAAATTAGTAATAATATTATTTTAAACCATTTAAAGTTGCAACGGGAACACAAAAAGTAAACTGAACTTCTTAATGGCATAATTGACATTTTTATTATCTACACGTGTAAAAAATTGTGTCATGGAAACACATTTTTGTTTGTATAGGACCAAAGAAATATTTATTTCTTGATACCAAATTATTTTTTTTGAAAAAGCAAAAATACAGTAAGAAAGTATTTGTTTCCATTGAAAAACATTATTTTCTTTTCAGTTAGTGTATAACTGAAAGGACTGGTGTTGATTTAATTATATTCTATGATAAAATAATATTTGCATATTTCAAAGATTTTTTTCTAATTAATCATCTGCTTATTTAAATCAACAATTTATTGCTCAGGAATTTCAGGAAACAACTGTGGGCTAATGCCCCGACCAGCATAGAATTACACCTGAAAAATCTATAGCAAATATAACACACGTACATCTAGCGGTCACCTATGACAATTATTTTCTGTTTATAGGAAAGAATTCGTTTCCTTCCAAACAAATACTTTTTTCGACGATATGACTATATTAAGAAATTGAGTTTTTTATAATTTACGGTTTTTCAAAAGATTATATAACCTAATAAAATTGCGTTAAAAAACTTTACAAAAGAATTAAATAAATTGAATTCTTTGCTGAAAAAAATGTTTTTCCAGTGTAAAATATAACAATAAAATGCATTTTCTCTTTGTAAAACTAATGGTTTTAGAATTATACATTTTAGATTTATTTAACAACAATATTACCTACGTGGAAAGTGACTCATTTTACTGCCTTATTTGTCAAATATCCTAATGACAATTAAATGGACTTACAGAACTTCCAAAATGCTGCCTGGTGTTGAACATTGAAAATGAAATTGCTCTACAGTACTGATTTACATATTTACATAGTAATTGAGTGAACTCTATTAATTGTATCATTAATGTATTATTATTTAAATTTTCAACACTCTGTATCTCAAAAACCAGTGGCTTCAGACCTTAGGTCATTAAGAAGTTTTAGTCTGATATAATCCAAACAACAACTTTGTGTAATTATAAACTCAAAAAACTCTGTATATAAATTTGCACAGGACCGGCTTATATTATTTTATAGCCCATAATAGAATAATTCTGATATTTCTTGTCAGACCTTAACTTTTTTTAAAATTAACGAATGCACATTAGTGAAAGAGCAATTTGATTTGTTTATATGTATTTCGAGTTTTAATAATTTGTTTTGATATTTATTATAATGTATGCGAATGTTATTGATTTTCAAAAACTAATAGGCTGGATAAAAACAAATAATAAATGAAACAACTACTTTCTCACAATTTTATGCATTATTTGTTTTTCTACAAGTCATAAAATACATTTTTGGTCTTGTCAAGATGTTTAAACTCTTTTTTAACATAATAAAAGTAGTGTAAACATAATAAATCAACTAATGTCCCCCTTGTAGGTACTTTTGGATAGTAATATTCAAAGCTGTTTACAAGTGGCCGTATAAAGACATTTTAAGAGAATGCTTCGAGCATTGCGGTCATTTTGTCCATACTCGAAGATTTCAAAGCGGATGTGAATTTGAAAAGACAAAATTAGCTTGAAATTTACAGAACGTTGTAAAGCTTTGTCGGGGTCTTCTCAGAATGTTGCCAGGTTTTAGAAGGTTTTTCCATAAGCCAGGTTAAGTGCATAATTTCATAAATCGCTCATTTTTTCAAAAGAAGAGAAAATATGGCACCCGTCACTCGGTTTTTATCAGTACCTTACGAATGTTCAAACAGAATTAAGGTCTTATTCAAAATTGCTAGGTAAAGATTTCAGGGTCGTAACCAAGGGACTTCAGAATTTTAGAAATAAAATATTATTAATATAAGATTTATTTACGATATCTTTTAATTTAGAAAATTTAATGTTAATACGGTCCTGTATTTTTGTGGCCCAATATGCATGGTAAATCTTAAGTATATTTTTTTTCTTTTAACATAACATAGAGCTCAAAAGCTCAAAGATATTAATAAAAAACAAACCTCTAATTATTATCCAGTTTGAGTCTGGTTACAAAATATGTTCATAATTGCCATAGGTTTTGTTCACACAAATTTTCGTTCGCTTTATCCACAACACTGTATATTCTCTTAGAAGAGATAGGAATTTTTCCTCAAAATATTTCTGCGACGTGTTTTCTATCTGTTTACGCAATTCATCCACTGTGCCAACCTTTCCATACGTCACAGATAAAAATTACATGGATTTAGATCTGGCGATCTCGCAAGCCTCTTATTGGCCAATTGCGACCTGCACCTGTTGTGAAATTGGTTATTTAAAAAGTTTTGTACTTCGTGTTTAAAATGAGAGCACAGTCTAAAGTAGTTCCTGTAAATTGTGTTTCAAAATATGGAGATAGTTTAAGCCAGTTATTTTGTTTGGAAGAATTTGAATTTTTTATTAATAATTTCATACATTCAAATTTTGGTTGGTTTTGAGAATTCGAAAAAGCTTTACTTGAAGAATTTGCTTAGTTTTTTGAGGTCTGTTCTGTTAAAAACAAAACCCCTACTTAGACGTATATACAGGGCGTCTGGAAAAATGTGGGAAAACTTTCGGGCGTAGATAGACCATGAAAAAATAAGAAGATAAATTTCTATAATTCTTTTTCCTACAGGCTCTTTTAATCTAAGGTTGAAACCCAGTTTTATTATTTTAAAGTCTTTACCTTACAGGGCGATACAAATTTAGGCATTAAGTTGTATAGCTTAGCTCGCCCCTGGTAAACTAAAAAAGCCAAATATATTTCAAAGTCGCTATTTTAAGAGATCCTTACATTACATTAAAGTTGTATTAAATTATATTGAGTACTTAAATAGTTATTCAAGAAAAACTGATTTTCAGTAGCGTCCTTCAGGAACACATATCTCCGTAGGGAGGGCTGTATGAAAGAAATGTATAAGAACTTGTCATCTTATTTTTTCATGTTCTATCTGCATCCGAGAGATTTCCCACATTTTGCCGGACACCCAGTATATGAACAAAGTCAAACTTACGAAATAAACTTTTAGCTGCGTACAAGGCTTAAGTGCGTTATTTGTAAATAATTGATTCGATGATTACATAAGAAATAATATCTTGCTCGGGGCGCTATATTAGCTAGAGCCGGTCCTGCCTGAAGGTCATGCGGCAAATAAAGTTACCTTAATTACCTCAAAAAATCGTGGTATTAAGTGGGTATAATTTACTGAGATCCTATAGAAAATGAAACAATAAAGATGTTCGGTAAAAAAACCGAAGAACTGATTGAGCATGACGGCGTTTTTACTTGGATCTATTATTTACAAATTATCTTTTTGCTCTTATGATCCGAAAGCATTCGGAGATGGTCAACCAAGTAAATCATACTATGGAATATGGAGTAAACACCAGTGACAAAAACTACTGTTAGTTTTGGTTAGAATTAACTTTATTGAATTATCACGGTCTTTTTGTGTCCCGATTGGAAGGACCTCTTAATTGATTTTTTCGTTTCCTTAACTGACAAAGAATAAATTCCATTTCTAAAAAAAGAATTGTTATTAGATACCCAACTGATAAGGTTATCGGGTAATAATAATAATCAAGGCCCTGTGAATTTTCAATTACCTACTTAATTTTTGTATTCCGTTACCTTGAAATTATTTAACAATCCGGAATTTGCCGGTGCCAGATTAAAACACCGAAAAACACGTTCATCGGGCATTAAAAAACCCCAAACAAAAACGAAATCAGACCGAAAATAAAAAAAAGCATGATCACATTCGGTGGTCCAATTTAAATATAAACTCCTCGACAAAGTTACTGAACACGCGTAACAGCGACAATGAAAAATATAATTTGTAAAGAAAGAAGTTGAACAAATAAAATAATTCAATTTTTAAGAAGTAATTCAGTTATATACATATTTTTTTCAATGTTCCATTCACTCGTGGCATTTTTCTATAACACACGTTAGTATACGTGCTTTATTGTATGTAATGGGCAGTTTATTACTGGTTAAACTTAAACAATATAAATTGAGGTTAGATCGTGCGTGCATGCATATTTTGAGATTACATGCTGGGTGCCACTTTGTAACATATTTATGGATTGTGGACTTGCTTGGAAAAATGGAAGAGAAGAAGTAATCTTTGGAATAACTTTTTTAAAACACCATATAAAAAAACATTCAGGCAATTTTTTTGCATCAAAATGTAACCTTGAACGTGTTTCAGAGCTAGTTATTTAGTTGCGTTTTATATTCCTTCCAAATGACTTATTTTACGGACGTGTAAAATGTGTATGGGGTTGCATTATAAAATTTTTGAAAAAAAAACAACAGGATTTCAGTAAAAATGCAAAAATCCGAATTCATAAGTTATACAGAAGTTATATAAGAAAAAAAAACACCAAAAAGGGTTCATTCCAAATAAGGACAGAAAATAGCATGATTGAAAAAGGCAAAATTGGTTCCCATGGTAACGAAATTCGGTTCAGAAAGAAGAAAATGTCTTTATGAATAGCTTTTCATATAACGATTCTAAAAAATTACTCTATACTTATTGAACACTCTATATAGATAATATAATCATAGTTTAAGTAAAGTTTATAATTGTAATAAACAATGCTGTCTATTTTTTCAGTACCCCAGCATTTAACTTTTTTTAAATACTTGCAAAATTATGTTTGTAGAAAAAGCTACACTTATATAAAAGTTTTTGTACAAATTCTATGAAACTTTGAAATATCTTAAATGTTAATCTTTTAGTTAAAAAATTATCTTCATTTTAATGAAGAAATGCAATGAAACAAAAAAAAACAACAAAAACAACTGTTATTGCTTTTTATTGACATTATTTTGTATTTACATACAAAAACGTTACACGTTTCTTGGTATAAAAACCCGCATTTTCATACTGCTAGATAGACATGTTCAAAAAATCGATTTTCGCTTGCTTGCTTGATTCCAATGATTTTTTTATTTGGAATACAGGTGATTGAAATTTTGGAGTTGTGTGTACGAAAGCCGAGTATGAACTGGACCACTGTTGCTTCCCGCGCTTACCATTCTTGCTGCTGTAGCTGTCTCCAGATGTGATTACTTCAACGGTCTCGCATATTTTCGCAAAACATCTGCATCGGTATAAGATGAAACTTAATTAGAGATATCCCGACATTCCTCCACGGTGGTTACCTCAATAAGTGACTACACCTACCGAACTAATTATTATTGTAATTTATTACTACCACAGCATCAATAAAAAAGAAAGAACGGAAGAGAGAAAATTTGCCTACTTGTATCACAAAAAAATGCCTACAAAATATGCAAATGATGCAAACAGGGACAGTTTTCTTTTTTAGGTATATATTGTGAATTAAACAAATCGTAAATCAGCTAAGAAACCCCTATGTCAAAAAGATTAATCAGGGATTGTTTTATATATCGTGAGTAATCGCTATAAAATACTATCCACAGCACACAATATATCATATAAGCTTTTACTCTCAACAGGGTAATTCATTAATAATGGTACATAGCTTAATGGCAGATTGTTAACGTTAAAATAAGCGATTGAGCCTAACATGCCTTATTCAATTGTAGCTCCGTTTCATTCTACAGGGTGTTAAAAGTTGAAAAAATGTATACGATTTTTTGCTATATTTTAAGAAAAATGCAAAAAGTTAGACATATTTTTACATCGATAGTACAGTATAACTAACGCCCCCTAGTCGTACCCTCACTCAACAGTGTTTGCATATTCGTAATTGCCACCTCAAAAAACAAGACTACAAATTTTCAAAACAATCGATCCATACGCTCTTAAAATATAGCAAAAAATCTAAAACATTTTTTCAAATTTAATGACCTGTTGAATGAAAATGAGCAACAATTGAATAAGCCATGTTGGAATGTACCAATATTAAGGACTCACCCTGTATCTTAATGCATCGGATTAATATAGACTGTAAAAAAGTATTATTAATAGAAATAAAAACTTTCATTTTAATATGCATTGATTTGATCCATTGCGCATGCGTCTAACCGTTGGAAAATGATTCTTGTATACCGTAAAAGGTATTACCGACAAAGCTTATACAATTTGCATTGGCAATTCTGACATCTGTCATATTTTATTTTGACGATAAGTTGGTAGTACCGATAGCGGTCAATACTGGTGGTTAGTCGCTTAAGGCAAATCTACAATACGCTGAATTTTATCGCCAACGCAAGTACCTCAATCTGTTGACTTTGAATTGGAATTATTTATATCTGTCGGATTCGTAATTGTGAGTTTATTTAAATTAAACAATACATACTCTTAAGATAATTTTTTGTGTTCATTTTAGTTGAAATGATGAAGATATCCTAATGTTTGGCTTAATCTACCAGTGGAAGATGATCTGGATTTAGGTACGGGTGTAGTGAAACGGTTACAATTTGGATAGGGCAGCCTACTTGACTTTTGACCTCCCACGTACTTTTCCATTGTAGACGTCTGTGCACTACGACATGCTTTACCAGTAGGTATTCAAAGAATTCCAATACAACATTCAGAATTTTGAAAAAACATCTTTTAATATAGATTATGCTAAAAGTTGACAACATATGGATGTGTAGACACTTTGTTTATTTATATAATTTAGCCCCTAAGTTAGTTCCTCTAACCGACAAACGCTGGATTCACTACATAGGTATATAAGGTCATTAGCCTTCATATAAACCTGCTTCTCCAGTCCAAGTATAAAAATTCAAGGGCGGAGCATAAGATTGTTGCTATATTCAGACAAAATTAAATAAACTTATCTGAATATTAAACAAATAAATATTTTTTATAAAAGAACAGTCTGATCCCTGGAACAGCAAATTTAAGTCTATGTCAACTAATGATAAGGACAATCTCGTCCAAATTGTTTCCTTATCGAAATCATTGTCTCTGGTATGAACGAACATCCGTATGAGGATATAGAATTTATTTAAAAATCTAAAAAGGTCAATCATCTGCACTCACGCAATTTTATAGCTGGTTTTACTACAGAAGCACTCGCATATCCTCAAGCATTTAACTCTCAAGGAGTCACTAACATATACATACTATTTTTTATGTTAATATTTACTCCATTTTTAGTTAGAGCCGAAATTCCTAATGATTACACTGAATGTCTGGGTTCAAGTCCTCAAGCTGGTTTTTTTACATATTTCTATGTATAGCCATGCTGTCATTTATTATTGGTTTAACTGTAAACATGTCTCTCACTGTTATTTCATTGAAGTGTTACTAGAGGTTAAATTTTTGTGAAATGCTCACTGGATACCCATTTGCCGAAAAGAAAAATCTTCTAGTATCGAAAGCGATCTTCAACTGTTCTGTTCCTCGGGTCACTGACTTTGACAATTGTTAGTGTGTTTGAACTTAAAAAATACATTAGTTTTATTTTACTTGTAGGTCTTCAACCTGCAGACTTATTTACACTCTTAAGCAGTGACCTAAGCAGACAGTCATTCTCATTCATTTAGGCAACTAGGCTTTTTCAATATTTTTATGTTTTCGAGATGATAGTTCTTTGAACCAGCCAGCTTTATTAGCTTCATCGGTGCGCAATATATTCTACAATACGGTAGTTTTTGGTACATGTATTTTACGCTTTTCTACGTACATACAACATTCACATATACATGAACGTACATTTTCTTTATTACTAGCAATGCTTGTTGAATGTTAATATTAATTAACAGCAAATGTAATCTACTGCACTAAAATGTATTTTTTTTTAATTCGGAACTTGATATATTTTTCACTCATGAACTAGTTGATATGATATTAGTAATTTTTGTAAGTATCTGGGGCCCAATATTATTTTATATAATTTTAATCTATCATAAACACCGGATGTAATTAACTAAAACTATTCGTGTAGAATTTAATTAGTGACGAAAATCCTAGCACCCCGTATAAATCCAAATAAGCACGACTAGGATTTTTATTATATAAATATTCTCATGTTTAAGACATAGATTACGTCACATGATGCCATTGACTACTTTTTCCCGCCAAAACATTCGGCATTTCTGCAGGTCATTCGCCAGCCAGTGGTGTATCAGTTCAACGAAGAAGGCTAGGCCCGCAATGCAATTATTGTTTCGCGTGGTAAAACAACTGAGTAAATAAGTCAGGGCCAACTGACTATAAATATTGAATGTAATTTCTTACTAGTGTCCTTGTCAGTAATTAAATTACCTATAGACATATCAGTTATACTTTACAAAGTGTTATTAAGTTATAAATAAGTAAAACATAAGAACATTTTTGTTATAGTTTTCTTTATAATTTAATAAAGAATTTAGCCATGTAAACATTGAAAATTGTGCTTGTCTTTTCGGTGCTTCTAATTAACAGACAAAGTATTATTGGCTGACTTCTTTAAATAAAATTATGATTACATTATTTTATTACTATGTTCTACGAATCAACAGACCTTGTAACATTGCTTATAGGCACTATATAAACAACTAATTTACAACCGTAAACTTAAGTTTATTGTAGTTTGGAAAAAAATGCATTTGGAATGTCGACAATAAGGGACACATTGTAGTAAAATTAATATATATTACACACACACACATCACATACATACATATATTTACAGTGGAATTTGTGGAGTTCTGCCACTGTCTTTCTAGCAGGTAACGTTATAAGTAAGTCGAATCCAACTTGGTCAACGATTCGAAACACGAATTCTCAAATGAAAGTAAAATTTAAACATCCGCAGACCATTTAATCATGAATGCGATGCTAAGACGGTACGTGGTCGTGTATTTCAACCGTTAAATTTTCTTCTAGAAATCGAGAAAACTGCAACGAGAAAAGTGAAGGTTATCGTTTCCTTGTACCTATTTTAAATGGTACTGGGATTTTAAATGCGGTATATCGACGATATCAGCGTTGAATGTTGTATCATTATCGACAACAGCCAATATGACCGTTATATCGGCCGGTACTGGTACGATGTACAGGGTGACCCATTTTGGGTGGGATTGCAACGTAGATTAAACAGATAAATTTATTTTATTTCCAATTCATATAAGAATACGTAGGTATATAACAATTATTTACTGCAGATTTGACCAGAAATATAGGTATATAAAAACATTTGCAGACAGCTTTTTTTTCAGCTTAATTTAGAGATGTAAATAAATCATGGCTAATGTGATTTGTTTTATACTTACAGATGTAATTGTATTTGGATTTTCTGATCTACTTATTGATTTAATTAGAAACTATTTAACTAATAGAATCCAGCATTTCTGTATCGTGGTTTTAAGTCTGTTCAAGTGATTGCGGCTTCAGGAGTTCCTCGAGACTCGGTTTTGGGCCCATTACTATTTGTTTTATTTATAAACGATATTGTTAGTAATTTGAATGTAGATTGTTTACTTTATGCCGATGACCTGAAAATATCTAGCATAATTTCCAATATTAATGTCTGTCTGTTGCTTCAGCAGAATTTAGATTCCATTTGTGATTGGTGCAAAGTACACAATTTATTTTTAAATCCTGAAAAATCTGCTAAAACTTTAAAACTTTCTTTAGGTCGAAATTGGAATATGCCTCTGTTGTTTGGTGTTCAAATTATGTAACATATATTGACAGTTTAGAATGGGTTCAACGTTCAACGTCGTTTTTTAAAATTCGTATCTTAGAACTAACGGAATTTATCCTCAAACTGGCATTTCCCAGGATGAGCTTTTACAGAAGTTTCCTGTTAAATCTTTGGAGGACAGACGCAGCATTGCTTATTTAGTATTTTTATTTAAATTATTAAATAACCTAACGGATTGTGGTGATTTATTAAATAGACTTAATTTTCATGTTCCCAGGGCTGTTTCAAGCCACACATGTACTTTTTACTTGCCAACGCGAAGAACTAATATTGGGAGTTTTTCCCCATTGAATTTTATATGCAATACTTATAACAACTTAAAGTCATCGGTTGATATATTTCATTGTTCTCTTGCAAGCTTGAAACAGGGAGCACTATGATGTTTTTTTTTAATCTGATGCTATTTCTAGTGTTAATTATAATTTTGTGCATCTTAATTTAAGTTTTTTTTTGTTTTGGTTTCTGTATTTTGCATCTGTTTAGTATTTCCCTTTCTTATTTCTTACATATTCTTTGTTTGTTATTTTTACTGTATATTTTCTTTGTATTTCTTTTTTGTTTTTGTATGTGTTTTCCATTCTGTAATTCGGCATTCGTCTGTTGAATGGCGTAAAATAAAATAAATAATAAAAAATAACACGAAATATGTACCTTTTCTAATTAGAAAGAAGTATTTATGGTGTTGTGTATACATATTAAAAGTGATCTAAACCAAGACATGAATATCTCACGGGTGGAGGCAGGGAGGTAATAAGTGGGGCCCGCCCAATTTTTAATAATTTTTTACATATTTTATTTTTTTGCTTGTTTCGGTTTAAAACTTATTTCAAAAATATTTCTTAAATAATAAGGTTTGATACAACAGTATTTAGTTTCTTTCAATTTATTTGATTTTTATGATAAATGTCAACTGTTGATAACAAGTAACTACATCAAACGCTGACAAAGGAAATGAAGATTTATCGTCCTATATTTTTTATGCTAGATATTAATATGAAATTTGATTTCTCACTTCCTACACCAATTAAAGTAACAGGAAAGGGATGTTTCGTTGGTAATACTCTCCTCTCTTTTCTCTCAGACATTTAAAACGACCGGAACCCGTAAAATCTATTTTTAAATCAGGATTTCGCCGTTTCTCACCCACCAAAAGGTACAGGGTGTAACAGAAATCTCTCTCTCTAATGGATAAAAAATGTTGCCAAGGACATTTATCTAAAGTGTTAGTACAAAAAATGTATTACCCCGTAAATTCGCATATGTATTTTTTTGTCGTTCCAAAAGAGTAATGCTCTTTCAGAAGACTGTTAAATTGCATTTACTTTCCTAGATATTTGTGTCATAATCCTTAATTTGCTAGTCTGAGATTTTTTTGTTTCCGTTTCCGTACCAAGTACAGCATATGCAAGGGATTGCACGAAGAGGACCGGTACCATGGCCACCACGCTCTTCTGACTTTAAGCATTTCTTTCAATTGTTTGTCGGGTCGCAGATTGCCGCGTTATCAGGTTTTACAGTGGACCAGTTTTCAATGCCGTGCAGAAGTGTTATTTCTGATTTTTTCTTTACAAAATTGTATTTGTAAGAGTCCCCTGCATACTCAGATTTTTTCTGAATCACCCTGTATAAAGTATTTTGTTATTTTCCTTATCTGTAGTTTCGCCTACAATTATCCGAAATTTCCCACGGTACATTATTGCCAGTTTCTTTTACGCGATGCATGTAACAATACAATTGACGGCTTTGGGTAATTGGCCACTTAAGTAGATATTTCTGCCCAAATAATCGAAACTGTTCATTATCCACCAGATATATCACACACACTGAACATAAAAATGAAATCGTTTAAAAGCAAGCGGTAGGTACAATCGTTTGCAATAATAATGACACCCTTTAAAATGAATTTGTCAATTTCTCTTGAACGTATTTATAATGAAAACTTTCAACTTGTAACATTAGTTCTTAGTTGTTTCACTCACCAATAGAGATTTAATTAAATTTCTACTCAGAACTTCCAGAAGTTCAAAAACTGTTTTGAGGGAGTGTCATTATTATTGCAAAAACATGTACAGCATCTGTAACAATGTCTAATACACTCAAGACCAACAAAATAACGTTTAATAGTTTTATTAACTTTATAAACATAACTCGGATGACGACACATTTTAAAGAGATGATAGAATATGACTTAATATGTATTACACATCGTGTTCTGTAAATTTTAAATTTGCAATATAATACTATGTTTGTGCAAAAATGTACGTACACCTTTGTGAATTTACCGAGCTTGAATTGTCTGATATAACTTTTTGTAGATATGCGTAATTAATTCTGGAAATAAGCCGAAAAACTACTGTCGTCGGTTTGATCTTAAGATTTTTTTTTCATTCTCATATATTATTTCCCCAATGTGCTACTGCTATGAATATACGGGTAACGTTATTAATATATTTATAGTATCGTGCTTTTGTAAATATCGGTCGCATTGTCCATTAATTGGGTTTCATTTCAGATAGCAAAGGGGAAAAACCACCTTGACTGACCATGTCTACAATTATTCTGGAATGGTTTCCTCAAATAAGACTTAGCGCGTGCCCTCTGCCCATAACAATGATTTTTGATTAACGCACATATGCCACCGTGTACCCCTAACTTCTTGTCTCGCTTGCTTGAGAAAGCTACCAGTAGTACGTCTAGGGGGGCAAGAAAACGTCAAATCAAAATTACAGCTGCTGAGGGGGGTTCTTCGACCGACATCTGCTCTCGCCAAGATATTACCAATATTGTGCTTACGCGCCGTTGATAAATTACTCATTAGGGTCGCTTTGCAATCAGATACAGGACGTTTGAGTACTAGTAACCATATGGATGTCAAAAAATCAAAATAATAGAGACGCTCAGCGGTTTTTATTGTCCATAGCTGTACTGTACACTAAAGATATAACTTTTTTGTCTATTCTAGTTCATTCGACGATCTACATCAATCTCCTGTTCAACCAACACGTTATTCAAAAAAGGGATATCAAAAACATTACCGCCCACTTACTTGGACTTTAGGTTTTTAGTTTATTATGGCTTTTGAGATGATGATGATCCAAGAAAACATCTTAATTTATGACATGGGCTTAAAATACACCCTTTATATTTTCCTTCTTTGAAACTTGCAGTTATAAATACAGAAAACTTTAAAATTCTATGTTAACGTCATATATCGACTATAGTAGTGCCATTAGAATTATTCAGGAGACCGAAGGCAGAACATGACAATACAGGATAGGCTCGGTATTACGAAGGCAGGACCTGGGTAGTACTAAAGCAGTATCTGGAAGTATTAAAGCAGGACCTAGTAATACTAACGCACGACCTGGTCACAGCTTATTCATTATCAGCTACTCAGCTAGTGATCTTGGCGTTAAGCGTAAAGTTCGAGTGTTGCCTGCTCAGCATTGGGCAGCAGTCAGAAGAGAGAGAAGCTTGCAGTGAGAGCAGAAGCCACTCTCACTGCTGAGCATTCGGCAGCAGTCAAAGGAGAGAGAAGCCTGCAGTTAGGGCTTGAGCCATAGAAATTATAAAATATATAGAACGCCAGAAGCCTTTACATTAGCCACTCAAAAATGGTCAGACTATGGAGGAGCTTAGAAAGCAACCATCTAGGGAAAACTTAATCTAAGCTGTTAGTTATACTGCATTTTAATCCCATTATACAATTCAAACCTAAACGGAATGTTTGTAATTGGAATTCCCGTCTATTAGTATGAAACTACCCAACACCATACCTAAAAGACCTTTTAGGTGGTGTTGAACTACCCCATTAGTGCAACCAACTCATAAAATCTAAGTTACTGCAGTATTACTATACCCGCGTTTTCTTTATAAGTGTACTATTTTCGGTCCCTCTTTTGGAGTTTTATATATTTTATGATTACTATGGCTTCAGCCCGCTAAACTACAAAGGATGCCGTCAGGAGATGTGCAGCTAGTAATGAATAAGCTGTGACCTGTATAGGAATTGCTGTTATAACTTTGATTATAACCCACTGTACAAAAATGATGTTTTATTGCAACTGAAAGATTTTATATTTACCTCTGAAAAAAATAAAAATCTAAATGTGTGCAAATTGAAAAAAAGTTGACTATCACCGACCAAAATCTTCGAAGTTTAGATAAATTCTGTTCTAGTTTCATGATGTTAATATCTGTAATACCTGAATGTTTAAAGTTGGTTACAGTTGTTAAAAAGAAAGTCTAGTGACCTATGACAATACCTCAAATTTAACAGATTTAGAATTAAAAAATAAATACGAATACACAAAAATCTACATTTAGGATTTAACACTCTAACTGGAACAAATTAACGTATGTAGCTTGAGCTGTCCGAAATTATAAACATATTCACAAGTTTTAAAATTAAAATGTATAGCATTTAGAAACATAAGTAACAATTTTCATTTATCCCTAGAATTTGAGAAAAAACATCAAATTGGCAACGTGCTGCGGTTGTGTCTGGGCATATGAATGCAAGAAATTAATTTCTATATTTGCGTGAAGTCCATGACGATCCAAGATTGCGACGTCATTGAAGATGCTCGTTTATAATATTTTGAATAAATTAAAGCAATTTCAAGTTTATTATTCTGGTTGTACGTATTATGAATTATAATGAGAAACTACCGATGTGACAAAGCAAGTAATAATAATAAAAAATTGAGTAAGCCATACCTTTTATGTCGGGACATCAATCAGACATTGGGATGTACCGCCAAAAAAGACCCTGTATTGTATTATCATATTGGTCGTGCCTTTTCCTCAGGATCTTGTAATAATAAAAGTTTTATTCAAATAAGTCATAATATATAGGATATTATGTAAAAAATAGAAATATTTTTTCTCTTTTAACTGCATTTTTCAATTCATTTGTCAGCCGAAAATTTGATCAAGTGTTGATTCTGTATCTCCAATAATTACGAAGTCAGCAATAGTGGCGACTTCATTTGAAACACCCTGTGTATTATAACAGTATGAACTGTTTTTGATCTCTGGCTAGACTCATTGTCGAGATTTTGCCCTTAAAAAGGGGAATTCCAGTCGAATAAAAGACGCGCAGCGAAAGTGTAACACACTGGAAGACGGGATGACCTACCTTGTAACTTGGGGAAGTAGCAATCATATAAGAGTATTGCCACTAGGGCACGTGCCCTCTGCTAATATTCTTGCAGATGTTTTATAGCGTAATCCAGCTCGATTACTACAAGAGGTAAAGTCAGACCTCTGCAAGAGTAACGATTTTGCAAATTTTCGGTTTCAAATTTAAAAAATTTAGAAATATGCTATTGGAATTACAAAATTTAATATTATTAGAAACCTCGTTATAAACTTATTCTAAATATTATAAATTATTACGTAGACATTATAGTTAATCATGCTATAATAAAATAATACAAAAATATACGTACAAAAAATAAATACAAATGGATTTTTATTGTATATCAAATTATTTAAAGATTTTTTTATTTTTTTTATTGCTTCTTTTCATTCGTTTATCCAACTTGCTGTAGTACGGCTGTAATTCTAAATCAAGTAAACATTGCTATATTTATCGACACATTCTCGATAAGGGAAGGGGGCTTCTCAGGATATTTATAAGGAATAGTAAGTTAGGAGGTAAAAGTTACCGCCAAATATTTCCGTTACTCTTTTCTATATGACGTAACACAAATATATGATAAAGTTTATGAGGAAAATTTAGATTTATTTCATAATTCGCATTAATGCACAAAAAACATTTTATTTTTTAATATAATTTTCATATTTTATAATGAAAGTAAAAATTGATTATAATATCGAAAATAAGCCACGTAATAAATAAAATTATTTAACATTTACTTTATTCGTTAATTTTTAAACTCTTTCTTTCAGTAACAAAACAAATTTATTTATAGCAGGCCATATTAAAAAATTGGAAATAGGAAATTGCGATCAGAATACACAAAAAAGCGATGTTTTTTCTTGGGCCCATGAAATAAAAAATGCTTAGGTAATATTTTTTTCTTAAAATATTTGGTATAAACATTTCTTTTTTAATAATCTCAAGATTGCAAACTGAAAGTATATTTTTGCTAGAACATTTTCAAAATTTTTAGCGTCACTACCACTATCGGCAACGGTGCATATAAAGTTGTTTAGTAACTACATCCAATGTTCTTAGTGTCAGAAACTGCAAAATTCAACACATACTTTTTTAAAACTAATCGAAAACTGTTTCAACATAACTAATCGTTTTTCAAAAATCTCTATCCTTAAAAAAAATTTAAAAGAATAATATAGTGGCACTGGCATTCAGAAAGCGCTGTACCTACATTTAACTCAAAAAATCAATTAGATATTCGTGCTTATCTGACAATATATCTTCTCCAAAATTTGAGGTCAACAATAAGAAAATTATGGCAAAAAATGAAATAAGAAAACATTCTCAGACCTACAACTCCTCAAGGAAGCAAAATTGTACTAAGGTAAGTTTGAAGCTTTATTATTGATGCAATTAAACCATCATTGATGGTTTAGAAACAGTATGATAAGTTAATTATTTATTAGTAATTGTATACAGCTGTGAACAGCACGGAAAGTTGTTTTTTTTTGCTTTACATTGATCTTGACCGCGGCCCCGTCGTGACCACGCCAGTGTATTTCTCCACAATTATTTGAATATCTTTTAATTTACGAAACATACCTAATCATTGTTTTATTTATATATTTATCATGTTGTTATTATTAACGATTAAATTTCAATCAATACACAATTTTATTTTATAAATTGAGTAGGGAGCCATCTAACAGTAAGTGGTTGAGATATACCACACTACGCTCCATAGTCTTGTGAAATCTAGTTTCATACATCTCCCAATTAGTATTTCTTCGGATAGATGGCGCCATACGTATGTCACAATTTGTATGAAAAAATTAATTTATAAATCACCATTTGGTTTTTGAGACTTAAACTGATGGTTATATATTCTGATAATGAAGCTATTAAACCGTTTTTTAAGAGATAAATTCTTAGACCGACCTAGAGCTCTGAGGAAGCGTTGCACATGTATTTGTAAAATGGTTTTTTTTTAAATATAAATAGATATTATTTTACTAAAAGTTTAGCATTATCAAACAAATATCGTTATTTACAAAACGCGACAGAGGATGGTGCTTTCAATAGTGCCCACAGCTAGGTGGAACGCTTCATTACTTTGTGATGTGTCAGGTCCAGCAGTAGCTAATGGCCACTAGATGTAGATATGCTACATTTGGCCATTTGGCGTAAGTACCTGCATTATCTTTATCAAATTTTGAAAATGGAATGTTGGTTGACATTTGTTATTGACATATTTTAAATGACCTAGTATTCAGTACTTTTATTTCAAGTTTGATAACTGGCCATAAGCTTGTAATAAGTATTAGTACATTTTGTTTATCATCATTGATGTTTTCTAGAAAAAATTAATAAGAAAGTTGCGTTTCATTGATTTTTCCAAAAAATAGTCTTAATACATTTTTTTGCTTATTCTGAGCTCCTATGAGCAGTTATATTTGTGTTAAAACATTCATATGGCATTGTTTTCTTTTATTAAATCTATCTAATCCCATATACATATACAGTGCCTGCATAAATGATTACAAGCCACGTGACCAGGACTGTGATTCTCGAAGAACAACTCGTATGCTAATAGAATTAGATTTCTTGTCTCTCTCAATGTTGTAGTGAGAAAAGGATATTCGCATATGAATTGCTCTGCGATTGAGAATCTTGATCCTGATCACGTAGCTTGTAATAATTTATGAAGGTACTGTATGTATTTCTTCAGTTTTCAGACAACTTTGCTTAAACTTTCTAAATAAAAATAAAGTTACTTTGCGTAATACAATTTCGATCCAATATTTTGCAAATTCTTTAAATACCTGACATATTTTATCACAAGTTTAACCCTTGCTTATTACATATTTTTGTCATTAAATCTCGTAATGTGAGCCTAGAAATTATTTCTCAAAAGGTAGGTCAGTAAGAGTTCCATGTCATCCATCACTAACTAGTAATTCTAATAATCAGATATTCAGATCGGTCAGTGGTGGCGCGGTTTAAGGCGTCAGTACTTGAATCGAGGTGACTGGATTGCTGTGGGTTCGAACCCTGCAGCCGGTAGACCGTATATTAGCTATATTCGTGGAGAGATTGACACCCTCTCTGCGGGTATGGTAGGGTGGAAGAATGTTGACTTGGGTCAATGTGAGAGATTGATACCGGTTGGCATTTAATGCAACAATGCCCCTAATTAATGGGGTTTTCCAGGTTTCCCTCATTCCTGCACTGAATGGTGGTTAGGGCCTACCAACGTAAGTCGTTCCTGGGCGCAAATGCGGCCTGCTTAATAATAATATGACGCCCCCTCTCCCGCACAAGTCTTTGACTTCTGGGATAATCCTCGTGATTAGAACGAGGGGTAGAGATATTATTATATTATATTATTATTATTCCCTAAGTAATAGTAAGGGTTTCTTGTTTCATTATAACAAAATGACCATTTAAATTTTCACCAGGTAACTGCTAATAATTCATATTGTTTAACAGTGTACATATTTCAGTAATTAAGTAATATTTTACCTCTGTTTAATTAAAACATGAAACATTAGTACAAAAAAATATCTTTATTAAATTAAAAATATACAACTTATTAACGAAATTAAATCACATTTAAGTTTAAGGAAGAGAATGGACATATTTTACATTACAAAAAAATAAACAAATACTTAGTATGCAGCCGCTTCTTTTTAATAATGGCTCCTTATGAAATAATTTGGATATATCAACTGGGTTCGGTACTTATCTATTAGTAAAAAAACAGTCATAACTAGGTTCCACAGGTAAGGAAGTCTACAGTTCATCTTTTTCATCTAAATCTACATCAGAGAGATCAATATCTTCTTCCTCTGGAAGAACACCATCTTTACCATCCCACGCTTGAATTGTGTTGATTTTAGGAAGCTCTTGGCCTTTTACCGGAGCTGTGTTACCCTTACCATAGGATAAGTCCCTGTAAATATAAATGTTATTAACAAATTTAATATACGTTACGAAAGGTGTTCAAATTACCTCAAAAATTCATAAATTCCATCTTTGGAAAATGATCCACGAAGAATGGAATACTTCATTTTCTTTGCATTGATAACTGCCATTGCAGGGTAACCAAAACCGCCAATGTCTAAAGCGCTTTCTAAATCTAGTTGTGCTCCGGCTTCTGACCAGACCCATCCCCACATCTTCTTCTTGAATTTTTCTCCCAACTCGGTAAGTGTCTTGATGTAACTGTTTCTACATTCTGATTGGCAATCCAGAATATGTGGTAAGACAGCAACAACACAAAGTGGTTTGTCCTCGCAGGCTTCTTTGAATGATGCTTCGTCTAAGATTTGATTCACTTCTGGGGCTGGAATGTTTTCTGAGAGTTTATCCAGTGCCCAGGAAACGATATCACTTGCTGTACGCCCACCGTCAAAATCTACAGGAGATTCTTTAGCTCCAGGAGCAAATAGTTTGATTGTTGGGTAACCCTGAACTCCGTATTTGGCGGCTTTTGCTTGATGAACAGTTGCATCTAAAGCTCCCAACTTCACTTTGCCCTTCAGTTCTGTTGCAGCTTTAGCCCAGTGGGGAGCAAGATTTTTGCAGTGACCACACCATGGTGCAAAGAATTCCACCAACCACATGTCATCGGATTGAACTACGAGCTTGTCAAAGTTACTTTCAGTCAATTCGATCACATCTTTGTCATCATCCGCCTGAAAAATAATAATGAAACATTCTAAAATATCACACTGAGCTGCATTTATCTAAACCAATTTATCGACTAATATGGATTATATATATATTTTTTAATAATCTTCAATGGAATCAAAATTCAACGTAAATTTAACATCGTGTTTAATTTCACCACTCGATGGTCCTATTTTCAACATGATAAATAACAAAAATTCTAGGTTACAAAATAAATTCTACCGTTATCACATTTTATTTTTTGTTTTCATTCATTTTTCACAACATAACATTTTGTAAAGTATGACGAAACCATAAAATTTTAAGAGTAACATTTTTATGATTTTTCCTAAATTAAAAATTACCTCATTATTTATATATATCTAAGTTGTGCCCAGTATCTCTTATATTCTATTTAGACATTTGGACAAATTATTTTAATTTTTTTCCTAAATGTAATGATTTTGGCTATTATTACACAACAAAGTCATATAAGTGGACTTACCTGAAATATCGTAATTATTGAATATTATTTTAAATGCCTTATAAACTAAAACTTACATCACTAGATCTAGAAGAAGATCCTCCATCTAAAGCAGCCTTGACCTTGCTCCTGGCAGCCTTAAGTGCAGCTTCAGCTATTTCTTTTGCAGTTCTTCCTCCATTGTAATCTTCAGGTTTATTTTTATCAGCGCCAAATATTTTAATCGTTGGGAAACCTTTCACTCCATATCTGCCCCCTAATTCTTTATGTTCATCTACATTAGCTGCTCCAACTTTTACGATACCCTATTAAAAGAAACGGAAACGTCTAGTACATAAATTACATTTATTTTTTTAAAACATCAAGATAAAAGAAAAACCTGCTATCTAACAAAATAGTTTGTTATTTTTACCTTCAAAGCGTTGGCTGCTTTAGTGTATTCCGGAACAAGTTGTTGGCAATGTCCACACCAAGGCGCAAAGAATTCCACAATCCAAACCTCATCGCTTCTTGTTACTAATTTATCGAAGTTGTTGGGCGTCAATTCGACCACGTTGCCACTGGAAGGGTACAATGCCAAGCAATAGGGCATTAAAATTAAAATTGCTAAAATTGGAAAAAATTGTCATGTACAATATAACCTATAAAATACGTATGGTATGTAAAAGAAATGAAGTATACTTCACGTACGGATTATCCTAATCATTTTGTAATATCCAATAACTCTATTTTCTTTCACTTCAGTCAACTAAACAAACATCAAAATTTTACACCGGCTCAGTCTTTTAATCTGCCTACTCCACCAACACAACAACAAAATTTTAATCGTGATTTGTAATAATCGTGGTCGCTTTTCATTGGTCCACATGTCAAAGACGTTTATGGGCAATAGAGGCGTGTTCTTGTGATAAAAACAAAATAGTTTCCTTTCAACGGCAAGCTACCAATCTGAGGGGGATCAGTTCACTTGCTTTGCATTTTATAATCCCTGTTTAATCACTTCTTATATGTATAAAAAAGTTGAAATTCAAAATTTTTAAAAAACTGAGCATTTATTTTATATATATGGGAATACTATGATATAAGATTTTTAATTCTAAAAATCACTGACCACTTGTGTAAACCATAGACAAACAGAAATGTAAAATTAAAAACATTATTTTGTTTGTCGAGTTGAACTACCATGTAATAAAGATAAGCATACTCTTTTATTATACTTTCCAGTAGAATTTATAAACTTACAATGTATGCCACAATATTCTTAGTGGTCGCGCGGTTTAAGGCGTCAGTACCACAGATCATTGGAAGAAAAAAATCAGTACTGATGTGGCTAGATCAGTGTGGGTTCGAGCCCCGCAGCAGGTAGACCGTATATTAGCTATATTAGTGGAGGGAATTGGCACCCTCTGCGGGTATAGTAGGGTGGAAAAATGTTAGCTTGGGCAATGTGAGAGATTGATACTGGTCGACATTTGACTACCCCTCTAATTAAGGAGGTGTTCCAGGTTTCCCTCATTCCTGCACTGAATGTTGGTTAGGGCCTACCAACGTAAGTCGTTCCTTGGCACAAATAAACGGCCTGCTTAATATTAATATACCGCCCCTCTAGATTAGAATGACACAAACCACGTGACCAGGACTGTGATTCCCGAAGAGCAACTCGTATGCGAATAGATTTCTTGTCTCTCAATTACTGTAGTGAGGAAAAGAATATTCGTATATGAATTGTACACTGCATATTAGACTAAGATGATCGTCCGACCACAAGAGTTGAACTTGCACAATGGTTGTAACATTGATTTAAGTAGTGTACTATTAGGTATATTTTTTATGCAAGAAATCTATAGAAAGACATCGTAAGACAACTTGAACATTAATAGAAGTATCATAGCTAAATTGAAAATGCATTTATAAATTTAAGAAAGAACTTTTGTTACCTTCACCATTTGCTTCCAAAGATGGGTTTATCTATTTTTTTGGACAAGTGTGTAGAATATAATCCATAAATCATTCAGTGGAGTTACAACAGGCCTCTTACTTGATTATATTTTTCAGTTGAATAAAAGACTAAACTTTTTATTGCATACATCCTCCTCCAATTGTATAATGTATTTAGGGTATATTTTGAATAAAACACAGGTGGTTGTTACTGCATTTTTATTAAATAGGTACTACATTCGCGTCAATTGCGTTAATCTATACATATATTTTTGGGAATTTGTTATATACCTACAAAATTCATGGTAAAACTTATAAAAAAGAGTATTGTGTTAAACACGGTATAATTTTCTACAAAGTTCAGTCATTTAGCTATAACGATATCTAATCCCATAACATATTTTGGTACAGCTGATCGAATCCTATACACCTACTAAACTACAGCAATTTATAACATTTCATATAAAGGGATTGTATGTATATAAATTAATATAAATAAATTATGCGTTGATAGGGTACACACGTATATCTAAAACTATTAAAAATATTATTAAAAAGAATAAAGCAAAAATTGACCCATGATCAAAAAAAATGAAAAATTAGTTCATAATATAACTATTACTACAAAATATTGGTCAAATAAGCTTTAAAATTGAATTATAGTCGCACGATCGAATAAAAAATATACAGTTTAAAAATTCTATCACAATTAATAAAATATACCACAGCATTTTAAGAAAAGTTACTAAAATCAGTTTTCAGTTTAATAGTCGGTGTGTGATTGGAGAAAGATTGGTTCACATTAATATCGTTTTTAATTTTGTTATGATTTACCTGACTCGACCTTACCGCATTTTCTAATTTTGTTCTCAAGCCATCAGCCTGAGTCATCAACTGTTTAAATTCCTAAAAAGTCATCAGAATTATTATATAAATTGATCACACATGGAGAGACAATACCTGTGGATATTTCGGTCCTATTTTCATCAACCACTGCAAACTAATTTCATGCAACGACTGGGCATACTTGTTGGCAGATCTAACAGGTTCCACCAGTAAATAATTTACCAAAATAGGTACCAACAAGGTTAACATTTGAATACCTAATTAAAAAAGATATATTTATAATAAAAAATAAAAAAAATAAAGAATAAAGTTTTAAGTTATTAAATATTCTTAACTAAATCACTTTTAGAGACTTTAAACTATGGCAAAACTGGCATTCAAAATACTAACAAGTGACTTCATTAAACTATGCAATCTAATATGCAACACATCATATTTGTTTTTCCAAATTTTATAGTTCAAACATCAATACTAAATTGCGACTGAAATATTAAAAAATTATTAAAAACTTCAATTAATCCATTAAATATCTAAAAATTTGCGCAGGCCTGTGTAATTAACTTCGAGTTTCCTATTTTTATTGTCACCTGAATTGTATTTAAACCATAAAATAATGATAATTTGGTACTTGCCTTGAATTATATCTCCTGAATGCCAAAGGAACGTCAATATATTATTTTGATCAAAATGACAATTACAATTATTTGAAGAATGAAGAAAAAAATTACTTACGATTATGCGGTTCTGCTAGTTCAATAAGCGATTCCACAGTTATTATCGTTTCAACAGTAACCGACAATTCACCATCTGAACACAATTTTTTGGCTGACTCTGAATATAAAAACTCGACCAATTGTGGAGCCAAGGTATGAATGTACGGTGTCGCTACAGCCCGATCTTGGTGCATGAATAATGACTTTAATGTCTTAACACACTTTAATCGTACCTAAAAAAAATCAAGTTAAAACAAATTTTTCTCAGAAGGTTTATTTACTTACTATAGAATTGGGATTTTCTAAACACTGCCTAAAATGATTTATACAGGGATATTGCAAGTTCGGTGCTGTAATAACTTTAGAAGGTGCGTGTAGCACAAACACTGCTATTGCCAGCATCATAGTAACCTCGTCCAGTTTATTTTCATCGCTACCGGTCTTAGCAAGATCTATGATCTTAGCGAGAGCACTTTGCAGAAGTTTCTGCCAATTTTCGCTGCTCTCGGGATGTTTACAATAAGCATCTGTGGCGAGAATCTTCAAACAATGTAATGCAGCCTGAACAGATGGATTATTTGCCAAGATCTTGACATCGTTAATGTTTTTCGTGGCTACTTCTTTTACTACGCCAGTTGTCAAATATAATATTGTGGGCAAAATAGCAACAGCACCCTTAGGAGAACAAAGCTTATGCAGATTCTCCATGCAGGTTATAGCCGCAGCAAGCAACTGCCCTGATTGTTCATTGCTTTGCATCATACGTAAGGAATTGACGATTGTCGAATTTGGTGAAGGACTCAAAGAAGGCAACTGGCGTATTAAGAGACATAAACAAACCTCCAACACACCAAATACTAAAGATTTACCAGGAATTATTTTACCAGTTTCGCCTCCTTCGCCTAGCATAGTAACATCAGTCGTAGTTTCTTCCTCCTCTTTTTTGTTTTGCTTCTTTTCTTCTAAATTTTCCTGTGCAGCTTTTATAACTTGTTTCAGGACTTCTAAGCAAAGCAACTGACAAGAGTGACTATCTCTTGTCAATATCAAGCGGTGAAGAACGTTACAAAGCTCGATCCCTAAAGATCCATCGCTCATAAGCAACTGTCTTGTATACTCTGAATCGAGAAGAGTATATAATGCTTGTAAGCAAGTAATAATGCTTTCCAACGGTTCTGTTGATCTCGGACTGCACAACGCTTCCATACAAATGCCAAATAGTAAATGGAATTTGTCAGATGCATTATCGTTTGGTTTGTTATTGTTTAAAGAGTTGTCATTACTTATTTCTTTGTCGAAGTCTTTCTGAAAACATCCCGAATTTAACCATAGTGCAGCAGCATGTAAGATAGGAGGCCACGAGGAAGCATAATAAGGTCTCGCAGATTCCATTGTCTCGTTTGTATAAAACGCTCCACCGTCGTGAGGGAGCTGACTGGAGAATTCACCTGGCAGAGATAATAAAGCGTGATCTTTTAAAGCCGACAACCAATATTGTGACAGACTTATCAATTCAGGCTGTACTAAAGTTAAGAGACTCTCTCCACGATATTCGAAATCAGTAAACTCGTTATTATTGGTAATGTTATTCGTCGTTAGCAAATACATGGAAGGAGCAGATTCATTCCCTTTCATCGCTACGATGTAAACTTCTGCCCAAGCTTTAAGTATGGCAAGTTTTTCCAAAGTCGACAAGCTCTCATTGTATAATTGGTTTGTGTTAGTTTTATTTTGTAACTTCGTTAAAGACGAAACGAGTAATTGGTGCACTCTGCGTAAATCGTTTAAATCTCTAGCAACATTAGAACCGATCCAGGTTGAACACACCTCACAGGCAGCTGCTGTTACAAGAGATGATGTATCTGGTGAAAACGCCGGTCGTAAGGCGGCGCCTACCTGGGCTTGGAACTGTTCTAATAGTAAATGTCCTGGAAATTCAGGTTCTGGTACTTTTGCAAATTTTTCAATGATGTCTTGTAAAGTTTTCAAGCCTTTGAGCCGTAAAGGATCAGAATCACTTGTTGCCGCAATGAATGCCATTCGTATTAAATCGGACAAGTGTAACGCTAGATAATCACTCTTTCCTTTCGTCAGATACATCTCTTTTGCTTGAATTAAATCGAAATGTGCGGTTTTATTATTGGCTTCACAAGCGACTATTATTTTTCTGACGCATTCAGCAGCAAACACTCTAGTCGGCCATCTTGGTTGAATCGCTGGATGTGAAGCGTCTTCCTCGGCGTGGAACTCTGCTTGATCGTCATCGCCTTCTACATCGTTTTCTTCACCTTCGTTCGTATTCAAGCTGAGCCGATCCTCACTGCTTGTTTCTACAAAAATAAATAAATTGCAAATTACAACCAAGACAAATAGCAGTAATTTTTCGTTATTTACCTGTGGCCACTGTGAGAACATCTTTACATAACCCTAACCACTGAGAGAGGTTATCAGCAGCTAAAACTTGCAACATACTTATGATCGTATCATGAATGTCTTTTATGAGATTAGTGTCGGTTTCTGTATCAAGCATACTAAAGAACACGCCAGGTAACCCAGTTTCAGTTATAAGTAAACCTTCGACAGTGTTGTGATCACGACTTTCACTAGCAAGTGTCATAGCGTGTTCACACACTTCTTTAGCTTCTCTCTGTGCTAATTGTCGTAGACATGATATCGCAGCTTTCCGTAATAATAAATGATTGCTAGAAAGTGTTCTCTGAAACAAAACGTTAAATAGTTAAATGGTGATTCTGTATTGAAATTTACTTACTGATATAAGCTGGTTTGCCAGTAAATCAGTATTTTTAACTTTTGTATAATTTTTTAAAAAATATATATAATTTGACAGATTTTACAGCTTACAATATCCTACAACTTAATTAAATTAGAAATATTAATTATTTTTATTTCCTTAATTTTCGAAGGATAGAAGGATCACACATATTTTTATTTTCTTCGGCAATTTAAATTACAATTATTTGTATCTCATTTTATTATTATATTAAGTATCTGATAATTGCCATAAATTACCAATTTCCCATATAATTCTAAATTAAATTAACAACTTATTGATTGAAAAAGTTATGACAAAATATTAATTAAACTTTTTTTGTTGACTTTCACCTAACATCATGTATTGACATAATTATTTAAAATAGATGTGCAACTATCACAATAAAAGTACTTACACATAAAGTTGGTACTAATGAAGATAAATTGACGTGCCTGGGTACAAACAAATGAAGCTGTTGCAAACATCCGGTTGCTTCAGCCTGCACCAGAGGGTCCTGATGGTCTTGCATGATGGCGCATGCGCATAAAAATGAATATCTGGCAGTGCATATACTGGAAGTATTTCCTTGAAGTTCCGGTCCAATTGTTGTGATCAAAGCTGATAAAACTTTACCGATACACTGATGGACATCGATATAGGACTGTGGAACATTCAATAGTAATTTAAGAGCTAACGAAAGACTTGGTTCTACATAACCTCTAAACATTGGACCGCCCGAGTCAACTATAAGTGCCAACGCGTGTAATGACCACACCTGTACGATCGGTGAAGTTTGATCTTGTGCTAGAGCTAGTAAGATGGAAACGCTTGTGTTTAGATGTTGGCTTGATCCCATTCCACCAACGTATTTATGTAAACAACCCAAAGCAAGAGAATGTCCGGTTCTACTAGCAACATCTCTAGCAGATTTCAACCTGTCGAAACTTGTCTGTGCTAACTCGGCTGTAAATTTAGGATCAGAGATCACCTGTGCTATACGACCCACAGCTTCACCAGCAGCACACCGTAATATTGGATTGGGTGACGTAAGAGCCCCAATTATAAGATTAACGGCTGATTTTTTAATATCTTCCTGACTCAAAGTAACTTTTGTTTCTGTTAAGCCTTTGAGTCCGCTCAGCAAAGCTGTGAAAACGTTCATTTGAACAGCTTCTTGTCTTGTGCTGCGGACATGTTTTATACATTCAGCAAAATGGTCTAACATTTGCACTCTGTGCTTGTTGGTTACTCTAGGAAAGATTTGACCAAACAGGAGTACAGATATATCGATAACAGCAACACCAAGAGGCAAAGGACCTGGTATTAATTCACCCTATAAATATGGTATTAATGTAGTTCAAATAATTTTAAGTTATTTTGAATTTACCGTTTGAACTTGTCGGTACAGGCAGCAAGGATCGTGTTCTAACGCTCCAGAGCCAGCAGCACTGTTGGGCTGTAGCTAAAAAGAGGAACCCTTACTACTTTTGCCATAATGCAAGTTAAAGATAAGTGAAATTAGCAATGAAAAGAAAATTAAGCGATCAGGTATTAAGCACACATTAAAAATAAATACAATCAACACATTCGGACTACTCACATGTTCACCATCTGCCCTGCGATTAGGCTCCATCTAAGAAAAATTTTAATTGATGTTATTGCTTTACCACAACCACAAAAAAAAACTATTTGCTTAAAGCAAAACTCCCATTCTTTTTATTTTAGGTCATTTACGAGGTTTTACAGACGTAACCCAACATTATTATTAGGTTAGATTTCCTCAACCTCAACATAATTTGCAAGTTGAAGGACATATGCAACATTAAAACATTAATAACAAAAAAACTGGTGAAACAAATATTTTAGTAAAAGCAACCCTATCTTGACACAAGAGTTAGAAGGACAATGTTAAGAGAGACAAGAATAGAAGCAATGTTATATATACGAAGAAAACTGAAACGTACCTGATCTTCGATTGTTCTGTGGTCTGTCTCTTGCAACCAAGTTCCCAAAATGACAGAATCGTCAGCATGGCATACTGTACGCAATTGGGATGTGGTCGTATTTGCAGGATTTTCAGTTAAAGTAAATTCAGCTACCAGCATTCTTAGTAAATGGGTATAAGAATCTAAAAAAAGTTGTAATGTGAACTAACTATGGGTACAAATTTTAGGAGTTTAGGACTCTTAACAATAACAGTACAAATTCCTATATTATTTTTTTAAATTTAATATCAGATCCAGATGTACACAAAATAGAGAAAAATAAGGACAAAAAGGGCATATCGTTATAATTTGAATTAGGTACTTGTTCTCCATGTGTATTAACTAAGATTTTAAAACTTTATATTGACAGAAGAAAATCCAAAAGGTTTATGTTTGGCAAACTTGGCAGCCACACAACAAATTGCAACAACCACGCCTTGTCTTATATTCATTTAAAGGTGTAACTTCTTGGAAATGTTCTGCATAAAACTGCAATACCACACAGATATATATATATATTGCTGTACTGTACTTAAATTGCCAAAATAACTGAAATTATGCAATATAGCTAATATTGAGTTTTAGAAAGAGTCACAGAACTTGAACTATTATATTTATGAGTAGAATCATTTCCTAAATTTTTTTGCCCAATGTTTCAATAAAATAAGACAGAATTAACTTGAAAACCTTACTCTCATAACACTGTGGTGGAAGCAGTAGAAGCGTTTCGCAGAGTCGTAACCGCACCATTGCAGCAGGAGCCTTCAACTGCTGCCCGTACGTTTTCAATATGCTGGAAATACTAAAAAACAAATTGTTTAGAAACAATAAAATATGCTGATATGTTAAACGTACTTTGTAAGCATGGCAAGTGCAGATTCTATGGGAGTCATCAGCCTTCTATTTGTATCCTCATTAATTAACTCCGGACAATTCTGAAGAAAGCTATGCATGGCAGACAAAGCTCCAGCACGTCCTTCTAATGTGACCTGCCATGTAAACACATCACCTCTTGCCTTTTCCGATTCTAACTCCTTTGCAGATCTGGGAAAAGAATTCCTCCAGAGTAGTAACATTCGCGGTAACAATCCTCTTACAACAGGTATCCCCAACGTCATTATAGCTCCAATCAACAACCAACCAGCATGTGTTCTATTTAGCGACAGTCGACTGTTCTGACTAGCACTTCGTAACAGTTCTTCTGCAGTGTTAAATATAATTTTTCCTTTCATGTGGGGGACGCCAAGTGGTGAGAGTTTCACGCCCCCTAGAACTGCGGCTAAGGCTGAGCTGTACCCCGATATAGCTTCTGGTGACGTTCGGAACTGTTCTATACCGTTGACACAACGGTCTATCAGAGGAGATATTTGACTTGGTACAGCAACGCAAATGCAACGTAAGCACCAAGCTGCGGCAAGTCTTGCAGCTTGACAAGGATGTATCAGTACGCTTACAGTTACATCAATCAGGTCTAAAATAAGAAAATCATTAACGAATGAATTGAACCATAATATTTCATATACTTAATGTTTGGTCAGTGATTATATCGTGAGCTGATGTACCAAGACTCAGCACCAAACTTCCAATTTCTTGAAGAGCACAGACTAGTAGATGCTGACTAAATAATGTTTCCTGGTTAAATTCTTTTGCGTTTTCAGGATTGAAGTCGATCGAATTCATTTCTTTTACAATTATTTGCGCAATTTCTTTACAAGCTGAAGTTTGTGCCTTCTCGCCTAACATTTTACCAAAAACACTTCTTAAAATGAAATTTATGCATTTTCGAGAGTACACGGCATCTACGTGTGAAGATGCTGCTTTTGGATTTGCTACTAAATAGAGAATATGACTAAGGAACGTCTTCATATTTTTTTCTAGCCACACACTGCCCAATATATGGACAAATGTTACATAACCCTAAAAATAAGCATCTTTTTCACTAGTCTAATTACACATCAAACAATGTTTATTTTGGATTTAATATTTCCAATATTTAAATGAAATCTTGACCTTGAAATTTGTACACTATTTCACTAAAAATAACCTAAAATAATTAATCTTACAAAATAATGCATTGTTAAATACTTTCAACCTACTTTTGTAAAATATATTGCGATTAAAAAAACTGAAAAAATTTATTGAAAACACTAAATATAGTTAATTTACTACAAAATTAAAATTTGTGAAAAAGATCTATTATAAATCAAAAAAAAATATATTTACTTACATGTGTTACCCCAACTCGAACTTCTCTATTTACTCCAGAACTACCTTTAATAATTTCACCAGTACCTTTTAGAAACCCTACACCCCCTCTTAGAAAACCTGACATGAGAATACCCAGTGCTTCATCAAGAGACACCAATTTCAACCCCTTGGGTTGTTGCTGAGCTAAAAGTACATAATTTTCATGTAACTTAATTTGTTTATTTTTCACATATTAAGAGTTTAAATTAAAAATATTTTGAAAACCTACTAAATTTGAAAGAAAATGGTGTATTAGTTAAAAGTGAAAAAATGCAATTTATGAAATAAAAGCAATTGTCGGCGTCATTGTATATTAACAGGGACAATACCTTGAAGTTTGTAGTTTGTTTTGAACAATTTTATTTAGTGTTCAATACTCTAGGACTATTAGGTTTTGACAATCAATCGTAATTGTCGCATAAAAAAAATATTATATATGTTGAAAAATATTTTTATAATGACTGAATACTTTTTTAGACTAAATTTTTATTTTATTGTAAATATTTCTGGATAGTCAAAAGAATTTAGATACTGTATACTGTTTCTGACAATCATATTATATTGTGAATATATGTTGTACCACCAATCTAGCACAGAAGAAAAATTAAATGAAATTTTAATTGCAGTTGCATGAATAAAGTAGTTGTAAAGTTTTAAGTTCAAATATTTTTTTAGCAATATTGATATTGGATTTAAAAATAATCAAATGGTCAGCATGTCTTGTACAGGGTGATTCAGAACTTATGCAAAAAACTATACGATATGTGCACCCTTAAAAAATGAGCCAATACCACCAAATAATTTATTCCAATATATTCCAAGTAAAAAATTATTAAAGTTGCGACAATACCATGTGTTAGATGACTGCACTTTAGTCTTATTATAAATTCTGTTAAAATACAAAGCAGGTAAAAAAGTTGGTCGTACGTAGTAGCATGTAGCCGTAAGCAAGTCTCTATTGATCAGGTGAGAGCAAAATTTTGAACAAGCACTAAATAAAGGTCTTCTTACACACAATAAAAATTTTTATTCATAAATTGTCAGGGGTATGTCACTTCAAAATAAAGTACGCCTTTACAATTACTACTATTGAAATTAGCCACAAAATTAGTTTTATAATTTTATTTATTTGAAAGATAATATATTAACCACCACGCTGCAGTTGATTGTATTGTCTTGCATCACAAGTTCTATGGGACATTACTGACCGACCAGACTTCGGAAGGACACAAGTAAAAATTTTTAAATGATTTGAGGTTTTTTTTTAACTTTTTAATGTACATCTCCATTAACAACCTACACATGCGCAGTATTGACATTGGGATTTGGGAGGGCTAATTCGAATTTAACTAACTTCGCCCATGGATACAATAACTGATGATGACCAAGAAAAAATAATAAACTTGAACTTGAGTCGCCGTTATTTGTGGATGCACCAAGTGCTGTTCAGTGTTATCAGAATTCTTATCTTTTCATTTATTAGCATGCAAAACAAAAGTATAAAACTCCTCTCTGGTGACATTAGAACCTGTATTTTAAGGAGAAAAAGACAATCCCTAAAGCAATTTTCAATCACAATTTTTTTTTACCAGTGCATAATTAAAATAATTATTTTTTAAATGTTAATTCATGAATGCATATATTTTATTTGAAAATAAAGACAAGTTGTAATTAAATCTGGTTGCCTTATTATACATATATGGAATATCAATCTCTTATAGTAACGAATGGATATAACAAAAACCTGTTTTTAAACATTGGCACCCTGTAGATTGGAAAAAAACAATGGTTGATTAAATCTTATTTGACCTCAGAAACTTCCCATTGGGCTGGTCCGTTTTGAATTAAACACTATGTACTAATTCTCAACTATTCTCTACACATACCATTTTTTCCCGCATTTTGATTCTGTTGCGTCATGGCAATAAGGGCTCCAAGAAGTTTAGCAACTGCACATCTCACTTCATAATTAGATCCATCGAAAGCTCTGAAGCATAGCGTTGCTAGGCTTTCCAATTCCGTGGTATATAAAAAAGGTGCATGGTTTAACATTTCTAACAAACATCTAGTTGCAGCGCACCTAACAGCCATGACTCGGTCTATAAGGCAGTGTCTTGCAGCTTTGTATATGTCTTTATGAACGTTTGATATGGCACTTCCCATTCCAGCACAAACTTTCTCTAATGTTAACATGATTTCGATCCTTGTTTGTGATTCCGCATTTCTAAGGGAACGTATTAAGATATGAACTGTTTCCTCATATGATCTACCCATCATTCTTCCCAGTTTTTCATACATGGTGCCAACACAACAGATAGCAGCTCTAAAACAGTCGTTTGTATATTTGAAACATATGCATTGAGGATAATACAT
Source organism: Monochamus saltuarius (assembly GCA_025584915.1). Taxonomy (NCBI): domain Eukaryota; kingdom Metazoa; phylum Arthropoda; class Insecta; order Coleoptera; family Cerambycidae; genus Monochamus; species Monochamus saltuarius. The sequence goes on along the minus strand of CM046730.1, from coordinate 15,214,043 downwards.
ACAATCTAGTTGGCAAGAAGCTGGGCGAGTCATCCTTGTTTTTTAAAATATCGTTGCATTTATTCACCGTATCGAAGAGCAAAAATGTGTCTCCGACTGAAAACAATGTGGCAAGACATCTGGCAATTAATTTTCTTGTTGGGGGACCTGGAGATTCTTGAATACGGTTCATAAGTTGCTGAACTAATTGCTTTTGACATCCTTTGATATCGTTCTGTAAAAGCAATGATATTTATGCACTGTTAGTGATAAAATTACTGCTTACCTTTTGTGCAGCTACAAGGACTTTGTCTACATATCGCAGCCACTCGAAAATAAAAACGGGCCTTTTAGCTTCTCCTATTTGTGACAAGGCTTCTTCATTTAGCGTTAAACTGTGTGATAATTCCATTTTCTGAGCTGAATTGCAATATAAACGCAATTATTTTCAATAATAAAAAACAGATGGAGAAAATATAACCTTAATCAACTTTTTCTAAATTCAACTTGGGTAAACATTTACAAAACATTACTATTAATCCCTAGATTTAAGTAGGTGGTATGACACAATTACATCCAAGATAAAAATTAACAAATACTTAGAAATGGTGGATGAATAACCCAAATAATTATTCACACTAAATATATATTTTCCAAAACGTTATATTAAAAGTACATTAATTTTCACCATTTTAAAATATTTATTATATGTAATATATGTTTACATGTAGATTTATTGTATTTATTTTTATTTGTAATGTTTACATTCAGAATTTAACACGACATTTTGGAATCGTCACTTTTTTAATTTATCATGTACACCAACCTAAAAAAAAATAAGATAAAAGGTAAGGTTCTATAAAGAGTGGATAACCACTAACCTGAGATTATGGAAGTTCAACGGAAAGATACGCAAACCTACTATTAATGGGGTTTGCCCTTTTGAACGTACAGATATAAGGAAAGTTTGTCTAAAGCTAGGTAAAATAATTAAAAGTGAAATTTGAATTTATTCGTAATTATTGTCTAGTTCGATATAACGAATACATATCATTTTAATTTCTTTACAGTTACCTTAATGCGAGTTATAGTTTTATCATAAAACACTTAGAAAGGTATAGGCGATTCAAGCTAAGAACTAAGCCCTAATACGAAAAAAAATTGAACTAATTTTGAATGTTGTGTTTGTTTAGTGCTTTTTATGAAACTGATTATTTTATATTTTTCGATTGTACATTGAAATCAGGTAGTTGGATATTAATAATTATTATTTAGATAGACCTAAAACTCTACTATAATGCAAAATTAAATTAGAAAAAGTTAAAGTAATGGTCTATTTAAAATTTATTGACGATTAGATATGTCTCGATAGTCTTGGTCCTACTAATTAACACAATAATTAAACTTGTTTGTACATTCACTGGCAACTACATACAATTAAATAACTGGAGAAAACCACCAGAAGTAACACAATACATCTAAACAAGAAAATTTAACAAATAATAATAATAATATAATATCTCTACCCCTAATTCTAATCACGAGAATTAGCCCAGAAGTCGGAGAGTTGTGTGGGAGAGGGGGCGGCATATTACTATTTAGCAGGCCGCATTTTCGCCCAGGAACGACTTACGTTGGTAGGTCCTAACCACCATTCATTAAATAGGGGGGTGCTCAAACATCGACCGGTATCAATCTCTCACATTGACTCAAACCAACATTCTATCCTACCATACCCGCAGAGGAATGCCAATCCTCTCCACGAATATAGCTGATATACGGTCTACCAGTCGCGGGGATCGAACCCACAGAGGTCTAGCCACATCGATTCAAGTATTAACGCCTTAAACCGCTCGACCACTGACCGAAATAACACTAAGCATACCGACAATATTCCAATAAATTCAAAATTTCTCCAAAACCATTAAATGCGCATAAATATAATAACAACAATGTAGACAATTATGGTTTATATTTTAACCAGCAACTCTCAACTTAAGTGTGCTGTTATTGTTATGTATCTAAACACAGTTTTATCTTGTAGTAGTTAAGCGGCAAGGCCAATTTTAAGTTGGCCATACATTCGCAGTCAACTTTACACAATTGATACAATCTAAATCTTGTTATTTTATAGTCTATACTCTATAATGCACATTCAATGGTATTAGTTATGCAGCCAGATATACTTCTATAAATAGTTATTTGCAGTCTTGCAGTAAATATAATATTGTACAATAATACCGTTCGTTACATAGAACAGTGCTTCCAAGCGTCGACGCATGCGCATTGTTTTTAAAATGCTCGCATAAAGTTGATCACGTATTGTTTTAGGCGCAATTTTAAAATTTTTAAAAGTAAATACTTTCTATTACTATTTTTTCTATTTTTCTATAACTTTTTATATTTTTTATTACAATGATATTTGTCAAGGATTTGTTCTCAGTTATATGCTCAGCAGAAGAGGGTGTATAGATGACTAGGTGCGTCGCTGCATGATGTAAATTGTAAAAGCGCAGTATTGCAGAGCCATGCAGCTGATGAGCTTGTGGAGGCGGTCATGCTGTGAAACGTGCGCGGGTTAGGTACTTCCTGTTTCCGGCATTACATGTTATTTTAGGAACCACCTTTCTGCTTTTTAACTAATCATTAAGGATACTTCAGTTTAACACTGCGCACTGACAGGAGTTCCTCTTCAGTTTAATATAACTGAGTCGGACTTCTACTGAAATCGTAGACGTATATATGGTTTCCTGAAAATTTTAACTCAAAATAGACACGGCGGAATTGTGGAGTGTAAATATAGAAAAACTATTTATGTATTTTTTACGGATTTACCTATTTCAAATAAGAAACTTATTTCTAATGCGAAATACATTTTTATTTAAAATATATTTGTAAAATACTTCTTTATCGAAAAACTATAAATATAATAAAACACTTTCAATGCATGACTACCACGATTTAAATACAAGCAAACATTTTTATCAAGTGTGCTTTTTCCATAAAATAACATAGTTTTCATTTTATTCACTCTAACCGTGGACATACTGTATATGCTCATTGTAATTATTTTTTGATGGCATTACATAAGATTCAAAATTCCTATATTTAAGAAATAGGGATTTAAAAAAGCATTTATTATACGGTATAGCATAAACACAGCAACACAAAATTTTAATTAAAAAAATGTGATTATCTAAAATATTTCGTGTTTTAGATAATATTTCTTGTTCCTATTTTTTACGGTATTTCCCTTTTCATATTGCAGAAATATTTGCCAGTTTGAATGAAACTATAAAAAAAATTCAGTGATGTTCCCAAACACCTGTAACGTATTATTATAAGTTTAGATACATGCAGTTGTCACTTTCTGAAACGTTTTATGAACTATGGTGACATATGGTGCACAGTGTGCAGATAGAGGGCTACAGAACAGATGCGTCGCGTAAATACCCACCTAATGTTATTTAGGGTGAGCCTAATTTTAAGCTTGAATCTGAAAAATAATTTTTTCTACGATTATCAGTTTTTTGTGGTTTATCTGATATTTTAAACCTCTTTTTTCATATATTTTTAGGTATTAACAATATTGTGTGAAACTAACTACTCAGTGGACAAAAGCCCCAACCTGCGTTGAATTACACCCACAATATCTACCCATATATTCCTTATTCTAGATATTTGACTTAAGTTAAAGGAGGCCACCTGATGAAGCGATCCTAATAAAACGTAGAAATAAGTGAGATCTCAATTATTGTGGTTGAATTTCGAGTTCCCACTCCAGAGGTTAGTAAATATATTAAATTTTTTAGATAATTATTGAATAGAGTTTTGTCTGTGGATGTTCATTAGCATACCTAGATGTTTGGTATCAGAGAACATACATATGACTTCATTGATAGGAATTGTAGGAGATTTGATACATATTAGCTTAAAATACCTTTCTTAAACAGTAAAAAATGTTACAAAAGCTAATAATAAGGAATATATGGGTAGATATTGTGGGTGTAATTCAACGCAGGTTGGGGCTTTTGTCCACTGAGTAGTTAGTTTCACACAATATTGTTAATACCTAAAAATATATGAAAAAAAACTATGCATAAAAGGTAAATTTTTTTATTAATTTTTATTTATTTTAGTAGGTTGTTATGATATTCATTGACAGTTAATCAGTTTGACGTTGTCGATATTTCATTTTGACATTCAATTTCAAATAATTTTAATTTATTGGTATAATCATCTTTATAGTTAGATATTTGACTTAAGTTAAAGGAGGCCACCTGATGAAGCGATCCTAATAAAACGTAGAAATAAGTGAGATCTCAATTATTGTGGTTGAATTTCGAGTTCCCACTCCAGAGGTTAGTAAATATATTAAATTTTTTAGATAATTATTGAATAGAGTTTTGTCTGTTGATGTTCATTAGCATACCTAGATGTTTGGTATCAGAGAACATACATATGACTTCATTGATAGGAATTGTAGGAGATTTGATACATATTAGCTTAAAATACCTTTCTTAAACAGTAAAAAATATTTTAAACCTTTGTTATTATATAAAGTGTTCTAAGTGACATTACAATTAATTGTATTGGGAAAATGCGGCATAAGTTTTTTCTCTGTAACTTTGATTCTTTGATGGTGAAAGGAGAGAAAGATGAGATAAAACAAATAACATTAATAGCTTACAAGATTTGTCTACATTTTGTCTTGTCTCTGAATATATCTTAATTCCCATGGTTAATGATTTTATATCTTGGTGTTGATCAAAATTGTATTATTGTTTATTTTTCAGAACAACAGTTACCTTTAGCAGTAAAGAAAAATAGAGTAGGTATCATACTTAAATAATTGTTATTTATCTTATTCCATTCTACCTTCGACTCGTACATTTTTCAAAGTTTGTAAATTAATTCAAGTACAGAATGTGCAAATTTATAAATATATAGGGTGCTCCTGAGCTATTTTGAAATGCATTATCTCGGAAACTGTTCGAGAAAGAAATCTTATATAAAAAGTTATTGTGTTCAAAAAGGCGCGTTTAACCATTTTACTTTCAAACATCAAGGTGTCTCAAAAACCTGGTATGTTGAGGAACTTTAATCTTTTTAATGGAACGCCCTGATATCTTTTAGTTTTTGGATTCTCCTTTTGTTTCTAAACATATTTTATTAACCATGTTCTATACCTATTATTAACGGTTTACGATTTATCTTTATCAGGTTAATCTTCATCATTTTCGTCATTTTTCGTATTATTAAATTTATGAGGTAGACATTGATTACACATCAAAACAAAAATTACTCAATGTAATTGGGCAATAGTTTAATTGACAGTAATTAAATTTTAGACTCTATTTAGTTGACCTTTAGAAATATACAAAATAAAATAATTCGTGCTTGCCGCCAAATAACTTCACAAGAACTTTCAAGGAGGTGTGAATTGTGTCAAAATGAAAATACTTTTTAAAAAAATGTTACTCTAAATGAATTTGATTTATTTTACATGTCATCAAGTTATAAGTTGTGACGTCATACATATATTTTTTGATGGAATGATATATTATTTATTGCGTTTCTAGATGTTAATAACATAAATGGTAAATGTTGTAAAATTAACTTTATTTAACATAACTGCTGCCAGTATTGTCCATCAATTTGTTCACACACTGCAATTAAATGGCAAAATTTATTTTTCGTCGTCTCCCTCTGTTGTAACTTGTTCTTTTAGATCAGCAAAATTATTAAGCATCGTGCTTCGTTTATTTTAAATAACCCCAAAGAAAAGATCCATTCGGGCTAAATCTGGCGATCTAGCCAACCATTCCAGAAAACTTGGTCTGCTATTAGACCGGCTAGAAAAAAATGTGCCTAAATAATAAGCGTAATGAGCCAGTGCTCCATCGTCTTGGAACCAGATGATGGCAATGGGAATATACGAATCCTTCGGATTCGGATATAAAATGATGAGTGCTTGATTATTGATTATGCTTGCCCAAACGATCGTCGTGCATCTAATGTTGGCTTGAAGCAGCCCAGTATCTACAGATTTGACGAGTGATATCTTCGTTTAAAGTAAACACATGTGTATCAAGAAAGCACATAATATGCTCACAACTGATGAGGGGTCCAAGACTTTTGACGTTGTGTGTAGTTTCCATACTGTATAGTGTTCATATAATTATGTGTAGGAACAGTAGTAAGCCTATCATAAATTGCTGTTACCATCATGATTTTTAATTAAAAAATAATGCCTGATAAACTCATTCAGCAACTTTCTATATGTGAAAACGCGTTACAATTATAGTAAATTAAAACAATCTCATGAACAGTTTATTATCTATTAAATCATATTATTACCTGCTTCATTGTTGTCAGCGGTTCATAAATGGATACAATATATTGCAATAAGATGACACTCCCACAAAACAGATTTTTGAACTACTAGAATTTCTGAGTAATTAGATCTCTATTGGCGAGTAGAAAAAGATAAGAACTAATAAGATAAGATAAGAATACGTCAGTAGTTCAAAAAAGGTCGTCAAATTCAATTTAGAAAATGTCATCATTATCGTAGTAGATTGTACATTTAGAAAAATTAAGAGACTGGGACTGATACAATTCCCAGTATGCAGTTAGTCATCTCAAACTTCGTTTTATTTTTAAATCGGCCAGAAGTCCGACGCAAAAGACATTAATACGTCTGCAGACAGATTTTTAAAGTTGTAAATTGTTTACACGATTGACTCGTAAACAGAGGCAGGCTATTTGATTTGCGAATCTGGCTAATTTGGATGTATTATCTTAAATTATTTTTATATTAGGAGTTGTTTGTTTTCACTGACTTTTAGCAGGTTTATGTCTAATCCCGACAAATTTTGACGAAAACTCGATAGGTATGGAATAAATAATTAGGTAATCTTACATCTATTTTTGGAAAATCTTCTCACTGTATCAACAGTATTTCAATAGAAAAACGGTAGTTGCTCTATTTAATATTAAGGTCGCCATATTTCTCGCCATATAATTATGAAATTTGTGGTGAGATGATCCATTTGAAAATGGATTATGATGTATTATACAATAAGTAGGTTCCACTTTAAATTTAAGATTTTAAGGGTATAATGTTCGGCCAAACAGTGTAGCTTTTATCAGGCTCCGTCCATCAGCACCCTCAACGTCAAATTTAACTTTGTGCCCCTGTAAGTTAGGCAATTGTATGCAGAAATTTAGCAAAACATATCTTCTTGGCGGACAGATTTCATGAATATAAATGCAAAAAATTGAAATCTGAGGCAGTCGTCTGTTATATGAAGACTTGATTTACTAGCCTACAGCTTTCTTTTTTTGTAATAGTGCCTAACAACGTCTCACCGCAGTCCTAAATGTGGGCAATATTGCCACCGAAATATTGTTCAGATCTAATTTTTTTAAAAATATGGCTCTGCTGTCTAGTAAAATAGACTTTTATTAGTTGATTAAAACTTGCTCCATCTTAATACGAATTTTCATTGAGGAGAAATATGAATGCGCGTGGACGTCTAAAAACGGCTTTGTAAAATTGCGAACATTATAGCCTTAAGGGTGAAAATTTGGGGAGTGGATCAAACTGGGTGGCAACTTTTCGGTGGCCCACACTGTAAATGACCTGTTTTTACAAGTATAGATTATTAAATTAATAAAAATGTGTGTTATTAGGTTTATTTAATTTTTTCATTATTTTTAATTTTCAGCAAATATGTTGAGTATAATACCAATGAAAACTGATAGAATTGTGGCCTGAACAATAGCAAACATAAACAATCAGCGACGAAAAATACGTTAAATTTGCACGTAATCGTATTTAACCACACATGATGGGCATATAACATATAACGGGCTCGTTTGTTGACATTGCAAATTATGGTTCATCATGACGAACAATTTTTGTGGGCGACCAAGAGATGGGCTCAATTTGCAGTAAAACGTAGTTGGATACATACAGAGTGAATATAGTTTAATAAAAACAAAAAATATATTATTGTTTGTTTATCACTTTGATCAGTAGAACTAGAACTAAATGGGTAGTAATAATAATAATTTAAATTATATTACTAACTAAACTGTTTCATAATTTTTTCTAGCATAGGCTGGTGTAAAATATGTTTTATGTATTTCACTTACTCTTATTATACATATTATTCTCATTATAAAAATACCTTAAAGCAAATTAATTGTGTTTTATTGATATATTTAACTTATCGATACCAAGACATAAAATATCAATACTGTTCTGGGGTTAATACATTTGGCGCTAGTATATCCTATAGATTTGTCTGTATTGGGTTATTCAAAAAACGAGACATAACGTAGAAAAGTAGAAATTATCGATGCATCATGTAAACTGATCAGAGCGACTGCTAATAATGGAAATACCAGTAGGAAGGAGGAACATTTGAACTACTGTGAGTAAATTGGATCATGGAGGCAACTTTGAACAGCCTTTGTATCTATAAATAAATAAAAGTAGTATGTTTCAAACTTTAACAGTTTGTATCTCATTTGTTTGTTGAACATTTATTATTACATTTTTTGGTTAAAAATTGTGGTATAAGTCATTAAACATCCGGTATATTCCAACTGAATCCATATTTCCACAGTATTAATTTGTACAATAACTGAAGAAAGCTGTTATTACCATGAATATCACCCTGTATGTCTTTCGTTGTGTTACTTAGCTTGAACCCACAAGACACGAAGAGTGCTGTTGTATAAAAACATTTTAAAATCCAAGTGCCTCTCTGATGCCGTTATTTAATGATTTGATTAGTCACTAAATCTGTCAAATATTATTAACTACTCAATATAATAAAGGAGTGTTTATACTCGTCTGTAATTTGTATGCGTTGTGTTGGTTTACCTTAAACGTACTAGCAATAATAATTCTGAATATTGAACATATTGAATTTAGAGTCCAAAGGTTAACAGCATTATGATACTCCGTCGAATTTAACTTATACCTTCACTTCTACAGGATTGTTCAAAGTTAGCACTATTGGTTTCTTTTATGTGAATCTAATTTTCTGTAATATTGTTACTACACATATTTACAATACATAACAGATATGAAAAATGTATGGCTTTCCTTTAACTTTTGCAGACATTTTAATATACAGGGTGTCAAAGTTAAATGTTAAAATAAGTTTATTTTCGATATTGGTAAATAAAAAAAGAGATATTATTTTTGGCGTAATGTTTAATTACATTTAATAATAATAATAATATCTCTACCCCTCATTCTAATCACAGAGATTAGCCCAGAAGTCGGAGACTTGTGCGGGAGAGGGGGCGGCATATTATTATTAAGCAGGCCGCATTTGCGCCCAGGAACGACTTACGTTGGTAGGCCCTAACCACTATTCAGTGCAGGAATGAGGAAAACCTGGAAAACCTCATTAATTAGGGGGATGGTCAAATATCAATCGGCATCAATCTCTCACATTGACCCAAGCTAACATTATTCCACCCTACCATACCCACAGAGAGGGTGCCAATCCTCTCCACGAATATAGCTTATATACGGTCTACCGGTAGCTGGGCTCGAACCAACTCCGTCTAGTCACCTCGATTCAAGTACCAACGCCTTAAACCGCGCGACCACTGACCGATTGCAGGAACATTTTATTTAGTAGGTATGTTCCAAAAATTACTAAAACTGTTTTGATACCTTTTTTATCCTTTAGAGTTTGAAAAGCCGTTAGCATATTTAAGGAATGTTGACTATTAACATTTTTTCTTCTCCACGCCATTGATATTGAGAATGTTTTTCTCAACACGCAGTTGATATTAGTTTGAATACACATTTTGATATCTTTAACTTTAGATTTAACCAAATATTTTCATACATTTTTGAGGACGAGAAATTCAAATTTGTTTCTAATTGTGACGTCACTAGTAGAGGACGCTATCTATGGCACATCATGCTTCTTTTAAATGACAGATTTTTTTGCGGCTAAGTGTATCCATCTGTCTTCTGATTCTTTTACCTTTTTTATCTGAAAAAGGTATATCTTGTTGAAGTCGTTAGGAGTAACCGTTTTTATAAAAATATGATTTTATAATAAAGTAATTGATAATTATATAAAAAACTAATTATTTTTTTACAGCTGTATAAAGTATCACTTCCTTTTGACATTTTGAAATTAGAAAACACCTTGTATAGTTTATATATTATTATGTTAGGCGTAGTAGGCGTCACAGAACATTGACTGCATTCTAAAAATATACTGTATAATTTACTTTGTGGAAGCTTCTTTAAAAGTTTTACGTTGGGTATTCCATTTGAAAAAAATATATATTGATTTAGCATTTGGCCTGTTTTTCTGTTAGATACGAGTTAAAAAGTTTATTTTGAATAATAATGGATAAAATAATGAGAAATTCAGCCTTGATATGACCACTCGGTATATTGGAGACTTGATGGACATATCCTTCTCTTTGATGAGAGAAAAAGCCCGGATTATTTTGGTCAAAAGCGGTCTGTGATGTGTGTGGATTTGATTCATGAATTACAAAATTAATGTCCGGTAAAAGAGGCCATAGCATCACTTCATCTCCACATTAAAGGATCTCTAATCTTGGACGAGCATATAACATGTACACTTTATGGTGGTATTAGCAAACTATCCTTATTTTCCGGCTTCGCTAGTATAAATGCAGGATGTTGTAAAAAGTCTACAAATGCTTTGTTTTTGACAGATAGTATGATACACTGGTATTGTCTTTTAGTTATTTCATTTGTATTACATATGATTCATATTGGTATGTACATGAACTTAAAAAACATTAGTTTTGTGCGAGAATTATTTTATTGAAGTACTCATTTCCTTCCTAAATTTCTACACCTAAGGGGATCCAACCTTCGCCCCTAAAAAGGTCAACTGTGCGCTTAGTTCTTTACGGAACGTTGTAATAGTCGGTGTCGAAATATATACGATGCCAAAAAATACAATCACGACCCGGTTGGATGTGGTTACATCACGTTGCTTATGCGTCACTGATATTTTGACAAAGACAAAATTTCTTATCGATACAGGTGCAGACTTATGTGTATACCCGTCCAATCACGAGACCACGAGAAAAGACTAGTTATGAGCTTTCAATTATAGGTACAATTACGCTCACACTCGCTCTGGGTCTACGGTGGCAATTTAGTTGGATACTTGTGGAGCTGACGTTTCCAAGTTAGTTATAGGTGCTGATTTCCTGGCTATTATGGACTCCTGGTCGCTGACTGACCAAACTACTCATCTTATATCTTGTGGAGAAGTGCCTGAGTGTGTAATACCTAGGATAAAAACTTTCTCAGGCTCATCAGTGTTTCATTCCAAATTGCAAAGAGGGAATTCAAAGCTATGACCCAACTAGGTATTGCACGACCATCACAGAGCTCGTGGGCGTCGCCGTTGCATTTATTCTGAATTAGTTCTGAATTCCAGTCTATGACTTTTGGATTATATAATGCGGCACAAACAATAAGGCCTGGATTTTTGCTACCTACATAAATGACATCCAAGTGGCATCCACTTCCCATGACAAACACTTGCGGTATCTAGAAAAAACTCAAGTCAAGAAGTTCAACGTAATCGTCAATTCAAACAAGTCTCCCTTGGATCAGCGGGAAACAAAATGCTTTGGGTATTTAGTGACTGGAGCTGGTACCGGGTGGAGGCAATCTTGTCATATCCTCGGTCAGTTCATCATCAAAAAGCTCCGACTGTTTTTGGGTATGCTAAACTTCTATGGAAGATTCCTACCCAAAGCTGCTCAAACTCAAGCAGCACTAAATAATCTTCTTCGAGGCAACGCAAAGGTAAAACACTGGCCAACTGGACCCCTGATGCACTCTATAAGTCAGAATCCAATGCTTCTCTATAGCATATTGTGATCGTCCAAGGACAAAACTTTGCCGAACGCAAATATGGAACATATGACTGTGAGTTATTAGCCATATACTTCGCAGTAAAATACTTCAGGCACATGGTAGAAGGACAGTCATTCATCATCTACACAGACGAATAACCGATTACATTTGCCTTCCAACAGAGAAAGCAGCAGTGTTCTCTACGCCAGTTTCGCCACCTGGACTTTATTGGTCAATTTACAAGCGAAGATAGATTCATTTCTTTAGATAATTATTGAATAGAGCTTTGTTTGTGGAATTGTTCATTAGCATACCTAGATGTTTGGTATCAGAGAACATACATATGACTTCATTGATAGGAATTGTAGGAGATTTGATATATATTAGCTTAAAATACCTTTCTCAAACAGTAAAAAATGTTACAAAAGCTAATAGTAAAGAATATATGGGTAGATATTGTGGGTGTAATTCAACGCTAGTTGGGGCTTTAACCCACAGAGTAGTTAGTTTCACACAATATTGTTAATACCTGAAAATATATAAAAAGCAGTGTAACATATTGACGCGATGGAATTTTCTAAAATGGCTATTTTCAGTTTCTCACAATATTTCAGCAAAGGCAGTAGATGTCCTGGATCTGATTGGTTTATTTTAATTGTCATGAAAAAATACAACTTTAATTTGAGCCACTCTGTATATTTTACGGGTTTCAAGACGGGCCATGATAAACAGACCAGACCACCCTGTAAAATATGATTCTTTCATTTATGTTTGAGTTTTAATTTGACCGAAAATTAAATGGCTCAAGTTTCGTATGTTTTTAAAAATTTCAATCTACTGTTGGAAAATATTCAATAACATATCCAATATGTACAATTTTGTTAATGGAATATTGCAACATCTTGCATAGCGAGAATTAAATCCGAGTACAGCATAAAGTATGGCAAAAATTAGTTATGAAAATAACAAATTGTTTTACAGAAATAGAAACCAAGCAAATAGTTTCAGCCGACTTCTCAAGAGTAGTTTTGCATAAAGTTCATTTGTATTAGTGGCATTGTATTGTTTTAGTGTGCCCTTTCAATGTTAAAAGGTTTCGCAGAAAGCCATAGCTATATTTAGCGGAATATCACAACGGGTAAGAGTTTAATTCTACAATATTATGAAGGTGTCAAACAATAGTCTAACATAGAGCTGATAGTGCTAATGAGAATAAGAAAAAAATATCTAAGCTCACATAGCAGTATGTGAAATTGAATACATGATAGTCACTGTTAAGGTATTCTAAAATACAAAAAATACAAAGCTAATTAAATTTTTAAAAAGAAAACTACAAATTAAATCTATTAATAACAACAGCGGCAAAAGCAGTTAAATTTGCTGTATAAAATCGGCGTTATAAAATGTTATTTATTTCTTTCCTTGAGCATTTCTTTCCACTTCTTGTCCGGTCGCAGATTTCCACCTTATAAGGTTTTACAATGGACCATTTCCAGTGCCGTGCAGTGGTGTATTTTTAAATCATTTTCGAACTGCCCTTTTTGATTTTTTTTTACAAAATTGTGTTTGTAAGAGTCCCCTATACACTCAAAAAATGTTTTACGCCACTGAAACGAGCTTTAACTGAGCTTTCCAAAAATATATTTTACAGGATACTTATCTTTTATGGTTTTCGTGATGTTATATGTTTATTGTTAATATGCAACATCATATCACATCATACAACTCATAAAATATGATAATCTGGGGGATTATTTTGATTCTCGTTTCTCTTGGTTAAATCTAAATTAAAATCAAGTGCTTATTTTTGAAACAATGTCCTAGGTTGCTGCTAGGTATTAGTATATAAAATAACTTGTTCGTAATTTCATTTAAAACAAATATTTTTCTGTAGTTGAGAAAATTTCATTCTAAAATAAAATCACATATACATTGCTCCAGGTAGAAACAATATGGCCAGTCTTGAAACCCATCCTATTGCGTAGGTACCCGTACCAGGTGAATCTTTTCCATATTCATTAATGAGATAAATACAAAACTAGAAGAGAAACCATGAATTCACTTTTCTCTCCAACCCTTGCAAATATCAACATGGAAGCAGTTGTCGAAGTGTTGATTCAGACATGTTGACCACATGTTTATCAGCTAGTATAATTAAAAAGTTTAGGACGACATTAATGAAATTCTTCCGAAAATGAGCGTCAACATTAAGTTGGAAGAGAATCATGTGGTATAGGGCATAATCATTGATCTGTGATTATTGATTTTTTCTTTGGTTGTTTCCAAATTCGAGTTGTTTTTAAACTCTCGTTTCGTGAACTGTGAACGCGAGATGTAATACAGACGGTATTGATAGCATTTTCTTATGAGGTGGTCCATTGTACTCTGTGAACCATTGTATTTCAAAAACAAAGAGGTCTATGTAAATTCTGATTGTGGTTTCTTGGAACCCCAGTGTTGTGAAAACCGCACCCTTCTATCTTTTATAGTTTCCGAGATACCCTTCAATTACAACGATATTAGGACACCCTGTACATGACCTCTTGAAAGCACAATCTGATTTACCTAAACTAATCAATATATTATCAAAAATAATGCTATATTTGTTTAAATTTCCTGTTTATTTAGTGTTGGTAAGGAATGCGATCCAAAATCGTCATTAATGACGTAAATTGGTGCCTCAAATATATCAGTTCTATCTTTGTATAGTACATAGATTTTAATTCTTAATAACTTATCTATTGACGTCTTCATTTCTTAGCAGAGTTGACTGTAGGGGCTATGACGAGTTATCCTCATTTCTGCATCGGATGATGATGAGAATTCAGATATCTACATCAGTGTAGTTCAGATACCTTAGGTTGTGTTCTAAGATATCATCCTATTTTCTCTTCTCAAGGTGTCTAGGCAGTGAAGAATAACGCTTTGTTATGATAAAACATCCAGTGTGGTGTTCTATTTTTCCACCAAATCCTTGATTTTAAATGAGCGTACTAGGTAAGTAAGTAAATGGGTTAGTTTCAGAGTTTCTCCTTCTGAAGAAATCCAAAACGATGACGTAGCAATCAGGCAGGTTTAATCCTGTATATTGTCAGATTTTTTATGAAATTTAATGTTCTCGACAAGGCAACGAATTGCGCTCATTTACATTATTTAGTTTAAGTATCTGGTTAATAACACGAGGTTAAACCTAAATCTGGACAGTATTATTGAACGGAATAAAAGAAAAAGCAATATGGGAAAGGCAACTTGTCAAGAAACACATTAATCTTGATACAGAAAATCGGCAAACGAAAATAAAACATTGAACAATAATTAGTATATGGAAATGATGTAATGTAGGTGTCTCCAACATTATAATGTTTAATATTTCGTAGTTAACCAATGTTTTTCCACTACCTCCTATGTCATATAGAATAAGTTTCTCTAACACTCAAAGAAAGGAGGTCATTTATAATTTTCATACAGCTTATTTCCGGTCAACTATTTTTAAAAAAGTGTCGTGTTATTTCTAAAACAAACAACTACACATATTTGTAGTGTGACAAAAATGTAGCCTTAGCAAGGGACTGTATAAAATAAATACAATTTTTTTAAGTTACGTTTGAACCATCTTATATTAAGCTATATAGCATATACAGTGTGGGTCTTTGTAAACTTGTCATCCAAGTTTTCTTCATTTTAATGCACAAACTATAAACCACTCAGATCTATCAACTTGGATTTTGGATGTACGCATTACCAATATTTCTTTCCCTAAGTGGGACTGACCTTCACTCTTAAAATCTTAAATGGTTATAAATGGTATTGTGTAATACACTATTTAAAAGAGAAAAGTTCAGATCATCAAATTCACATCACTAATTTTGTCTTCTGGTGAAAATATCTACTTCCAACCTCCATGTTGTAGAGATATTATGAAAAATGTTCTTTTACATTTATTTTTATTTATTTATTTATTTAAATACAAACCCAACAGGCAAAAGCCCAATTACAGGGTAGGTTACACAAAAGAATGAATATTTACAGTAATATTGATATGTAACATATTCCAACCGAGATCTTACAAAAGTTATAAGCAGCAGACGCAATGTAGTAATATTATGAAAACTTTTTGAGCTGGAATATGTTCGTTGTTTAAAGTGCATAAATGTCACAAAATACTTGTCTTTACTCAATACCAACGTCAAACGTATAACTTTTGTGCTTATAAAATGTTTTCTCATTCAGAAAAAGATGTGTTGGGTAAGAAACAATGTTAATACAGGTAGACTGTTACAGTATATCGAACAAAATCCACGAAATTCTATACAGCAGGTTGAATTTGGATAAATCAACCGTTCAACGAATTCTAAAGACCAATGGGTATCATCACAGAAAATATAGCTACTATATATTCTGTGGTATCATGACTACAAAATTCACAATTTGGAGTATTTGCCTGAGCGTCACATTGAAAACAGACTTAATTTTATAGCTTAAATTGTAGTAATGTAGAAATTGTTGATTAAAACCTTTTTCGGCACGTTCTTTGGACGGACAAAAGTCGGTTTGTCAATAATGGTTTACCAAACAGGCACAACGAACGCTACTGGTCCGTTCAAAATCCCCACATTGTCAACCAAATCTAAAACTATGGCCATTTTGGAGTAAATGTATGATGCGGCATCATCGGTAGGCATTTAATTAATTATGCCTTATTTTTGTGAAATTACATTGAACAGGTAAAGGTCATCAGTTGTATCAGCAAAAGGAACCGAAATCAATGTATCGGAGATCCAAAGGTTCTGATACCAGATTTGTTCCCGCAGAGCCTAGCCTGAGAACAACAAGGGAAGGTTAGTGATTCCCAGCTAGTCCTAGCGAAGAAGAATTAATTTAATATTTTAAAAATGTAAAAAATCTACAAAGGAGGGCCTCTAAGGCCGGTTTTCGGTCCCTTTAGTATTTAAAAGAAAAAAAATTTTTTTTCGTTAGTAAGTAGAAGTCATAAACAGTCGACCCTAAACGGAACCTTATTTACTCCACAGTCCTATTACCTCCACAGTCCCTATGATAAAATAATAGGGTAGCATAATCGTCTTGTAAGTGACTAATTATTTGCCAGACTACTACCCTTGAGCCCTTTTACATATTAATTCACTCATACCTTGCCCCCCAAACAGTACCCCTCCCCTCCCTCGCTGATTTTATTGAAACTACTCTTAGCGTTACCCAGAAACAACGACGTGGACGTGGTAGGTATTTGTTTCTTTTGGGGTGCTTATAAATATAAATCAGCGGAAGGAGGGCTACTGTTTGGGGGGGCTATGAGTGAATTAATATGTAAAAGGGCTCAAGGGTAGTAGTCTGGCAAATAGTTAGTCACTTACAAGGCGTTTATGCTACCCTATTATTTTATCATAGGGACTGTGGAAATAATAGGACTGTGGAGTGAATAAGGGGGGAGGGGTATTTGAGGTTCCGTTTAGGGTCAAATCGACTGTTTATGACTTATACTTACTTGCGAAAAAAATATATTTTTTTTAAAAATAAAAACAAAAGGGGCCGAAAACCGGCCTTAGAGGCCCTCTCCTCCCAAAGGAGGGTAAATACAAATATTTACTTAGTTTAATAAAATTGTTTACTCAAATATACGTAGTTATTGCTTAAGGCGTATAATATTTGCGCGAAACGAATAGGGAAGATTTGTTATCTGGAAGGTCAAATTTAACAAACAGACAATTCTACTGATTGCGGATCATTAAGAGAACATCTGGGATGAAGATGGAATTACATTTATTCGCAAGTACGTGTATCGTATGCGAACGAGAACTCTGTGGTGGTAGAAAATAGTCTGGTGCGTTAAGAAAGCTGCTAAGCGAACGCAGAATTACCGTGGCGTCGAAGCAAGTCAGTTGAGGCAGCCCGCCCACATCTAAGCTCCACCAGCCCTTAAGGACGGCAGGCGCACAGTAGTGTGGGAACTGAGTTCATTCATACACTGGGCCCGCATCTTTCAAAAAAGGCCTTGTCCAAAGATTAAGTGCTGTGTTGTGTACCACCAGTGATTTTGTGATTATTAAAAGGACTGTTATTGATGCAACACAAATTTTTCACTGCAGGTAAAGTACACTTTTTTGCATGGAAATTTTTAGCGACCGTATTACAAGGCTGTTTTTCATGTGTTTTGAACACGTTTGCATACAGCGGCCGATTATTTTGCGAGTTAGGTTTATTTTTGGACTAGCGTGGATTATTTTATGAACAGTGTAATGAAAACGATGCTTTGCCAGATATCCCACTTTATTAGATCAATAACATTTGTTGAACATAATTTCGTGTATACACAGATTTTTCAACAAATTTTTGTTTCGTACTAAAATTTTATGAACTGCGATTTGTTTTTATTTGGGTTTACACGTGTAAATATTTACTTTAGGATATAGTCATTTTAGGTAAATAAAGCAGCTAGAATATATCCCTGAGGAAATCCTTTGGGAGTTTGTCCGATGTTCGTAATTTTGGCGGAAACGGGCGTAATACTAACAAAGTAAAAATAATAAAGTGAAGAATTAAAGGTTCTGTGCTAATAAACATTTTATCTAGCGGTTTGTTTATACGTTTCGGTGTTAAAAATAATCACAAACGGCGTGCTGTCTGATAACTTTACAGGTATAATGCTGTCTTATATTCAGGGTCATAATATGTGGGTATAGGGTGTTTTAAACCAGTGGCGTAACGAAGAGGGTAGTAGGAGGATTACTCTCATATAGAAATACAACCAATCTAGATTTTTTTAATACATTTTTCTAATATACAGAGTGAGTCAGAAAGAATGGGTCAACACTAAGCTGGAGATATTAGACACCAAAATATTTTTCAATAATTACACGAATAATAAATCACACGCACACAAAACACGCTAATATTTATTGACATGAAAATTTGACACAAGCCTACTAAGAAAATAAATATCAATATCAGCGTCTGAAAGAAAATCACCACAAAATACATTGAAACTTTTAAATGTAACTCAAAAACCGATAAAGTTACGCGCCCTAATCAAGAGTACATTTTTTATGTAGAGTTGAACATTCATTTAGATTTTAGACTTTTTTAAGGCATAGCTCAACAGATAAAAAAATTTGTTTTGATTTACTTAAATAATACGGTAGAACTAGCTTCCTCTAGGAGCAACGTGAAAATAAGCTTCAAATTCGTAATTCTCGCACCAAAAAACCCAACACTACCAATTTTCAGAGTCATGCTATCAAAACATTCTCAATTATTGAGAAATATCAGAATAAAATTTAAATCTTGAACACCCCGTATTTCTTTAACCAATGACATTCGTATAAGGCATGATGAGCTCAAACATAATATTTTGGTGTCTCTAGCTTAGTGTTGACCCAGTATTTCTGGCTCACGCTGTATATGAGATACTCCACCAAAGAATTCAAATTTCATTTTTGGCCGCCGTTCGTGAATCACCCCGTATAAGTGTACTTCAAGAAGCTTATCAAAATTAAAAGGAACTGTAGTTTTTTATAGTTACCTATAGCTGTTATTTTTATCTGATGCAAGATTAAACATTTTTCCGGCCTACCATATTTTTATATTTTCTTTGATAATTTTTCTCCCACAACAAGTTATTAATGAAACTGGAATAATCAGGTTTTTAGTTTTTTTTTCGGAATATTTGTGGGATTTCAATTTCTTTTGATAAATTTAACTCGCAGAATTTTTTATTTATCCCAATTTAGAAGATTCTATGATGTGCTTGTGTTTCAATAGATCGATCTGACAAAAAAAGTAATTAAAGATTCATGTAAATCTTGACTATTCAAAAAACAGCTACGTTAATTTTTGTTTGAAGTTTCACAATGTACTGTCAAGTATATCAAGTTAAATCTAAAATCTTCTGGGAAAATAATTTGCCAGTCCTTCTTCTTCGATCTCAAGTTTATAAACTAGTTTTTGATATCTTTATTTTTGTAAATTGTAATTATTAAATGAAATAGTTATGATTATTAAACTTGGAGCAGTATTTTCAGTGACAGTTAAGTTTCATAAATTCACACCGAAAAATACCAGAAATCGGCTTATCGAACTCTAACAATTTAACCACTACTCTGAAAGAGTCAAGATATATAGAATTTTTTGAAATTTTTGAAACTATAAAGATGGTATCATTTTTTATAAATTCAATTTTCAGAATATACAGGATGTTAATGTTGTACTTTTAACTTTGTTTATCCCGTATAACTTTTCTCAATGTTTAAATATCAATTTGAACTTTAATAGAGATACATCTTGTGATGAACCAAATTCTTAAGAGTATTATTAAAATCTTGTTTTAATTAATGCATTTTTTTCTTAAAAACCTTAAGTTCTTTAAAATATAACAAAAGTAAAAAAGTGTTTCAAATTAAATTCTACCTGGCATATTATCATTCTTTTTAAATTTGAAAAAAGTTTGGTATAGTTTTAGGGGTTATTTACCCTCGCCTTACCTTGTAGTCTTTCAATGTACTGTAATAGTTAAAGAATACCAATAATATGTAAGGTTATGACATTATTTATAACAAAAGAAAGTTTAATAAGGCAGATGGAGTAATAATATATATAAAAAATAGCATCAGATATATTTTCAATATTCTAAAAATAAGTAATATTATGAACGTAATAGAGCTATCGCTGACCCTCAGCAACAAAAAGATTAAACATTTTGCAATGTATAGGAGTCCCAGTCCAGAACCTTGTCCTTTTATTTTTAATAATGATCTTGAAATATTATTAGGAAACTGCCACAATGATCATGATTACGTAATTGTAATGGGGGATTTAAATATCAATATTTTAACAGATAAAGATTTTACAACTGATTACTTAAATATTATGTCTGAAAACTCATATATATCTACCATAAACAAAATCACTAGAATAAATGATCAAGGAGTTAAAATAAATAGTAGAAACAGAAAAAGAAAAGAATGGATTTCAGAAAGGTTAGTAAAATCGATAAACAGAAAGATGTACTTAGAAAGCAGCTATTGAAAGTTCCTAAAAATATAAACTTAAAACAAGAGTATATAAACTATAGGAATAAAGTAACAAAGTTAATAAAAATTAGCAAAACAAATTTTTATAGGAATCAAATAGACGATAATCCAGGGGACTCAAAAAATATGTGGAAAGTAGTTAACCAAGTAACTGATGACAAGACATACAACAATCAAATAACAGGAATTAGGAATAGCAATGATGTGATTGTAGACAGTGACATAAGAATAGCAGAAGAATTTAATAATTAATTTACACAAATAGGAAAAAAATTAGCGAGTACTGTTGTTAGTTCGAAAAAGGTTAAAATGAAGACTAAAAAGACTATGCATGAAAAAACTATGTTCATGTTTCCAACCGACGTGATCGAAGTAAAATCTTCTCTCATCTCTGCAACTTGGGAACACCCTGTACTGTAAATTTCCAGTACTTTACTAAACACTTTAATTTAATACTCAACAAACAAATAACAATTACTGAAACTAGTTAATAAATATTTACAGTACTTAAATGGGTTATCGAGAAACTTTTTTATCCACACAACCAAAACAGTACCTACTTTAAATTCAAGTAGTGCAATAATATTTGTATACATACGTTATTTTATTCTATCTTTTCAACGTATTCGTTAAGTGCTGTTTTATTGGAACTGCTTTTCAATAAACCAGTACATTAAAATGATTTATTTACATACTTTTGTGCGGCTAACAACGCATTTTATAATTTTCTCAGAGATATTCGTCATCTCTGGAAATAACTTAGTAATTAGGTCACTGAAAAAGTAGTCTGCGTGTGTGACTCTCAGATTATAACGTATCCCTAGAGGGCCCTGTGTTTTTTATAATATATTTAAAAGGCAGATTAGGGGAGCGGAGTTAAAGGAACGTCTGAAGTTATAAAATTCGTTTCAATGTTTGTAAGCTGCATCAGTCGTTAAATATTCGTAATTTGTCCTCTTGCAACCCTCAAATTTTATGTGTGGCAAGTAAAATATTTTTAGAATTATGACTTTAAGTTATTTTTCAGTACAAGCAACTTTATTCGCAGTAAATAACATAATCTTTTAAGGCATGCACTGAGGTTTGATATGTTTAGTTGAAAGTTGGTCTAAGCATATCTGAAATGGTTTAATACAGGGTGTTACTGATGAGGCAAATGTAATTGTATTATCTTTGTCATTGGAAGAGGGAAAATATTTAATGTTATGTCTAATGAAGTTTTTAATTTGATTGGCGGCAAATTAACTTTGCAAGCATGGTTTGACAACGCTATAATATATCATTGATATTTTTTAAATAGAACACAGAGTGACTGGAGGGGGGGGGGGAACCCCCAATATTCGAAAGAGGAGTTCAGGGGGAAAAGTGAACAAAAAAGCCTAATAAACGTATAGTCGAATATCAACGGTTAGTGAGATAACAATGAAAATATTTTTACCCGAGTTGATTATTGTAATGCATCAGTAGAGAAAAGTGTTTATTATGTAGGTATTATAAATTATAACATTGATTAAAGATCTAATAAACCGAGATTAATGAATTAAATTTTCAAATATACCACCGTCCGCTTCGATGCATGCATCAGATCGTTTGTAGCTTGTTGAAGTGCATGGTAATGTCTTATGAGTGCTGCATAATTGACAATCCGATCGAATAACGCCTCTCCTATCTTCAATTTTGTTGTATATACTAATGATTTCAACCATCCCTGAAGGCAGTAATCAAGGGGATTCAAATCTGGTGACCTTGGTGGCCAATTATGGAAACCACCTCAGCCAATCCAGCGTTGTGGAAAGCGATTGTTATGATTTATCACAACACGACTGAAATGGACGGGAGCACACACGTTTTGCCTAATATCCACTGGAACATCGTCCAGTAGATCTGTCAAATTATTTTCCAAAAATTCTACATATCTAGCTCCAGTGAGACAACCATCTAGCACAGCGGGGCCAAATAATTGATTATTAATCATACCGTGGCGTGCGGATTTTCATCTGACCAACGATGTTTCTCCATCACGAGTGAATTGAGCCTCATCAGTGAACAACATGTATTTGTGAAGTGTGTGGTTTGCGTTTATCCAATTGCAAAAATGCAGCCGCAAATCATTATCACCGTCCTGAAGATTTTGGATGCGCTGAATATGGAAGGTTTTAAACAATTTTTGGGAATCCCGTAGTTTGATTAATTTGGAGACGGGTACTTCTTCCACTGCTAGACCAAAACCAACTTGCCCCTCAGATGTATTTCTCACACTGGGAATGATTACAGTTTCACGTATATTGTTGAAGACTGTCTGGAATACATTTCTATCTGGCACTCTTCTGTTTGGAAAGTGACATCGATAATCAGCAAATATACGAATAGCGCTACTGTTGCAATATCCATAAATAAAAATAATATCAGCATATTCTCGATGACTAGATGTGGCAGGCATTACGAAATTATATGTGTACAATACTGACTAAATGAACGCACATGTAAAAATAAATGCGACAATTATAAAATAAGCGTTTAAATCACAAACGTCAAAATAAATGTGACAATTAGTAATCACTAATGTGAGTTTGGTTTAGAAAGCTTGACCTACTCAAAATAAAATATCAAATAATAACAGCTTTCACAAAAATAGCAATACAAATATTTGCATTGTTATCTCAGTAACCATTTATATTCGACCATAAGTTTATTACGACTGTTTGTTCACTTTTGCCCCCTAAATACTCCTTTCGAATATATAATCACCCTAATAGGTCTCTCCAAATTGTTACACTTATTTTAATTATAAAAATGGAGGCATTAAATGAAAAGAATAGTTTTGTACTAGTACTACTTTTCATTGGAGCAAATGTTTATAATGCATTGACCATTGGACAACGTTCGATTCAGTGTTTAAATTTATCATGAGGCTCATTTGGTCAAATCTTATTATCTTATTACTATTTGCCTAATTTTTATGAAGATATATTTTCAACCCAGAAAATTTGAAGACTATAATTATAATAAGCAGTTTTCGAAATTGGAATTAAATGATTGCGAGGCATGACGTCATTGCCTCTTACAGCTTCTCAGTATTCATCCGCCTCGAATTCAGGCAGGGGTCTTTCTGTGTTAAATTAAAACAGATTAGCATTATTTTAATATAAATCACTATTTTGTAAGTGCTAAACTGATAAGTATAAAACTACAATGGTAAGTCCTAAACGGAATCATTAATAACAGCTGGGTTTTTCAAACAATGTAGATACATGTGCACCTAAGAAATCAAAAAATATATATTTACCATGTTATAAAATTAATAATAACATAGAATGTTTCGGTTTCCAATAAAAGACTTTACAAGTGTTATCTAATTAAAAGAAAACCCCAATTTTACACAATAGTTATAAAAATAATTAAGTTATAAATCTTATTATTCAAATTTAAATAATAATACTAATTTCACTAGCTTTATTAGAATTTAGTAGTTTTATTTCATTTAGTGGCCCACTTTGTAAAATAAAAAATTAAGCAATCTGTAAACTCGATATTAAAAAGACTAATAAGGAACCTACTTAATACTTAGGTGTATTAATGTTATATTGTTCAGTTTTAAAGGTACGTAGGTATATATACTTTTAACCTTTAAGACATTTAAACTTTAAATCGAAAATATATATATTGAATAGAATATATTGCCTTTGAACTTTTCAAAGTGCAATTATATGTGTTTCACGAGGAAAGTAAATCCTATTACTTTTAATTACAAGATTGACAGGAACCCAATTAGAAAATGCAATAGTTTTAAAGATCTCGGGATAATCTTTGATAGTAAGCTCAGTTTCGTTGAACACATCAATAATATACAACGTGAGGCATATAGAAATCTCGGTTTTGTTCTAAGAAGATCGAAACAGTTTTCTGAAACTGATACGATTTTTTTACTGTTCAACGCGTTCGTTTTGCCAAAACTGGAATATGGTCGCTAGTGTGGTGTCCCTCTTATCAAATCCATGTCAAGAAGTTAGGTTAGGTTAGATTGTTTTTCAAATACCTAAATTTTTTATTTCTCAAAACTGCAATCTTCTGTATGTGTCATCTGCCCATAGTACAGACCTTAACATTGTAAAGTTCCACTTCTGAGTTCAGTGAACTGAAGACTTGTACATTTTAAAGTTGGCTGAGATAGATTTAATGGATGATCAACATTACATTTTGGTAGTCATTTTTGTTTACCGTTCTTCACCTTCCTGGTCCATGCTTCCGGTTTTTTTAAACGTTTTCAATACTTTGCTTATTGTAATTCGACTAATTCTCTGGTATGGATACTTTGGTAAAGTAAATACAGTACCAAAAAGATTAATACATATGAGTAGGTAGAAGTATATATTTTTGACAAGTGTGACAAAAAATTAGGTATAGTAGAAAGAAGAAGAAAGAGTAAAAATTGCAGTGATTTTTACGAAATTATATCAAATTTGCGCATGTTAAAGTTTTATAAATTCTAATTACACTTTACTTTTGGTCAAGAAATGAGGAACCTATGAAGAATAAACTTTTGTGTAACCCACACTATATACAACAGTATCTACAGATTCCGTATTGGTTTCTGTTGATACAGTACATAATACACTTGTTTGCGGTATTATTCTTAGTCTCCTCTTTTCCATTATTAAATTTTCAGTACCGTTTTCTCATAATTAGAGTATCCATATTCGTTTATGAATTTAAGATGGATGCAAACTGTCAACTCATACTCATATTATCTCTGCTCTACATCTACAGATCCTGTACTGGTTTCTGTTGATGCAGTACACAATGCACTTGATTTCAATTTATCTTTACCCACCTGCTTTCCATCATTAAATTTTCAGCACCATTTCCTCACAATTGAACACACAATGCTTGAGCTTCCATACACTAATTCGCATATTAATTTGGGATGGCTGCAAATTGTCAATTCACAAAATGAATTTCAATGTCGATTTCAATATTTTTTAAAGAAGAAAGAGCAGAAAAAGAAGAAAGAGTAGGTGAAAAATTTCAATGACTTTTACGAAATTATATGAAATTTGTGATGTTAAATTTGTGTAAATTCTAGTTATAACTTACTTTTGGTCAAAAAATGTGGAACCCATTGTGAATAAACTTTTCTTTAACCCAGATTGTGACAACGCTATAGACATATCGTGTATTGGTTTCTGTTGATGCAGGACACAATACACTTGATTGCGGTTTACCTTTAGTCACCTCTTTTCCATTATTAAATTTTCAGCACTATTTCTTCACAATTGGACACACAATGCTTGAGTTTGCATACATTAAATCGCATATGAATTTGGGATGGTTGCAAATTGTCAATCCACAAAATGAATTTCAATGTCACATCGTTCAAAAGACCTAGAAACTGATTAGTGTGTGACAGTTATATCTGCTTCTGAATATATTTTTAAGAAAAAAGAGTAGAAAAAATAAGAAATAGTGGGTAAAAAAAATGCAATTACTTTTGCAAAATTATATTAAATTTGTATGACTTCTACACCTCATCAGAAAAATCCAAGGCAAGGCTTAGAAGTACCTAATTAACATATTCAAATAAAACTATTGCTTCAAATCCGCTGACCTCTTTTCAGTTTATCCAACTGTAATGAAATCTTTCAGTAAAATTTTGGCTACCGTTAGTTTTGGTGTTACAACGCCCTGTAGAGGCAAAATAATAGTATGTGAGCACTGTTTGGACCAACACCGGATGTCATTTAACAGGCAATTCAAATCTCATTGCTTATTAAGGATTCAACTCATCGTTCAAGCATTTCTACATGCTTAAGTTACGTCTGCTTAGTATGCTCTTAGGAGCTTCCAGTACCTTGCGAATGAATATTACGACAACAATAGCAGTATGGAAAATAAACCATTAACATTCTTTTTGAAGCACTTCCATGCAAAAGGCGGTACATTTATTATGTCCGGTTTTATCAATTATAGGTACTAGGTACTACCTAACTACCTGTGAATCTGCTAGAGGATAATGTTGTAATCGATCTCAGGCATCATGTAGTATGCTAAATGTTGTAGCGTTTCTAATTGTCATGTAACTTGTTTACAAAAACCACACTGTGGTCAATTTGTGACCATAAAAATTATTCAATTGATGTCTTATAACACATAAACGTAAATTAGAAAGTACCGACAGTACAAAGCTTTACATTTACATAATTATTAAAAATAAAAACAATTCAACATCGTTTATGTGACTATTTAAATTTTGGAGATATGCAAACTTTCTGATTCCAAATACACATATTTTATACAGAAAAAAAGCACACTTGATAAAAAGATTTGCCTGTATTTAAAATGAAGTTGTCGTGGACAAAGTTAACATTTTATGTACGGGGTGTTCAGAAATGTTTTCTTGGGCTTTACAATTAGATAAAACTGAACAAAGAAGCATATACGAGTATCTGTTATACGTTTCTCTTAGAAAATAAAACTTGGAGTGTATATCGGGTTGTTATACAGGGTGATTCTGAGCCTAAACTAAGAAGTAAACAATCCAGAACAATATGTTTGGTATCTGTAACAGTACTTTGTTATCAATTCTGGTCCTATTACAGTTTATTTTCACACGACTATAAAAGTATGGCGCTCAATTGAATAACTTATGGACAGGATACTAGCTTACGGAGAATCACATCAAAATTCAGTGGCTGCAGCTCATTTTTATGTCCAAAGTTTCCCCAAAGATATCATCCGAGACGTGAAGCCTTTTCACGTAGACCTAGCCAAATTGTGTGTGAGATTTTAAATGCTGTCGGTGAGCAGCCTGACATAAGCACGACAACAATTGCAGTGCAATTTTAGATAGATATCACAATCCACAGTTTGGTGAATGTTAAGGCACGACTTTCTGTACCCATTTCATGTGCAGCGGGTACAAGCCTTACTTCCAAGGGATTTTCCACTTCGAATGAACTTTTGTGAGTGGCTGTTACATCAGGAGCACCTAAACCCAAACTTTACTAATTTTGGTCATTTTTTCACTCAAAAAATCGTTCCACAAGAATTCCTGGAAGGATGAGCTACAATGGTCAAACAATAAATGATCAACAGAACAGACAGCTTTTGCAGAATTTTTTCACTCATTTCATCTTTTAAATTTTTTCAAAAAGATTAAAAAATAAGTTTACCTGCGGTTCAGATGGTATACCGTCTTTCGTTGTTAAAGACACGGTCAGAGTTTTATTGATCTCTTTATTTGTAATATAAAATCTTTCAGTTACAATAGGAGTTTTTCCTATAAGTTGAAGAAAGGCGAAAGTGTGCCCTGTTGTGAAAGGTGGCGATCGCGCTGATGTCATTAATTACATTCCGACCTCTATCCTCTGTAATTTTTCCAATATTTTCGGTTTCTCAACAAATATGTCCATGTCAGCATGGTTTCATGAAAATGAGATCAACAACAAGCAACTTGACCGTTATATCTCAGTATGCTGGAGCTCAGTTCGATGTTATATATTATACTGACTTTGACAAAGCATTTGATGGAATTAATCATAATATTCGCTTGTAAAAACTGTACAATTTTGGTTTCGATTCTGATTCAGTCTTACTATTACAGTTATATTTATCTGAAAGACAGCATTATGTTTATGATAAGGGTTATGATTCTGTCAAATATTTGGCGAAGTCGGGAGTACCTCAAGGTTCGAATTTGGGTCCACTGTTATTCTTGTTATTTGTTAATAACCTTACGGCCACTCTGGACTGCCGAAAACTTATGTATGCTGATAATTTAAAAAATTTTTCAAACATTTTTTCCTTAAACGATTGTGTTACTCTTCAAGGAGAGATAGCCAAAATTGAAGCCTGGTGTAATATAAATGATTTACATCTAAATGCTACAAAATGCAATGAAGAAGTCTCTTTGTTTTTATAGTTAATTAATAACATCGAAATTAATCGTTTGACTGAAATTAAAGACTTGGGAGTGATTTTCAATCAGGAACTAGCGTGTGGGAACTCATGGATTCGACGAGCACACTGTGGATTGGAAATCACAGAAATAACTAATAATATGTTTATACGTCATTATTTGTCTTCATCTATAATTTCCCAAGTTTATGAGTATAGATTAAGAATCACCCTGTACAACGCTGGTTTCACTACTGGTCATTATTCATGTAGCAGTGGTGAGAGATCTATGTTTTCATTTTGTTCGTGTGCTAGCCTGTATAAAAGAGAATTGTGCAGATGAGCTTTTGTTTCACTAAATAACTGAGTATGTAAATAGTAAGTCATTTGATTCGTAATGCATTAGCTATTTGTCTATATTACTTTGACTTGATAACTTGTTTTACACTCCTATTAATTACCTATTGTGACGCTTTATGTGATGTGGAGAGTTTATGACACCTAATGTAGGTATATTAAAGTTCAATACGCCACTGTGGAGAGATTGAGCCACGTGGCGTATCAGAATCACGCACTGTGGAAGTATGAAACACCAGCGTTTCTTTCCTTTTATGCGCACTGTGGAGAATTTGAGCCACTTGCGTTTCTTCCTTTTTATGTGCACTATGAAGAGTTTGGGGCAGTTGCGTCTCTTTCTTTTCCGATGCCTGTGGATGTAAACATTACTGTGGAGAGTTTGAGCCACTTAATGTAAGTTGCCTATGTGCTGTGGGGAGTTTGTGTCACCTAATACAGTTATATTAAAGTTCAATACACCACTGTGTGGAAATTGAGTACTTGGTGCATCAGAATCAAGTACTGTGGCACTGAGTCATTAACGTTTCTTGCATTTATGCACACTGTGCAGAATTTGAGCCACTCGCGTTTCTTTTTATGTGCACTGCGGAAAGTTTGATGCGTTTCTTTCCTTTCTAGCGCCTATGGATATACAGACAGTACTATAGAGAGTTTTAGCCGCTTGATGTAAGTTGCCTATGGACTGTGGAGAGTTTGTGCCACCTAATGTAGTTACATTAAACTTCAATACACCACTGTGGAGAGATTAAGTCACTTGGTGAATCAAAATCACGCACTGTGGCACTGAACCATTAACATTTATTTCTTTTTATGTGTACTGTGAAGAATTTGAGGCATTTGCGTTGTTGGTGCTTGTAGATATACCTACAAACATTACTGTGCAGAGCTTAAGCCGCTTGATGTAAGTTGCCTATGTGCTGTGGATAGTTGGCCACCTAATGTAGTTATATTAAAGTTCAATACACCACTACGAAGAGATTGAGCCACTTGGCGCATCAGAATCACGCACTGTGAAGAGTTTGAGCTAGTCTTTATGCACAATGTGGACAGTTTGAGGCACTTCTTCTCTCTCCCACGCATGTGGATGGTTTGGTCCATATGCGTTTCTGTCTTTCAACAATGCTATTGTGGAGAGTTTGAATCATTTAGCGTATAATGAATTAATCATTTCATAAAATATAATATATATAATTGGTTTACTTCGAGATAATTGTTATCACTCATAGACCTAATATTTTACAAAAAATCAAAGAGGTCAATTATTATGCCACAGATTCGCTCATAACGTTTAATTTATAATCACTTTTGTAACAGTAAACTAAAGATAGTTTATGTTATGACATATGACATGTATCCGCTAAATCCAGTAACCACAGATTTCTGGGATCAAAGTAAGCTGATCTAGACAAATTTACATATAAAAATGTTTCATTTAAAAAATACAGGACGTTGGAATATAATTTACATTTTTTTTTCTAATTGAATAAATTGGCTTCAAATATGCTAACTTCAAATTTAATACGGATATTGTTTTTTCCGTTCCAGTCATGAGGTTATGGTATTTGTGTATTTTGAAAAATAAATGAAAAAAGTTGCCACTGATTCTGTTCTCTCCCAATCTCTTATCTTTTTAAATTGGTATACGTAAGAGCTACAAGCCGCTCTGAATTGTAGGAGAAACTAAGTAAAAAAAAGAATTCAGTAAGAGATTTTACAACCAATAAAAAGAACATTTTTCAGTTGTTTTAAGTGCTGTTCCAAATGAAGTGTGCCTGTCATAAACGAAAGGAGTATCAAATTACGTGAGTGTATAATATTTCCACAAATATTTCTATTGTCTCTCTAAGTTTGTGTTAAACCAGCATAATAACCCGAAAACAGATGTACTAGCGCGTAAAATGAGACTATTGTGAGTGAATAGAGAAAACGATTATACCCGTTTAACTGCCTACACGATCTTTTAGATTAAACTGAAACACACTGGATGCTTTGAATTTTTTTAGAGATTATGTAAGTGTGGCATTGTTTTAGGTTTATTACAGTTTTACTAAACTGACTTCTTATCAAAACGTCCTTATTCAAGCTCAAGTATTTTTTCATTACGTGATTATTTTTGTTATTTCCTACCCATACCTCGCATTCCTGTTCTTAATGTGTAAAAAAGTAAATTCACCCACCTTCTGAAAATTCTATGATAAAATAAATAACTGTGTATTACAAATTTTAATTGTTCTTCAATTTTATTTAAAAAATAGTATTATTTTTACATACATACATGAAATTACTTTCAAAAATGTAAAGAAATTTGAACTTTTACCATATTTTTCGTTCAATTGTACCCCTCAGACTACTATTTGTGTACAAATTTTTATATTTTAACACAATTAAAAATAATCCTCTGTCAAGCAACTTTAACACCCTGTATCTCACAAACGCTACGTCTCATTTTTTGGTATAAACAGGACATCCTCTAACAAATATTGAACCCATCTAGCAACTATTAATATTTTTTCATCAAAATAAAACTGTGTCTGATACACTTATATTTCTAATACATGCTATGAATGTATAAATATATTTTGACCAGATTTCAGCAGTCCAAGTTGACATTGTGTAAAGGAAAACCTTGCTGCTTTTATACATTTGCATTAGTTAAAACCAAGTTTGGTCTATCCAAATCGTTTTTATGTGCGTCAAATGGGGCAATGAATTTATTTTTGGATCTCCGTGGCCATGACAAAGAATACAAATTATATTTTGTTAAAGAATTACTACACTAGTAATTGTTTAACTATTGTTGTTGCTGATACTGAAATTATATGTAAAGTATTATAAATCACATTATCTTTGAAAAATAAAGTTACTATAGTCTGTTTAGAAACGAAATAAAGTAATAAAAATTTATTATGTATGCAAATCATAAATAAATGTAGTACTGGTGCTTATATTCAATATTTTTATATTATGTATTATCGATATAGATGAGGTGTACTTTTAAAAAAACTTTGTGTGATCGAACCGTACAAGTAAACAAACTAAAAACAGCATTTCAAAACTAGAGGCTACTTTAAGCATCATAACCGGGTTAAGAGGGTTTTTAGTAATTCAAATAAAATTATTCAATATTATTATCAAAATATTTATTTAAATTTAATAAATAGACTATTATTCCACACAAAAATATATGTGTTTTGAAAATGCGGTGAAAAAGTAGTGTTGTATAAATGTACAATAAAGAAAATAAGAAAGTAGGTATATTAAAATTCATCCTCTGAATATTCTGATGAATTATCTTTGTCTCCTAGATTGATAACGATAGGTTCCACAGTAACGTCAATTAAATTATCGAGTTCCCACATTTTCTCCTCTTCTTTTTGTACATGATGTATACATCTTTGCCAGTTATCTGCCCAAGGAATTTTTAAGAAAATTTTTAGGTCACTTAATATAAACGTCGTATTATTTCGCGCTACATCTCCTTTTACCTACTACCAGACTAATTCGATTGGGTTAAGTTCACAGTGATAAGGTGGTAGTACCGTTATTTGGCGATTTGTTGCCATTTCATCGATAACATATTTTTTATGTACTTTATTAAAATTGACAAGTGTCAAAAGTTCCTTTTTCACCATATTTGTTTCAAAAGAAATATTTTTTCCGTATAACCATTGAATTATATCGGCTTTCCTCCACCTTCCGTGAATGGTAACTGGCATTATCCACGACAATTACAGACCCCGGAGGAATAAGATCCAACATCTGTGTAAAAAACTCTTCGAAAACATCTGCTTTCATGTCTTCGTGATAGTCACCTGTCTTTTTAGATTCAAATAAAAGTAAACCGCCATCTACAAAACCACTGGCACTACCTATATGTGTCACTATTAATCTTCACCCTTTACCTGAAGGTGCCTTGAACCCTGTTGAAAGTCCATCCAAAAATGCTTGTCGAAACCTTTTTACATTTTTATCTTGCCATACTTTTGTTACAGTATATCCCTCGTTGACCCAGGTTTCGTCTAGATAATTATTCCTCCCTTCGTCACGGAATTTTCTAATTGATCTTAAGTAGGATCTTCGCCAACAAATAATTTCATCTTTATAGATAAGAACTGACGTCCTGTTGTGCTTTTCCCAGCAAAAATTCAACTCTCGTAAGACGGCCCATAATTTGCTTCTACTGATTTTTGGCAAATCGTTGTCCTCTGAAAGTTCACTTAAAATTTTGTTTAGCGTTGGTAGGTATTTCTTTTTTAAAATAAAATGAGTGTACTTTTCTGAGAATGACATTTTTGAAGAAATCATCTATAACGACTTTTGACCTCCCTGTAGATGATTTTGGAGGATTTACAGTATCTTGTTCATTTTTTGTTTCCTTTAAAATTCTGTAGATAGTCGATTTTCCAATCCCTGTCATTTTGGAACACTTCCACGATGTCGCCAACACTGTCGGTAGGATTTTGGTGTTTTAATGCATAAAATACATTTAATATAATAATCTTCTCATTCTGAGACAGCGCACATCTTTTCACGCGTTTAGCAGGTACGTTATCTGATAAGCTCGACATTTTACCCAAACAATATTATATCCACTGGCACAATAGTCACTAAACACAAGTCAAATTTTATTCTACTGCACTAGCACGTCTTCGTATATTCAGCTCTAAGACTGAATTGATCTGTTACAATACACTGGCTCTTGCCCTATGATGTATCCAGTAAACTATACTAATGTACACCCATTACCTGTTAGCATTAGTGTTACTCGATAATTACCTAAAACGAAATATTACCACGCCCATGGCCGTTTCTTATCTCGGGGTTTTATTACTCTCTTTCATTTCGAAACAGACTATAGAGGCCGTTATTTATGTTTTAATTTATTTTTTCGATTCTAATGGATCTGTAAAGAGGAAAAATGTTGTTTTGACCGTTTGTAGCAACAGAACAAAAAACGAATATAAAACAAACTGTATGATATCTTTAAGATAATAATAAAAATGTTCATTGGGGTTTTGCCCCATTTGTATTGTCTTTTAGGCCTCTCTGAGCATGTATTTAAAATGTTTATACTTAATGATAGTCAACTCTTAAAAATGTAATAAAAGCCAACAGAACAGTGAGATAAAAATTGTTAGTTACAACAACTAAAAATAATAAATTAGACTCTGTTATTATGATGTATTGAAGTAAAGTAAACACTACATGAAAAATATGTCAAACTTCCGTAGTGGATGTCAGTTTTTGATATTAAGAATTAAAAATACATTCTGGAACAGAAAATGTTGATATTATCTTTATATTGAAAAATATATTAACGAAATTGAGAAGTTGCGGAAGAAAAATAATTTCACAATTGAGGAATGTTTGTGTGTTAGATATTAACTTTAGGATTGCCGTGTCGACAACTACTTCCTTTGACGTAAGGTTGGGCCTCCCAAAGCATGCAAGTTGTACCACATGTTAAAAAACAGTATTTTATGACGACTGTAATGTTTCTGTTCAAAAATTTAATTGTAAAAGGAAGGAAAGATAATAGACCCATGAATTGAGTCTCTGCTTTTATGTTTTTTATCAAAAACACATACTAAATCTTTAATAAAAATAAGATTTCCATTTACATTCATAAATCGATTTTTATTATGCAGTTAAATTGGCAATACCAATAACACGTAGTACAGGTTAGAGCAGGTAAACCACAGGTACTTATATCATCCTATTGATAAACTGGGATAGTTTACATTTATTGAAACTAAAATTTATTATACAGTGTGGAAGAAAAGTATGGAATAAATTCATTATTTCTAAAACAAGGAAGTTTCATGAAATATCCTTGGACCCGTCGATTTTCCTTTTTAAAAAGACTCTTTTTTCTATACCAACGCATTTCCGACGTTCATTTGTTTTCGCGTGATGACGTTATCAGATATTTTTTTAAATAGAACCCCTATATTTTTTCATCGGGTTCTTGTAGAGCTTAACTTGCTGAATTCAAAAATGTATAATTTCAACACTTTATTCCTTCAACTTTCCAAAAAAAAATAATAATAATAACCGATCCAATAAAATCGGCTTGAAAAGAATGTGAATATTCCCATTTGTGTCTGTGATGGGCTGGTTGAGAGTAAAGTGGATATAGTGAATTTATCGGCAGTATCACAAAATAAGTACTCTTCATTTTTAAAACAATTTAACAATAAGTAACTAATTAATTAATTAAATTCTGGTTGCCTCAATCGTATTTGACTCCCTAATTTATTATTTTGTTTTATTAGATTGCATGTTAGAATATTACATCTTTTGATAGCAAAAACAACAAATTAAATCAAGTCACCTCAGAAACTGCTTCTGGCAGCTAAACAAAATCTAATCAGAATTGACATCTGTCAACTGCAGCGTTTATTGGATCGGTTATAATTTTTTTTTTCTCAGAAAGTTGAAGGAATAAAGTATTGAAATTGTATATTTTTGAATTCAGCAAGTTAAGCTCTACAAGAATCCGATGGAAAAATATAGGGGTTCTATTTAAAAAAATATCCGATGACGTCATCACGCGGAAACAAATGAACGTAGGAAATGCGTTGGTACAGAAAAAAAAGTCTTTTTAAAAAGCAAAATTGACGGGTCCGAGGAAATTTCATGAAACTTCGTTGTTTTAGAAATAATGAATTTATTCCACACTGTATAGAGATTAATTTTAATCCCTTCGTCAAAAATAAATGCAATTCAAATGGTTGCCAAGGTAATTTGGCAGCTATTAGGGTGTATTTAGATTTGATATCCCTGGCATATGTCAAATCAAATTCGATTGCACTAAAGCTATTTTAATACCTTATTTCTAGTTCTAGTTTTAGATAGTAATTCAAGGAATAAAATTGATTTAATATTAGTTTTAGTGTATTTGCTTATGGCAGATTATTTTGGTCATATTTGTTTTAGTATTTGACATTTTTATCAACGGTAACAATAATTCATGACGTCAGAGAAAATAATTAAACAACAATCAACTTGGACAATATTATTAACGACTGAAAGTTGGCATCCAGGTGCAAAAATTAAAAAACTTTGTTTGAGGAAGACATATTTTAAGAATGTACAGGGAGTCTCAAACTCGATAGTATAAGTCTACTGTAGGGAAAAAATTAAGTAAAATCTTCTTAAGAGTGGACAATGGTACCTGATATAAACGCCAAATTTAATGATTTTTTTGATGCACCGTAGATAAATAATGAAAATCTAACAAATTTCGGACTTGCACTACTATTCAAGGATTAATTCCTTTATTTTTTATTTACTTTATATCAACGAGTTTTTTTAATCAAATAAATAATTTTGCACCTATGTAGTTTAATCAAATTCGTATAGATGGCACTGAGGACCAGTTTTAAACTATTTTATTTAATTACGTCTATTAGACAAACCATATACAAGAAACCAGTGAAATCGGACTTCAGCAATATATTGCAGATTCTAAATCATGAGTTGTTTAATTTTTTTATCCTATGAATCCAGAGATATCTCTAATAATCTTGTTAAACGGCTTAGCTCTCCCCACTATTCTGGATTGCAGGCTTGGAATCTAGTGGTATCAGAGCCGGCGGCGCCCATTTACGCTTACCTCGCGAATTTTACGTGAATTTTACAATTATATCAAGTTTGTGGTAAAATTCGCAATTCGGTAATTCGGCAATAATTCGGTATTTATGTACTATTTCTTTTTATTTGTCTATACATATAATAATTAACTTAATATTGTATGTAATATAAATTAACCATAATGCTTCATAATGTATATTTTTCACAAGAATATATACTTATTAATAGAAAAGAAACAGCCACATAAAAATAAATAACTATCTTCATCACTGTTTTGTTGCTTACAGAAATCAATTATTATTGAATAAAGAAGTGAATTGATTTTAAAAGTTTATAAATACACATTTTTAATTTTTCTAATATTTAGCTTTTCACAAAATTCACAAATGTGCGAATATTGCAAATATTTTTTAAGGTAGAAATACTAGTTTCAATTTTTTTTTAAAGTACACTGATCAGGGTCGTTCATAGGGTGTTGGCCGCCCGCGTGCAGACTCCATCTTGCCGTCTTTCTGTATATTTTACTATAAAATCCTAATTCTTCAAATAAAACCAAAATATTTATTTATATAAGTTTATTTGTTGTATAAACGAAATAAATAAAAAAACACGAACTAGGTATTAAGTACCTAAATTGTATATGTCTTTTATT
This sequence comes from Monochamus saltuarius, assembly GCA_025584915.1. Taxonomy (NCBI): domain Eukaryota; kingdom Metazoa; phylum Arthropoda; class Insecta; order Coleoptera; family Cerambycidae; genus Monochamus; species Monochamus saltuarius. The sequence continues at coordinate 15,176,620 of CM046730.1, read as the reverse complement.
ACATAAATTTTAATATAAAATATAAATATTCTTACTCAATAATGGCAACAACATTGAACAACATTAAACAAATGTTTTACAACAGAAAACTTCAACGTACAAACTTACATGCGAATATAAAAAAATAACTAAAGAAATAATTTCTAAAAACTGAAAATAGTGGGTAACACCGCCTAACTATGTTATCAAAAATTTGGAAGAGAATTTGTTCTACAAAGTTTTGGCTTTTACTAGAAAATAAATTGTGACAGATAATACACAAAAAATATATATTATTTTTTTGAGTGAGGTATCTAGGTTAAGCCATTTATGCATGTTGATAATTAACATTAATTGCATCATAGTCTAAGAGCCAGTGGCCGGCAACCTATAAGTAAATGATTATACCTGAAATTTTGCACAGTGAGTCTCTTATACCTATCATTCATAATGTGGGGACTCGCTAAGCCCGGCGAGGCCGACTCAAGAGTTACTCAGGTGCGAGAAGTATGAAAATGTAATCAACTTCGTTATTAAATTAACAAAGCTGCCGTTTGAAAATTTTAAAATATACAATTATTATTATATAAAAATAACAAAGGCAGACGATTATCGTGCTTCTAAGATCATGGCAGATACTTGTGGAATTGGCAAAATTATAAATTTCAAAAGTATTTGATTAAATCTGATTTTGGACGTTAAAGAACTGTCAGAAATGTCAAGCATTGTAATCGACACCACCAAGTCTCAGAACCTGTACCAGAAATAGAGGTTATTTGTTACTTATATCATTTTAATATAAAAAGCTGCTAAATATAATAAATAATAAAAATAAATGCCTAATTTGTCAGATCTGAAATTTTAAAATTTTCAAACAGCAGCTTTGTTAATTTAATAACGAAGTTGGTTAAATTTTCATACCTCTCGCACCTGAGTAACAGTTGGGTCGGCCTCGCCGGGCTTCGCGAGTCATCACTTCATGAATGATAGGTATAAGAGAGTCACTGTGTAAAATTTCAGGTATAATCATTTACTTATAGGTTGCCGGCCACTGGCTCTTAGATTATTAGGCAAACTTAGTTTCGAAAATAACCCTTGACTGTTCCGTTTGGCGCAAGGGTTTATTTAATTAATCTTTATTATTTTTTCAGAAGTGTGGCAAAAACCCAACAAAACTAAAGAAAAACTAAAATTATGCCACAAATAAATAGCTTCAGACAATATAATATATTTTCATATGTCAAATTTAATTTTAATCGTTCGACGCTTTGTTGTTTTATAACCATTATTATTATTATTATTATTATTATTATTATTATTATTATTATTATTATATATTAAGAATATAGTGTGATTCACTGGTATATGCATTTCAGGGACGCCCTGTATTTTATGAGTAACAGTAGTAACACAACTATAGGTATATAATTTTCATTATATTTGTCAAATTATTTGATGTTAGTAACAAATAATATATAGTGTTACAACTGAGCTAATATTAAAATGGAACAATATATTAAGCATTATTAATTTTAACAGTCCGCGCGACGTCACGGACTATTCCTATTCCCGATATACCTATTTTACCTAATACGCCGAGCTTAAGTCCGAGTTCGACTCTGTCGAGCGTGTGTAATTTTTTACTGCAGCCCAGATAATTTATTGCTTCTAAGGACATGCCTACCGGTGATGGTTACCCCCTTCCGCGACCGTATATTTGACCAATGTGTCTACCGTTGCCCACTCTTAAATTGGAAATGGTACATCATTTCAAAGTAAAAAATAGTCAGTGTAAAATGCAAAGAAAAAGAAACATATTTAAATATTATTTTGCAAAATAAGTACATTCAATTATCCTGATGAGTTTCCGGTAAATCTTTCTGCATTTCTATAATTAATTACTAACAACATTCTAATTAATTAATTTATTTAATATACGAAGTGCATAATTATATTAGAAATCTGTAAAATATAGGCAGCATTGAATATGTTTTTATCCAAATTGTAATTATTGTTAATGCACTATAAATAAATCCATATCATTATGAGGTCGTATTATGCTATCGTTTATTTGTGAAATCTAAATTTAATTAACATTTTTTAATTCCATCCATATCGTTGTGTACATATTTAAATTAAATGAAATCAATGTTTACGCTGTTTCAGATCAAAGCGTAAATATTTTTCGAACGAATTCCAATTTTCATTCGAATATGCACTTTATCTCACCCGTATCAAAATAGTTAAAATTTATTATAAAAATATTTAACAATAAATCTACGGAAATCTATCAGTCAGCCAACTCGGACATCTAGGATTTAAACTCTTAACTCTTGGCAAACATTTATATGGAAGTTTTCGAGAAGCACACCTTGAACTCAGCAGTTCTAAAACCAAAGTATTGGTTTAGATATGTTGATAATGTATTATCATTATATGACTTTATAAACAGACATAGTAACATAGACGGTTTTCTGTACTACATTAATAATACATCCAGACATCACTTCTATGAAATGGGAAGAAAAAGATTCCCATTCTTTTTTGTATGTCCTCATGAAGATGATACGTGATGGTACATTAGAGGCTTGCGGAAAACCTAGTTGCACTTGTATTTTTTAAAAGTTACCAAGATACAAGGTATCTTGGCATCGAGCATTTGTGAACCAGGAAAGAATTACATCAACATTCGTCCAAGGAAACATATATATTAATTCAAATATTGAACAGGGCATCAGTAGGACACCTACGGTTAAGGGACAGGAGCAATATTTGTCTGCAGATCGTCTATCCTATATATTCAGAATAACTGAATGTTTCTTTAATAAAAACTACTAAAAGATGACAAGTTGAGAATGCAACTAGATGACTATTTTCAGGTTCCAGAATCATGTAAATTTGAAATCAAAACAAGCATAAGGATGCACTGACAAGATTTCTTGTCTCAAAGAAGATATGAGAAACTTTTCCTCAAACCAACAACAGACCTGAGTAAAACATTGTTTTGACAAATTAGGCACCAGTACAAATATAAATATTAACCAAAGGACTTTATCTTCAATTCCAGAGTTTCTTCTGAAGAAAGTATCATGTCTCTCGAAGCGTCAAGAAGCATAATGTGGTATAAAGTTTGTGTTGGGCTAACAAAGATAATGATTGCCATGAAGATTGTGAATTAAAAGCTCTTATACAGGCTGGTTGTTAAATAGAGGTAAAAAATCCAGAGACGTATTCTGTGAACAAAAATAAGGGCTTTTTGGCGTATAAATTTGGGGTCTTAAAAGTTGTTCAGCGGTTTAGAAATTAAAAACTTTTTTTTTAAATTTTTAACACGCTGTAGCAGAACAATGTTTGCTCTAAAACCCCACATTTAAAGAACAAAACACCTTTATTTTTAACCACAGAATACACTCCTGGATTTTTGGTCTCTACTAAAGAAACACCCTGTATATGACTTATTTCTGGTTAGATCCATAAGAATCAGCGTGTTTTATTATTTTCATCTTTTTCAAGTTAAGAGAATTTCGTTAAATTCGATAAATGTCAAATGAGGTGTAATTTTTATGTTTAAGTTAAAAATGGTGTCAGCAGTTGAAAAATATGATTGAATTTTGTTTAAATCAAGGATGCCGTGCGAAGCCACCCCGTAATTTCCGAAACGAATTTAACAAATCGCCGAACATTCATATCTGTCGAAACCCAGTGTTAAAATAATGAATCAACCCTAAAACTTAAGCGATAAAAAATACGATGATCTTTTCCTGATACCCATCTAATATGATAAAATAAATTGTACTGTAATCCTTTCCGGCACGTCTACCTGTAGGTACTCGAACTTATTATAACCGTTATAACTTTGAATGGTAATATTTATTGCATTAATGAATTATAGTGAGGCTGCAGATGAAAGATTTACTTGCATTAATGTGTGGTCGGCTGAGCACGTGGGCCTGTGGGTTAATTTAATACGACTGCTGGGTACGGAACTGCCTGATGCACGTACAGGGTGGTCACAACAAATTTAACCACTCAGTTTCGAATAACACAATGTGTGCACAATTCATTTTAGTAAAGCTAGAAATTTAGTTAAAGCAACATTGACAATAGAGGTCAAGTAGACGTGGTATACACGGACAGCATTCGACAATGTTAATCATAATATATAAGCTTGACCATTAGGGTTCTAGTTTACTTAGACTTTTCCGATCATATCTTTTACAATGTAAATTATATGTTTCATACAACGGTTTTAAATCTAATACATTCTTAGCCAATTCGGGTGTACCACAAGGATCCAACTTTAGACCTCTTCTATTTATTTTATTTATTAACGATTTGTCTCTGTCACTAAGATCTACTCATTTGTTTTTTTTTGCCAACGATTTAAACTTTTTTAATTTTACATTCTACAAGTGACTTACATGGCTTAAATTTACAGGAAAGTATTGATTTAGTTGGAGAATGGTGGTCAAAAAATCAATTGCCAATTAATGTTGACAGTGTAAGATATGCTCATTTACACTTAAAACTCAACCTATTGGTTTAACTATAATCTCAACGCTACAGCTCTTAAACGTTGCAATAGTGTTAAGGACTCCAAGGAGTTATCTATCATGGTTGCTGCTTTAAAATACCTCTATTCTCTAGTACGCTCGAAACTTGAATAGTAGGTTTGTTTTAGCAGCAGTTGAAAGCTGTTTGGAAATTATCAGAAATGTCCGCCCAAATATTTATTGCGTCAAATTCAATGGTAACGCGTTCTCAACTTAACTGGTCGAATATTTCTGACAGTTTCCAAACCGTTTTCAACTGCTGCAAAAACAAGCCTGCTGTAGTATTATTTGGTACCTGCTCTATAGAACACATTGATTTGAAACCTGGGTGGTAAGTTTTCGATGGTCCACGCTGTATAATTACGTTTGAGATGTGTGGTTATGTATAATGTGTAATAGTTTACTCTTTAAACATTTGATAATTGTTTACCTTAGTTGGAATATAAATGTGACAATTTTTTAAAATTTTATTATTTAATATCCAATCAATATTGTAAGACCCGTGGTTTATCATCTAAAATGATTTAAGCATCTACTTCTTAAAGTTATGACACACAAAACGCATACTTCGTTTTTTTGCGGAAAACGGAAATATTTTCTCCTCAACAACATTAAACAAAAATTAAGTAAATTAAAAATAAACGTATTATATGAGCAAGTAAATCGTGGTTTCCCCCTTTATAACAACACTAGCTTCCGCTCCTGTGAATACCGCCTAAATATATTCCTGGCGGATGTACACTCTTTTCCCTGAATCAGAGATAAGATCGCGACTTGTAACCTGGACTTCATAAAAACCGTAAAGTGGTACTAGATTAAGGGTTCTTATTTTAATTTATTTTCATATTCCATCGGGGTACGACCGAGCAGGTATATTTAACTTTATACTTTTTCTGTAACCAAATTTCGTTATTAGATCTGTGAGAAGCTAAGAAAGTTCTTTACTTTTATGCTGCTGTAACTCAAAATATTTTATTAGAAATTCCACATGTATTAAGCGCCATTAAAATCATTGTCAGCGTTTTTCTACAATATTTGTTTTATCCATAAGTAGCTTCCATAACGTAGAAATGTGTTCTGAAAATTATCCTTACAGGGTGTTACAGATAAGATGAAAAATTTAAGGGGTGGCGATCGGTTTTAAATTTGGAAATCACTTTTTGTAACTGCTAATGGTTTCAGAAAAATAATATAACTGCTATGGTAACACTGACTAGTCGACTATAGTACGACATTTGCATTATATTAAGCTGTTTACAGGCTATTTAGGCCCAGAGCTGCATTTTCTCCACTTCCTTCAGTCGCCTTTCTTTTCCAGTCCGTTATATTTTTTCTCTTAGATCTATTGAAATGGCCTCTCTCTCTTCTTTTCAGTCTCATCTCATTTTTTCTTATAGTTTCATTTACTCCCTACTATTTTTGCACTGTCCTTCCATCTTCAATTCGCTTCAAATGCCTTGGTCACTGCATCATTCTAAATATCATAACTTCATCTATATTTGATGCTTGGTGCATTCCACATATTTCCTCATTATTATTCTCCTTGCATAGCCATCTTCCGTTTTATTTCTCCCTAGGATTCCTCTTAAGACTTCCTGTCCCACCTCGACAGATTTGCTCTTGACTTCTTATTCCAGTTCAGCTTTCCCTGCCATAGCGTCGGCCTTAAGATTGTTCAGTACATTCTATTATTTATCTGGACAAATTTTTTAATATTATTAAGTGGTTCATTCCTCCCGAATTTCTTTTTGCTTTAATTTTATCCTGCTATTAATCTTCTTGTTTCTCGTCGCACTTAATTGTTAACAGCGCCCCCTAATACACATATTCTTGTACTTCTTCGAACTCCATCTCTCCCCGTTGTGTCACCAATTTGAAATTTTTGCTCTTGATTTATGTGTAGTTACACTTTACTTGCTTCCTCCACTAGCTTTCTTGTTACTTTCTCTAATACCCTACTATCTCTTGCTATTATGATTACATCTGCATAGGTGACTTTCAAACAATATGTATCCTTCTGTATTCAGCTTACTGTCTCTTAGAACCTCTTTTAGTACTAAATTAAAAGGAACCGTTGAGAGTGGGTCTTCTTCTCTCAATACTGCGAATAAAATATTCTAAACATTGACACTTTGCTTTTGGTATTTTCAATAGCAGCAATAGTTTAGTTGGTATCTTGAACTGTTTTGTTGTTTTATTTAGTTTTTGTTTTCTTTAGACAGATTCATTTGCTTTTCTTAAGTCTACGAATAAAACCATTGCTTTAATCCCATATTCATTGCATGTAGTAAGAATTTTCTTCACTATGAAGATTTGGTCCGTTGTTTCCCCCCTCTTCGAAAACCCGTTTGATATTTCCCTATTTCTAGCTCCGTTATGGGTTCTATTCTATGTTAATGTTCTCTGCTGTTATTCCGTTAGGCGCTGCACTTTTGTTATTCTTTAAAGGTTCTATAATTATGTGTATTACATTTTTTATAGGATTTTCCACTTCCAGCACCCCTTCCTTTCCTAGCAGCATCTCTTCTTACTCCTCTCCCTCCCTCCCTTTTGCTCTCTTCATTCAACATCTCTTCGAAGTATTATCTCTATGTTTCTTTCATTTCTGTGGCCTCTCCTATTAAATTGCCACTTTCATGTCTCACATCCCTCTATCTCGTTTTTCAATGTTTTATCTCTCTGAGGATTTGCATTATCCTATATATCATTTATATGTTTTATTTTACGAAAACGGAATTAAACATTGCCAGTACCAGGCACGTTTCAAAATGTTCAACGAACATATTGGTTTGATAAGTTGCATTACATTTCTAGACATTTTCCATAATTTTTCTTACACTCTGTACAATTATTTCATATCTTGAAGCTTTTTTGAGTTTTAGTGAATTGAATTAAGTATTTAGATCTTAGTCGTCTTCATTAAAGTTAATAAATTTGTTCTTTTGCATGTGATTCGGTACTAAACTGGTCACAACTAGAATATGGTGGTAAGTAAAAACATTTTTGTGTGCATCATACACAGTTTAACCTTTATTCATACCGTATTTCGTATTTTTAAATCAGTAGTCTCGGCTTTGCTGCAGAAGGCCGTACGTTTACCGAAACGGAGTTACTTTTATGTGGGTCTTGAATACTTTGCTTTGAGTTTAAAGCAAAATAGTAGAAAAGTAATGCATTCTCTTAATGCAGACTTGGAATAGAGAGATTTTGCAGCCATCATGGCTCTTTTTTATGAAACTCATCTACTTAATACATTTTTTCTACTAAATAAAATACTTTTTGTCCGTGGGAATGTTACCGAAAGTGTAGCGCATAAATTTCTTTGAGAAAATTATTACTCTTGAAGAGGCTGCGAAAGAACAAGGTGTTAAAATATGGAAGAACTGAAAACGTTTGTGAAATTTAATAAAAATATTATTTTTGTTAAAGTAAAATAACCCAAAATATTCTCGTTTTATATAAATTCTTTAAATATTGTAGTTTAACAATTACTCAAAACCTGGTTGACATGAAAAATCATTATTTTCATTTTGAAACAGTGTTTTTCCCTTTCGTAAATATTATATTTACGAAATATATTGAATATATGAATGTTTTCGACAAATTCATTAAAAAGGGAAACGACCGTAGTTAGTTGCACGACGGCAGACGTTATTGTATAGCAAAATATTTGGGCTATTTAAAACTGTTACAATCTGCTGGCAGGTAAGGCCTAGCAAGCTCAGGGTAGAGAGGAGATCAAACCCAGCACTAAAAGCAGCACGTGTGAAACACATGTGCTGAAGTTGCCACAAGACACTGAACTAATGGCTGTAGAAGGTAATGGCAATGGCATTAAGCTTAGCCAAACCTTTAAATAGTTGCCGTACCTTTCCAACAGTATCTTCAATTCCATGTGAATATTTCAGCCAAAAAATAGACAACATATTTGACGAATTGTCTAATTTCATAAAAGAATGAGGTTGGGTAATGCGCTAAACAAATGAGACATGAGATATATAATCAAAAATAAATACAGTCTGTCCCAAAATAGAAGGCCATGCCATTAACCACATATTCTATGGAGACACAAAAGTAATGCGACTTTTCTTATGCCATTTTTTATTTGGGTGTCACTGTTTCAATATACAGGGTGGTACAGTTACATTTTAAAAAACTATTGTTTTGTTAATAATCCCATTGTTTTGTAAGATACACACTTGAAATTTTGCACATACTTTTATCTTATTCCGGCATACTTATCATGTAATTTTGGTGAAAGAAATCGAAGGGCGAATGGAGGTAACTGAGGGATGTAGTACCCTTTATTCCTTCTAATTATTTCTAAGTAGTCTATGCAGCTTTTTCTTGAAATATCAAACGTAGAATTTTCTTCTGATCATTTCGCATACTTATCATGTAATTTTGGTGAAAAAAATCGAAGGGCGAATGGAGGTAACTGAGGGATGTAGTACCTTTTATTCCTTCCGCTTATTTCTAAGTACGCCTATGCAGCTTTTTCTTGAAATATCAAACGTAGAATTTTCTTCTGATCATTTCGCATACTTATCGTGTAATTTTGGTGAAAAATCGAAGGGCGAATGGAGGTAACTGAGGGATGTAGTACCTTTTATTCCTTCCGCTTATTTCTAAGTACGCCTATGCAGCTTTTTCTTGAAATATCAAACGTAGAATTTTCTTCTGATCATTTCGTCTCATTTGTAATTTTTTGTTTAGATGCTCCTGTTTTTTATATATTTTTAGGTATTAACAATATTGTGTGAAATTAACTACTCTGCAGACTAAAGCCCCGACCAGCGTTGAATTACACCCACAATATCTACCAATATATATTCTTTATTATTAGCTTGTCGCTTGTAATATTTTTTACTGTATTAGAAAGGTATTTTAAGCTAATATAAATCAAATCTCCTACAATTCCTATCAATGAAGTCATATGTCATTGTATGCTCTCTGATACCAAACATCCATGTATGCTAATGAACAATTCCACAGACAAAGCTCTATTCAATAATTATCTAAAAAATAATAATCTAGTTAAATATAAATAAAATAAATTGGTATCTAATAAAAAAACTAATATCTAGTAACACTGACGAATTTAGCATCCTCAAAAATCTACGTGTATCAAACTTGGATATTAGATAAGCTAATTCAAATTAAATAAAAAATCCTTAAACTCTTATGAAATACCACCAATTTTTTTGTAAAGCATACCTATATAAATTTTATTTTAAAACCTGTCACTTTGGTATTCAGCGAACTACATTTCAATTTTTATACTTGTTATGATCAATTCATTAATCCACTTCATATTTTTGGCTACGTATAAGCTACTTGTTTGACTGAGATACATCATAATATTGCATTTTTGGGATGGTAGTAAAAATACTTGTTCATAATTTTCAAAGCATTTTAAAAAACATCCATTCCTATTAATATATCTTAGCAATTCATAACATAATTGCGATTTGTTTCTATATATAATTCTGTTTTTATTTCAGGAGTTGCCCAGGCATAACAAATATGGAGGTGTCCATGTTGTATATGGTCTTGCAAATACTGGTTTATATGGTGCTTAAAATACATGCGGTTGTTCCTACAGGTATGTAGAGCTCAATAATGAAAATACATCGAAAAATTTACACTTTTTCTTTCAAATTAGTTCCCAATTTCAGGTAGTAAAGTGTAACTTTACTGTCTCAAAAACAAACAAATATTTATCTAAATTTAACGTTCTTGGTACAATGTAGATCTAGCATACAGCTTGAACCTTAAATAAGTGCAAATATGTTAACCAACAGTACAGGTCACTGTGTAGAACACATAATTAATAGTTTTTTACAAAAGAATCAGGAATAAAAAAGTCAAACTTTAAATAAATTTCGTGATTTTCCAATCGAAAACTTGTTGAGGACCGCTGATCTGACTCCAATACTAATATTTTTAAGAGTTATGGTGGATGTGAATTCCACAGCGTTGCCAGTGTTACATTAATGTCTTCGAATAGGCTTCAAAAAAGTTATCTAGAATTTTTAGATATGTCAAAGAATGATTGAAATATGTTTATTTATGAAAATATTAATGCCTTTTCTACACCTCACCAATAAATTGAAAATATAAATCAGATTCTCTACTCACAATCATAGTTATTCAGAATTTGGTCATTATCCATTTTTACTACACTTCAACTGATTTATCACAATACTTTATCGTTATCACTATCACTGATTATCACTACTTAACAAATATGCTTTTAGCATTTCAAAATTTTTATTGTTTGATTAATGCGTCATATTTTATTTAATCACACTGCATTTCACGAAGAATAAATGCACAAGACACTTAAGAAAAAAACACTGCTCGTGAAAATAATAAGATTATTTAAATACATTTTATACGCTAGTGCCGCAACCCTTAAAACAAATGCGTCAAGCAGTGCATTACTTAAAGAAACTATTAGCTTAGTTCGGTTTCAGAAGATGGAAAAGTATCTTATATTGACTTTCAATTTACGTGTATTGAAATTATCAAATCCCTTTGCAAAAATGTTACATGTTTTGTTTCTAATTGTAACTTGCCTCTGCAACAGCTTATTCCTTTGCCCTGGACCATACTAGTTCACCGGTATCAGCATAACCTCTTCATCGGCCTCGACTATCAATCCTAGAATCCTAGAAGATGGGGCTATTACAGGACATTTCGCCTACCTTTCATTTAAAAGCCAAATGTTTCAAGTCCCACAAGTTAAAAAATTTCCTTGCCATGTCTTTTTATATTTTCGTCTGTGATTTAAATGCATAAAACATATAACACTTATCTAATTCCGATTTTCCCAATTATTCTCCAAAACACGCTAATCTATTCTGAACTCCTAAATATAGGTTGCAAAAATCGCAACGTAACTCTCTAAATTTAAATCATTATAATAAGCCAACTGTGCATAGAAATATGCTAAACAACGCCCAATTTAAAATCAATATTAAGAGAATTATGCTCGATCATTGTTTTCATTCTATTCGTAAATATATGGACACTCCTCCAGTTTATTTTTAATATATTTTATACATTTACTTACTAATTGTTTATTTGTTGTTAACTTGTGTTGTACATTTTTTTGTTACTTATTGTTGTACTTCTTTTTAATCTGACTACCACTCTATTATAGTATTGTATGTAATTATTATGTGGCCAGTAAATATACTCTACTCTATTATCAATCTACTTTCTGGTCTCTACTCTCCTCTCTTCTCTCTGCTCTACTCCCTACTCTACGGCCTCTACTCTCTACCCTACCCTCTATTCTATTATCTACTCTACTCTCTGATCTCTACTCTTCTATCTGCTATACTCTCTATCCTACTCTATTCTATACTTTATTCTCTATTCTCTACTCTACTCTCTGCTCTACTTTACGGTCTCTACTATCTTCTTTACTCTTATATCTACTCTATATTCCACTTTCTGCTCTACTTTATAATTTGATCGCATAATAATTGCATAATCTGATTGCCTCTTTTCTGCAATATTTTTTGAGGCATGTTTGTCAGAACATTACCTGCTTATTTAAACAGAACGCTATATATATAGGGCCAGAGCCCACTACTGACTTTGATTTCTTCTAATAAACTCTATTAAAATCTTGTTTTAATTAATGCATTTTTTCTTGAAACCCATAAAGTTTTTTAAAATTTAACAAAAGTAAAAGAGTGTTTTAAATTAAATTCTACAAGGAATATTATCATTCTTTTTATATTCACGATTTGATATTAACGGAAGAAATTTTGGTATAATTTTAGGGGTTTCACCCTTAATGAATTGTGTTTCAATTTACTTAAGCTCATAGTCAAAGAAGATTAATAATAAACCTAAATCATGTATCAAATTTGGTTGTTCCAAGTTAAAGTTATTCAGGAATATTTGGCTCAACTTTAAAGGCCTGTAATTCCGCCTGTATATTGCACCATTTAGGAATTTTGGGACACACTATATACAATAAAATAGACTTACAGCTGTAAAATTACATAGGCAGCAATTGCATTAATAAATGTTCATTTGTAACAATTTTAATTTCTAGAAGAATTTTCATATATTTCTTTTGCAGACACTTCATATTCAAGCAACGGCTATGTCTCTGATAATTTAGAAAGTATAACTGCGATTACAAATAGTACTCTGGTCTTACAATGTCCACTCAGAAACAGAATACAGTGGAAAATATTAAATGATGCATACAGCACGTATGGAAAATTATTAAAGGTAAGTACATTTTATATAGAAAATGTATGTGATTGATATTCAACGTTTATACATGATAGTAAGTAACAGGAGCCTTAGAATTGAACCTTGAGGTGCCCTCTTTTTATAGTAAAGGACGTAAGACAAAACCTCATAAGTTGAAGCTGTATTACAATTAAATGTATAATGTTATGGCGACAATTCCAATCTACAAATAACAAAGCGATGACGGTAGACGCTCATCCTCTATTAACATTAGACATACACAAACAAAATATTGATATGCACTTCAAGGTCAATTGATTTGTTAATGTGAACAATGCAGCCGTACGTTCTTTAGTCTGCCGACCGTCAATACAGGGTATTTAGTGTATAAATCATCAATCCCACGTCATGGAAAATTGGAATTTGGCCCATGACAGCATTTATTTTCAAAAGTATTTTTGGGCGCAATCTTCAGAGTACATTATAAAGAAAACATTACATATTTTTCACTAACATAATTGAGTGAATCGAAAATCCAAACTACTATAGTTGTTCAGGTAGTAAATACGGAGTGCCATGCACTGAAGTCTATAATCAGTGTGTGATAATAAAAATCAATCAAAGTTATTTGTCCATATGTACACATTATATCATTAAGATATTTTTATAAATCTTCTATTCTTCAAAAACTTCAACATTATTATCTTGAGATCCAGAAGTTATGACTTTTTGCCCTCCAGCCCGTTGTTTGTTCCAGCATGAATAAAAAATGATTTATATAGATGCTGATAAAATTCGTTTAAAGAAATTACAAAAAATTCAAATATTAAACACATTTCTATTTTTTGAAATTAATTTATTATACAGAGTGTAACAAATAAGCAGGTCATCCGATTAACTGGGCCCTATTACCTATTTACCTATATACAGAAATGTCTCTTTTAAAACATACAGGGTGTTAATGTTAAACTTTTGAAACTGTTGTTGTCTTCCTTATTAGCAAATATAATAGTCAAAGCAAGCAGGTATCTATTATTTTCCGTTTTTAACATTACTATAATTGTTAGTGGTGATGTGATGAACTTACGGTATTGTTAAATGTAACTTATTTCTTTGTTTACAATATAAATCCGCACTTGAAAATTGCGGCGAGAGTGCTATTGGTTACGTCCAGATAGAGGGTTTACTTGAGTTGTTCACTTTAAATTGACATTTGACAAATCAATTCGTTGGCACATTAAAACGATTTTATTTTTTTTGCTCAAAAACCAAGGCATCTTACAAAAAAAACTTCTTTTCCTCACAAACATACGGTGGTGTGCTGGTTCACACGCCGCTGGTGGGGCTAAGGATATTTTTTTATTGCAAAGTATGGGTTTCTTTACTTACTACTACTTTAACACCCTGCATTTTAATAGAGAAGCATTTTTGAAGCATAGTTCCTAGCAAATAGGATTATATTTTGATGTAGAATTCGTAATTAAAATATGGCAGTGTACTTTCGGAATTAGTTCTAAATGTGTTTAGCTTTGCGATAGTTACTGCCTTCTATCATAAGATAATTAATCTGTATATTTGTGTCGATATTTTAACAAAAACAAGAGGAACCTTCAACTGGAAATACAAACACGTTAATCTGTTTTTCTTAAAAAAGATATAGTTTGTAAATTATATACACTTTTTTCCAATTTGAGTATCTCTTAATGCCTTATATTGGTAAAGGCACCAGAGCTCTTCGGTATTGTGAAAAAAAATTGTAACAGCTTGTTATTCTTCCATCACCAGCTTGTCTGTTCCAGGCTGATTCAGATTCTTACGAATTCCGACCAGTAACCCCCCAGGACAAAGGTATTTACGGTTGTTTTGTAAACGACTCCATCCTCGTTAAACAATACAACCTGACTGTATTCGAAGCCCCACACTTTACCAAAAAAATGCAAAAGCTTGTGGTTAAACCAGCGGGGAATATGGTTAGACTGACCTGCAAGGCTGGAGGCATTCCCCCACCCAACATTACGTGGTATAGAGATGACAGATCACCACCTAAAAGAGAATTGGGGGATATAAAAATTAATCATTGGTCTCTGACCTTAGAAGACACGGTGACAAATGACAGAGGAAATTACACTTGCGTCGTGTGTAACGTTGTTGGTTGCATTAATTTCACTTTTTCCGTGGACGTAGTTGGTAAGCATTCTCTATTAATCAAAACCAGGGACGTTTAAATTTGGATTAAAAATTTGGTTTTGGCCATGGCGGATGGATTCACTGAATCGATGTCTTGCTTTTTGGGTAAAATAGTGTAACCAGGTTCAGTCAATAGTAATAATAAATTGTAAAAATTATTCTCCCATTGCTCTATATCGGGACTAAGTTCATGGAATCTACTTTCTCTCTTTAGAAATGTAAATATTTCTTCCCCAAACACCACTCATAAATACATAGTGATTCAAAACTTATCCAAACAAAATTTTGAATATGAAAAAACAATTTCGTAAAAATAAACCAATAGGGCAGCCCACAAAAAGAAGTCCAAAAGATTTGGGAGTCGAGAGATCATGGCACTCATGGTACTGGTCCTCCTCGTCCAATCCCTTGTACTTCTTGAATAGGAGAGCTAGGGAACTCGAAATACTGAACCCCATCCATTCGATTTGGTTATATGAATGGTCCAATCAATCGATCATTGACAATTCCTGCCCAAACATTTAAAGAAAAGTGTTGTTGGAAATTGTCCCGTTGAATCGTGTGCGGCTTTTTAAAATCCGAAACATGAGAATTATGAATATTATTCATTCCATTCTGTATAAAAATAGTTTCATCTGTGACTAACACATCAGCTGCAAGTCTGGGATTTTGAGCATTTTGCAGCAACCATTCACAAAATCTAATTCGTAAGGGATAATCCCTTGGTATTAATGCTTCGACACGCTATACACGATACGGATATAATTGAGCCTTGTGTATGATACCCCACACTGTTGATTGGGACATTCCTTGTATATGTTGAGCGATTTGCCCGGTACTTATTTGGGAACTTTCTTCACCTATCTCTAAAATGTGTTACTCACGCGGCTGCAATACGCTATGGACGCCCTGGACCTTCATTTCTTCCATGATTCTGTTGCAAATTTCCCGTGTCACGCCCTCGTCGCCCTACCGCGGTAAAGGTAGCTGCATTTGGCACATGTCCACTGAAAAATCGTTAGCCATTCTTGACACTTAAAAAAACGCAAAAACGTTAATACTAAAATTGGATTTCAGTATTCGGTATAGCCTGCATTCTGATGACGCTAGAGACAACATTAGCTCAGCGATGTAAACGTTGAAAATACTACAACTTCATTAATTTTTTTCTCGGAACTATAAAGATATTGCATAACGCATCTATTCCCATTTTTTTTTTGGATAAATTGTGAGTATATGGTAATTTGAAGAATAAAGTAACATTTTGAATTTGTAGATTATAAATTAATTGCGTTGACCTGTGACTGAACAATTTGTTGGGGTGAGTTTTAAAACAAAGAATGATTCATATCCTGCATAGAAGCCATATATCTTAAATTTAAACGTTCCCTGTATATATTACGTTAATGTTTATTCATCAATATAAAACCAAATGCTCGCCATGTTAGCAGTGTTTACTGTAATCACGTTTCTTGTGTAATTAAGGAATTTATTTTTTATTTCTTCTGAAAACAGAGCGTTATCCGTCAAAACCATACATTAAAGATGGATATCCACAAAATTTAACAGTCCTGGAAAATCAAACGGCTATTTTTCAATGTCCTCAAATCATTGTCGATCTAGAACCTTATCTACAGTGGATACGACTTTCTAATAGTTCTGAAAGTGACAACTACACCAATAGTACATGGCCATTAGAGGTATTTTCACTCAGATCTAATCAGAACAGTCCTGCTTATCAATAGAAACGCCAATTAAATTTCTATTCTGATCATTTGCTTTTAGGAAAGTTATATTCACAATGTCATTTATTGAATAAGATCTGAATATTATATGAACTTCATTTCAATGCTTTGAAATTATATGAAAAGAGTTGAGATACCTAAAACTTTCTAGCGTTTCTGTTGTTGAGTGGGTTGCATCGTTCTGCGTTTTGCTTGAGTTTTGGTGGCGGTAAGGCTTTAATGGAGGTGGCAGTTTTTGGATCTAGGTTCTTTGCTATACTTGTGTTAAAATAATGATTTTATGTGGTGATGGCATTTGTTATTGTTTAATTTCTAGAGAGGTACCACAACAAGCCCATATTAACAAGTGAACTGGAAAATACTACGGTATCAGTGGGTGTTAACTATAATATGACCTGCAAATTTGTCTCTGACTTACACCCTCATATAACATGGACTAGATATTTCAACGAAACTCCTACCCCAGTGCTTCAGGTATCCTTAATTTGTTTTAATCCAGCCAAAACCAGCATGTAACTGTTTTTGACAATTCTTTTTGCAAGGAGTCACTCCGCATCACTGATATTGTATGGCTTGAAATTCAAAAATGTCAAAAATAACAAATTTACTGCTGATTACTGATGTCTCAGTGGTACGGAGTGTAGGAACATATCTTTGATTATAATCATATAGTCATTTAGTATGATATTTTTCTGTTTTGTTTAATATTATGCGACAAAATACAGGGTGATTAGGGAGAAGCCTAATATTTGAAAGGGTTGTTTAGGGGACAAAAGTGAACAAAAAAGCCTAATAAACATATGGCCGAATATCAACGGTGAGATAGCAATGAAAATATTTTTATATTGACATCGCTTCCCGAACAGAAGAGTGTCATATAGAAATGTATTCCAGATAGTCTGCAACAATGCATGTAAAACTGGAATGTTTTCCAGTGTGAGAAATATTATAATAATAATAACATTTGCTCATACATATTTATATAAAAAAAATGTTTTTGTACTGATAGATCGAGTAATAACACTTTGCAGACCAGTTTTTTAGAACAGATATGGAAAAATGTCATACTTATGTCTTAACCTGTATACATATCGTTTAGTTGACAAATGCCCATTGCATGAGTGTGCTAAATCAAGTAACGACAGTAACGTATGTTTAACTAGTAATATATTTTTGTATAAAAATGCTGCAGACTAACCATTGAGATGCGCATACATTAGATATGCACCGCTGTGTAACAGGTGTTATAAGGATGAGCTCCTACCTAAGGACGTGCTTGAGTTTATTAAAATCTAAGCGCAAATGGCCAGTCTGTATCTGAAACTGTAGTGCGTGCATATATCTTACCTCTATCTGAATTTGTTTTATTATTATCATAAAAAATCAGTCATATTGATAATTCCGCAAGTTACATAGAATACCACACACAAGCTCTATGTAAAAATTTGGAAGATGGGTTGATGTCAAACATTTTTTCTTATATAAACATAGGTCCGATTTGTTTTTGTTTAGAAGTTACAAGCATTTTAGAAAATAATTAATAATTTCATATTTTAATCAAAGTAGCTTGAATAACAACAAAGATACCCAAATAGACATCAACCTCCAAAAAATCCATTCGTCCTACTGAAGTGAATGTACGAAATAAAGAAGATAGAATAGATACTGTCATTGACTACTCTTCAATTAGCGTTCGACGTATAGCAAGTAATCTTCATTTACATCCGTTTCATCGCCAAAACGTACAAGCGTTACATGATGGAGATGCTCCTTAGCGATTAGAATTTTGTCGCTGACTACTTCAATAACATTCACAAAATGATAGGTTCATTTCGCTTGTTATGTGGTCTGATGAAGCGTGTTTTACTAGGAACAGCATAAATAATAATCATAATGAACATATCTGGGCGTTACAAAATCCGTATGCAATGAGATCAAGATGATTTCAATGTTTCAATGGCAAAATTTGGGGTTGCATGTTTTAAATGATCGTTTAAATGCAGATCTGTATTGAATTTTCTTGGTAAACAACCTTTTTGATTTCATGTTCACAACTGCTTAGTTAAATGATCATTTCCCGAATAAATGGATAGGTCATCAAGGTCCAATAGCTTGGCCATCGCTTTACCAAGATCTAAATCCTTTTGACTTTTATTTATGGGGACATATGAAGCAGCTTGTGTACCATATTTAAATCACTACCCGCCTGTAGTTACTCAGATAAGAAATCATCCAAATCTTATTCGTTGAGCGCTGGAATCTTTAGTTTGCCGATGTGAGCCGAAGGTGCACATTTTGAACAATTTTTGATAGTCTCAAGATTTGTTAATTTGGTTAATAAAGGTTAACTAATATTTAAACTTTAAACACAAGCAATAATTGTTATAGCAATCAGGCTACTTTAATTGAAATATGAAATTATATTTTTAAAATGCTTGTAACTTCTAAACAAAAACATCTACCAAAGATTGTCATAGAGCTTGTAGAACACCCTATATACCGAAGTTCCATGAATACGTCATCTCATCTGAACAGAGAATTAATTTTATTTCTAAATATCCTCTCAGATAAGGCAGAAATAGATTGGATGCACTACTTTAAGTTATTGAGTTTATTTATATCTTCAAATTCGAAACAGTAGAACTTAAATTCCGGATATCCTGCATGTTCGTTGTTCCTTCCTTTGAATTATTACATACATTTATATTTAGCATACTTTTTTAACTACTAGAATACTAACGCTGTCAATACAAATAGTGAAACGTATCAAATTACCAATGTGACACATGAAGATGAGGGATGGTATGCTTGTTTTGCTTCCAATAGCCTTGGCACTACCAT
This sequence comes from Monochamus saltuarius, assembly GCA_025584915.1. Lineage (NCBI taxonomy): Eukaryota > Metazoa > Arthropoda > Insecta > Coleoptera > Cerambycidae > Monochamus > Monochamus saltuarius. The sequence goes on along the minus strand of CM046730.1, from coordinate 15,157,092 downwards.
GTCTAAGGCCTATCTACAAGTGGTAGATGAGGAACCTGGTAAGTGTGCATATTTTCAAAGCAACAAAAACCACATACTAATAAGACTCGTTTGATAGATATTTCAGGCATTAAAGACGAACCTACGAACTTCTTTACTATAGGAATAGTGGCTGCCATAGGTGCGGTGATAGTAATTTCAGTAATAACATTTATGTGCATACACTTTAGACAGAAAATTAAACGGTAAATTACAAACAATCATTTGAAGATGTAAAAACTTATTATTTTTTTAATTTGTAGTGAAAAGAGAGAAAAAATGATAGCTGTAGAGACAGCGAGAGCTGCTATTAAAACTACTCAATGGACCAAGAAAGTTATTATTGAAAAAATGTCAAATGCTTCTGAAAATGTTTCTGAACCATTGGTAAGTGGAGTGAAATCAGTAACCCGTTGGTTGGTGGTTCCGTGTTGGTAGTCCAAGACTTCTTGACGTTTCGAGACATATCGCTCTCTCTTTCAGAAGAAGCAAAATATTTCTTTCTTCAGAAAAAGACTTATCACTCGAGACGTCAAGGAATTGTTCAACAACCATTGATGAACTGTTATGGAAGTCTGAATCAAGTAAATAACCAACTAATTATTTTCAAAAATATTAATTTTTTAGTTAATGCCTGTTGTGAAGATTGAAAAACAAAAATCTCAATCAAATAACTCAGGAGACAACGCGATTTCAGAATACGAACTTCCAATGGATTCTGATTGGGAAATTCCTAGAGAAATGCTCTGCCTAGGCAAAAACCTTGGGGAAGGCGCGTTTGGCAAGGTGGTGAAAGCTGAAGCTATGCACCTTCTCAAACCAGGAAGTACAAGCGTAGTAGCAGTGAAGATGTTAAAAGGTATGTCTTGACTTCAGACTGTATTGAAACATTTTCCAAAAAACTTGTTTTAGAGGGTCATACTGATAACGAAATGATGGACTTGGTGTCGGAGATGGAAATGATGAAAATGATTGGAAAACATATAAATATAATAAATTTGCTAGGTTGCTGTACACAGGGAGGTCCACTATATGTTGTTGTTGAATATGCTCCACATGGCAATCTTCGAGATTTTTTGAGGCAACACAGACCTTCATCAGGATACGAATTAGCTGTTGGAGAAAAGAAAGAGAAGAAAACCCTTACCCAAAAAGACCTGGTGTCATTCGCTTACCAAGTGGCAAGAGGAATGGAATATTTAGCATCAAGAAGAGTAAATAATATCCTATTCATTTCATCTACATACTCATTATTTCCTTTCAGTGCATACATAGAGATTTGGCTGCAAGAAATGTTTTGGTCAGTGATGATTACATTTTGAAAATTGCTGATTTTGGTCTAGCTAGAGATATCCATTGTAATGACTACTACAGAAAGACCACAGATGGAAGGTTACCAGTGAAATGGATGGCGCCCGAAGCTTTGTTCCATAGAGTTTACACCACACAGTCTGATGTGTGGTCTTATGGAATCCTGTTGTGGGAAATCATGACTTTAGGAGGTAATTAATATTATAATAGTTTATCTAAATATTTAAGGGTATATACTTTTCCATAATTTCATATGAAGAATTGCTTGATAAATATCCGGATACTTTTTATGTCATAAATCAAATTATTTTACGCACTAGTAAATAATATTGTAAGCACGGAAGTCGATGAAATATTCATTGTGAAATTGGCTTCTATTTTAACAATCGTTTATTTAAATTATGTGACGATTGGTAACTGGTAAATGGGGCACATCCTTTATGCTGGTATGTACTACGTAATAACAATTTTGACAATAATATTTTCTCGGGTAGTGTTTTGACGTAGTTCGTATCGTGAAGGCATGCGAGACAAATACAGGCGTCGATTATTCGTCATCTTCATAATTAATTGTGGAGGCATACGGCCCCGGTTTTGTTTTCAATAGGATTTATTAAATGCCTTGCTTTATTGAAGTACCATGATGTAAAACCAGACCCACTATACTTCAGTTGATTGCGTTATTTACACATCTGGACTACTTAATTGCATTGATATGAGTACACAGTGCAATAATTCAAGAGCTCAGTGATTTCTACTGTGTGCTCTTTTTAGTTAGTTTCGCTGCTCTTTCGAAAAATGCACTAAATATTGGCAAGGAACGTTTTAAGAAGGAAGAGTTTTTATTATTAGTCACACAGGGAAAAATTTTACTCCAGTTGTTAACGTTAACGTCTTCCGATAAAATCAAAACAGTTAATTAAATATGCCTTAGTACTTACCAAAATACTTTGTTGGAAAATACTCTAATAATTTTTTTGTTTCGTTTTCACGATAACTAGTAATGGATGAGTTTTTGAATTGAGTATGAGAACATAAGTTACTAAGAACATCTTAAACAGCCTTTTGTCTTGTGCCATATTTTGAGCTGGTGGATATATTACGAAAATGCACAAGTTTCTTTAATAACATGGTTTCAATTATTGTGAAACTGTTACTCTTGATTCATATTGCTAAAATTCACAAGTGATTATAGTTAATATAGTTAGAGTAATTAGAGCTCATTTTTGTGTAACATGTTTCATATTTCAAGAACAACTAGTTTTTAGTTAAACTATTGTATCTTTTTAATTTCATGAATTATTCAGATAAAATAGTAATGTTAGACGTATTTGAAATCTTATTCTTCATCTGACATATATAAAGATTTGAAATTACCATGAAATTTAAAATTGCTATTTTTAGTTTTTTTCATAATATTTCATTAACGGCAGCAGATATCTTGAATCGGTTTGGTTTATGTCAATGGTCATCAAAGGGAACTTGTTTCTACTTTGAGCCATCCTGTATATTTTACGGTTTCTGAGATGCCAATGATAAGTCGAGTCATGAAAAACGGACCACCCTGTATATAGTTATACATTCAGGGTGTTTGGAATATGAGTGCCTTTATTTTGCTGCATGATAAATTATACCAAACAAAACATATTCCACTTAACAATTTTTCGCCGTTGGAATCTGCTCTACTGTAACGGAGTGGCAATGCAACCTGGCAATGCCACATATCGCACGAATTTCTGAGATTAAACCAACACCGGCGCAAGAAAGATTTGCAGCGTTTTACTTTAAAATAAACTTAAAGATAGATAGATCTGACCAAAGTAACGTGTCTTTAAAATGAATAAAATTAGGCTAATGATGGTGATGTATTTGATCACTATTAGAAATATGATATTTCTAAATAGCACATACTTTATTGCAAAAACTGTTCGAAATTTTGTCCAACATTTGTGCACGCCTTAAGGTCCGTTTATATCTACAGACATCCAGCGTGTCAGACACGTGCGGTGTCAGACAAAATAATATTATTCTATACAATGTGTATTAACGTATTTATATCTAGGTATCGCAACACGGTCGCGCAGACGCCGACAGACACGGGTCGTGGCCGGCCAATATTCTCGGAAAGAATATTTTGTCTGCGCGGTTCATGTCTGTACGTGTCTGTTGCTACTTACCGGGCAGTGTAAATAGAGTATCGGGACCGTGCAGACGTGTCTGTCGATGTCTGACACGGTACACTTCATTTTAGATGTAAATAAATGGTGTCTGTCGATGTCTGCCACGGTACGCACCGTGTCTGTAGATATAAACGAACCTACAGACACGGTGCGTTTCAGACAAGTACCGTGGCAGACACCGACACTTTAAAGGTTCGTTCGACACCTTGATAGCTACATACAAGAGCTGCATTTTGGAAATATCACGTTCCTTGTAAAATTTATCTTGCCCCATGTTTTACTCTTTTTAATACTAGTATTTCTTTTACTAGGTACACCATATCCTTCAGTACCAAGCGTAGAAAAACTGTTCCAACTTCTACGAAATGGCCACAGAATGGAGAAACCTCCATGCTGCTCTTTGGAAATATATATGTTGATGAGGGAGTGTTGGAGTTATCAACCAAACGAGCGTCCAGTGTTCGCTGAGTTAGTTGAAGATCTCGATAGGATATTAACCATCACAGCCAATGAAGAATATCTAGATCTAGGTCTTCCACAGCTTGACACTCCACCATCAAGTCAAGAGTCCAGTTGTGATGAAGACTTTCCTTTTCCTCAGATAAGCTAGTCGATGTATAATAAGTTCGCTTTGTGTTAAGCTTTTGTGAAAGCCATAGTACGCAAAATCGTTGTCAGTATTAAGTGTAACCCTGAATGTCTATGGTCAGCGGATTTCTACCAAAACACCGTCGAATCCTTAAGAAGAAGGGATATTCTTCAAACAAATAATTTGTTCAGTGAATTTTAAATTTATTTATTAGTGACGGACTTTAATTTTATAATGGGTAGTACCAGAAAGTGTAAAAACAATTCGAAACGCTGTGAAACATTTGTCATTTGAGGGAAGTAGTACCAAATAATGATTCCTCAAACACAGTTTTCGAATAAAGGGAAATGCTGTGTCGTAAAGTAGACTTAGTTATGGAATTAACCTTATGAATGTTTTTTAATTATAGTTTCACCAAAGAAATGTTATTGTCAGACAATAATAATCAATAGTGTAATTTTAACAAAAAAGGACTCCGTCCCTTTTCACATTTATTTTTCACGTTTTGGAAATAATGATATTTTAAAATTGTAAGACTGTATATTATAATTATTGTAACAAATAGATTTTTATTAACTTTTGTTTGTTTTATTCAGATATCCAGTCTCATCTGTTTGAAATATTTAACACGTATTATTGCTTTCCTTTGTTTTGTACAATAAAAGTGACTGCTATTTATAGTAAAGAAATATAACAATTGTATATGAAATTTCATATAATTGTTGTGGAGTTTTAAATTTGGAATAATACTTTTTCAAATGTTCAACCTGTTTTTTTATTTTCAAGACAATATTTTCATTGTTGTATGGTTTATGTTTCATTTGAAACTGTCGAAAGAGACAACTTTTAAATTTTCTGAAAATTACGCCGTAAATGTTGTTATTCAGTGCTGCACAGCAAAATGTAAGATAATAAAATATCTAAATCTAGCAGTTTTGATACTTACCAGTTCAAAAATCCGGTAGTTGGAAGTGAAGAATTCTCCAAGCCAATTATGAAGAGACGGAAATTTGATGGAGTAAAATCAAGTGGTATACGCGGTTGTGGAATATATTCCCAATCGAGCTAGCACTCAAAAGTCGTCGTTTTTTAAATGCTAGCTACAAAATCAGTCGTTGATGTCTTTCCACAGTATTTTTTTTTTGAATTTGGTCCACAAGGTGATCGAATGGATAGAAATAAAGTTCAATAATGATAATTACGTTCATGGGAAGCAATTTATTAGTATTAGACACCTTTGTTCAAGCAACTTCGTAATATCAGCTTATGCAGATGTGTACCAATTTTTGCTTGATAAGTTGCCTTCCTGCTATTTTTCTCTTCTTGACGCATAATTTTTTATCATCAGTAACAATATTTGACAAAAACGGTGTTTGTTGACGAGCTAAATGATAACGAAGTAACAGAGCCTCATATTTTCGTTATTTCTGGTTATATTCTTAATTTTGCCATCCAAAAAAATAGTGAATATCGGACTCACGACTCCCCTTCATAATTTTGTTAACCACGTAATTCTTACTATGCACACTACAAATCGATCCTATAAGTTTCTTTTCAACATCTCTCTGTCAAAGGTTTTTTTATGTCCAAAAATGGCAATTATGACTTTCTTTCTTGATTTATTCCTTTTTCTGCAATCTGTTTAATGGTAAATATTGATCCTGTGTACCCCTGCTGTTCCAAAACCACTTTGAGACTAGTCCATGGTGTATTGAACACTCCTCAATCATTTCTCTAATATTTTCTCGAATAACCTGTACCCCTGTACTAATTAACGTAATGCCTAATTATTAATATTTTTATTCATCTTTTCATAAAAATTGAGAATCCTATTTCCCAATTCTTTGGTATTTTCGCCTTGTAATACTTTTTATTATTAAATAATTCTAACAGAGTGTAGGTCGAAATTAACAGTTATAGGATCCCGAAAATAGGTGCAAGGACAACGAAGCAACTGCGAACAACGTTGTTTGTGGCTTATTGTCCTTCATCAGCACAGTACATCTTAAAAAACAAGCAGGAAGGACCAAGAACACGGACAGGAGAATGAGAACTGGCAACCTATCCCTATCCCGCACCTATTTGCAGTTTCGTGTCACACAGTCTCGGTTTTGAGGCCAAAAGCAATAGTCGTTGCGGAAGAGAATCCAGCAGCTGATGTCAGGGTCCCAGGAAGAACGAATACAAAAAGGGAAGAAAACTTAGCGGATCGTAAACATATAAGAATAGGTGGAAATTATATAGGATCCGGACAAAAAACAGATCAAAGGAACAACGTGGCAACAGCGAACAAGGTTATTTCTGGGTTATTGCCCTTCATCAACGCAGTTGCTTCCGGCCTCAAAACTGAGACTGAATGATACAAATCTGCCAATAGAGACAGGTTGCTCCTTGGCATTCTCCTATCTTCGTTAATATTCAGTATATCTTCACCTTCCCCATTATTTCCTTCGCAATTCAATAGTGACTGAATGCATTCTTTTCATCCCTGCATTACTCCCTGCTCTTCTGTTTTTATTTCTCCTTTATTGCTATCATTTGATGTGTCTTTCCCTTTCTTAACCATATAAAACCTTAAAAAATGATTTTCTATATTGTTTACTAATATTTTCTATTCTGTCTCTAAAGTCTGTTCAAGATTTCTCCATTGTTCTTGGTTATCGTATTTTCTCTTTGTACGAAAAATATGCAATTGAACAATAGTTAAAACAACTTTGGCATACCTATCATAATTGATTTTCAAGACATTCTTGTCATGTACTCCAAACATGCATCTCATACATTTTTTATGCAGTTTTCACGAAATAACTGAAATCGTTATTGATATCATAATCAGGTTATCAGCATTGATTTTGGAGGAAAATGGCAATTGTTAGCTTCTAAAGTTATACAAATTAAATCAGCACAAATAATAATTCTCTGATATATCTATTTAGTTTCAGTTAATTTGTAACAGTGGTTCGTAGTAATGAAATGAAATTGCATATATACGAAATCTATAACAATTCAATTTTGATTGTTGAACAAGATGAAAACTATCATGATATAACCTGTATGTTAATATTGCTTTAAAATTATTTCACATTAAATTGATATATATAGATTTTTGCTCAGTTTTACTAATTTAAAACTGTCCCTACTCCCTCCTACATAACTAGAGGCTCCTATGTTAGATAGTTGACTATAAAGTTGCAAAAAGTAAAAAAAATAAATATATACACATACCTAGGTTTTCGTCACTTTTTAATTTGTTCCACATGCATTGAAATTTTGAATACACCTTGTATGTGAGATAAGGTGGTGACGCATGTACAGGGTGTCTCAAACGCGACAGTATGGGCCTAATATGAGGCTAAAAAAATTTAAATAAAATTTGGATCACGTATTGTTAAATGGGGTGAGGTCCAAATTTTTTCCTCTTTCTTTAATAAACTTTTATTAGAGAATGTTTTCTGTATTGCTTCCCATTTAAAAGTTATATGCAATATCGTCCTAAAGAGTCTCAAAAATCACATTAGCGATGCAAGTTTCAAGTGGTCGTTGGAAAATTATTGAATATTCGTTGTTTAAAGTGCATAAATGTCACAAAAAACTTGCCATTACCTAAACGACTACCGCAAATGGGATTTTTAGGTGGTAATTCTTTTGATACTCTTTAGGATGATATTACTTACAATTTGTAAACGGAAAGTAATACAGAAAAATTGCTCTAATAAAAGTTTACTAAAAAAGAGGGCTTTTTAAGAGGAAAAAAATAAAAATGTGTTTATTTCTGGAAAGAATAAAATTGATGACGTCATTAGTCGTTTCTGTCAAATCCGAAAGGTAATACTATGAGCTCACCTCATCTCATTTAACACCAAGTGTCCCAAATTTTATTTAAATTTTTTGTATCGTCACAGTAGACCCATACTATCCAGTTTGAGACACCCTGTACTATAAAACATTTCAGCGCAACTTGGGAATAGCAGGCAATAGTGGTCCTTTAAAATTGTAGAAACATGTGTACTTACAGTTTCAGACAAATTTATTACGAGAACTTATCTTTATAGCGTTCATGGTTTAGTAATGAAAACTATAGGTACTTTAAATTTTCATTGTTTTCGAGCTGAATTATACAAAGTAAGAAGTTCAAGAGAACAATGATTTCAGCTATAGAAATTTATGTCTTAGAACTGCCGACATTGTTTCTTCAGTTCTCTATGACTTATTGTTTTACAACCTGGATGCAAATTAGTAAATACTAACCCCAATTTATAACTGCGAAGTCTATTTTGTGCCTCTTGAATTCTACATTAGTATCAAATATCGAATACAAAGTATTTCTACGTACAACCTTAAGCAGCTTTTTATGCTGCAATAAAAATATTATACCGGGTATCTGAGGTGCTACTGGCATCTTTGGAAGGGGTGGTTATACAGTGAAAATGAACGAGATTTACCCAAATATATCTAATATATATATATATAGATCATAGTTCATAGTTTCTGAGATACAGTGTAACAAATTATTAAATTTTTATTATATTTTTTATTTACATGGAAACCTTTCGTAATAAAATAATAATAATTCCAGGTTGTAATGAGATACCTTAGGTCTAAGTATTCAATATAATTAAATATTCCCAGTATCACCAGTGGCGTCGAAACCTTTTGTCACCCTTCTTTTATTTACATTAAAAATAGTACGCCACTGTCTTAATTATAAAAAAACAAAAGACACTTTAATTTTGATTATTTTAAACAAATAATTATTCTTTGAAATTTTCTTTAAAATGCATTATATTCAAGTAACTGTTCATTTGAAATATCTCTGCATTTCGGAAACTTGAAAATTCAAACGAGTAATTTTTTCAGGTTACATTTTGCTAAATTTTCAGCGAAAAAGGCGCTTTACGAATTATTTCGAAAACAGTTAGCCCTAACGACTTCAACAAGGTATACTTATATAAGGTAGAAGAATCGATTGTTTTAATAGTCAGATGTATACACTAAGCTCTAAAAAATTTTGTAATTTAAAAAAAAACATGATGTTCCATAAGTGGCGCCCTCTACTAGTAGCGCCAAAATTACAACTTTCTCGCTACAAAAACCCATGATCTTCTAAATGAATCCAAATATTTGGATTGTTTAAAAAATTATTTACAAATATCTAAATTAAAATTGTTACTTTCTCCTGACATGTCAATCTTGATGTTGTTGATTAAATAGCTGAGTTGTTATATTCGTACATTTATTGTTCATAAAATCAAGCGAAATGATATCTACTCTTTCCGCAATGGAATAAACTATAGTGTTTAATTTTCAAAAACACAATTAAATAAACAACCAACCAACGCTTCCAAACAATACTAGAAAATAAATTTGGATTCCACTAATTTTACGTTCTTGTGTGTGTATAGCATTCATTTCTGTTTTTTACAATTATGTTTTTTACGAAAGTGATAGCCATTCGCCAAAAACCAATGTAACGCAAGAAATACTAAATTTATTACTATTGGCTTACTTAACTCGAATGAGTGACATTTTTACCCGCTACTAATTGTTTGTACATAAGTTTCAACTTAAAAATCAAAATATTACTCAATCCCAATGCCATTTAAATATTTTGGGGTGATGCTTACCCTTGCTTGGGAGTGAAAGTGGCGGATTCAAAAATACCAGCAAAGAATGTCCCCCTTTAATCTAAAATCGACGTGTCTGAGCGTTTTTCTACAATCTTGACGCAGTTCCTGAAAATGGATCTGTTTCGATTTCATTGGGCCGCCCTGTATATGTCCCATGTTTATCATATGATTCCGGTCATATTATATTTGGAATAAGGAAGTATGCTCACATAGATCATCTTTATCATACAATATCTATGTTACTCAGAAGTTTAAAAAATACCTTGTCATTTAGTTGTGAATAATAAAGACTTTTATTATTGTTATTATATTTTTTAGTTTTTCATTTTTATATCATTGACATTCAATGGCTAATACACTTCAAACATATTTTATTCTACTTTACACTCTATGTTTTGCCAATAAGCAATATCAGAAAATAATAGCAAAATGGATAGTTGAAAGTTAAACCAAAGCTCCATCTTAACTAAATAGTTGTTGCTTATACGTGAATACTGAAACCTTAAATATTACTAACAATGTAGCATAATGATCGCATTGTGTGTTGCTCCAAATATTAGTGGAGGCTTAGAAGTTATTAATTGAATTCTGCCGCCAATGTTAAGTAATTTTCATTAACACCCTGATTGTTAATTAAATTCAATCCCGGCAAATTTCGTTCGTGAACCAAAAAACAATTCGCTGCATTTACATACAAAACTAATAGAAATGCGAATACAGAACTCGGTTACACTGGGGACGAATATATTTACAACATTTCTTGATTAATTCTCGATATTTTAGGAGCTCGGATGGTCTTAATTTATTCTTCTTTCCCTCGAGTTTGAATCGATTAATAAAATTTTAATAACGAAGAACTTGCATGCTACTGGCGCCACTGAAGTGCGTTAATTTTACTTTTTATTACGTATCCCGAGACTTGATTTAAATAAATGATCCGTAGTAAAATTATAATAAAACTGTATAGCTTCGCACTTACAAATATCTTAACAAAGTGTTATTATAATTTTCATATTTACTAAATTATCTTATTATTTCATAAATACATAAATTCATTATACAGGAGGGGTGTTCATGGGGCAAAAGTGAACAGAAACACCAAATAAACATATGATCGAATATCAGCGGTTAACGAAATAGCAGCAATGAAAATATTTTTACCCGAATTAATTATTGTAATGCACTAGTAAAGAAAAGTGTTTATTCTGTAGGTATTATAACATTAATTAAAGATCTAATAAACCGAAATTAATGAATTAAATTTTCAAATATACCACCGTCCCCCTCGATGCATGAATCAGCTCATTTGTGGATTGTCCGGGTAGCTCTTTGAAGTGTACGGTGATTTTCTCTTATGAATGCTGCACAATTGACAATCTGATCGAATAGCGCCTCTCTGGTGTTCACTTTTCTTGCATATGCTCTTGATTTAAACCATCCTCAAAGGCAGTAATCAAGGGGATTCAAATCTGGTGACCTCGGTGGACAATTTTGGAAACCACTTCGGCCAATCCAGCGTTGTGGAAAGCGATTGTTAAGATGGTTGACGTAATTCTCACACTGGGAAACATTCTAGTGTCACGTGCATTGTTGAAGACTGTCTGGATACATTTCTATCTGGCACTTTTCTGTTCGGGAACCGATGCCGATATTCAGCAACTGCAAAATTAGCGCTACCGTTGCAATACCCATAAATAAAAATAGTAGCATATTCTTGATGACTAAATGTGGCTGGCATTACGAAATTATTACGAATATTACGAAATTATTATTAAGTCCCCTATATATTCAATATGTTCTAACTTTAATAAACTGTGTTGTGTTTGTGATATATTTGTTGATAATTTCAAGCATATAGTGAGTACTGCTACGCAATTGCTGACTGAGGATCATATATTCGATTAATTTGTTATTGAATTAATTATATCTTCTATTGTTTTATTTTTCGTTATATAACTGTAACTGGCTATTCATATTTTTTGTTACAATATACACTACTGTTATTATGTATTTAGTGTCATTGCTCTGTAAATGGATAACTGTTGAGTAATAAAACTATTATTATTATGTGTGTACAATACCGGCTAAACGAACGCACATGTAAAAATAAATGCGAGAGTTATAAAATAAGCGATTAAAGCACAAGCGTCAAAATATATGTGACAATTAGTAATCATTAATGTGAGTTTGGTTTAGAATGCATGACGTACTCATAATAAAATATCGAATAATAACAGCTTTCGCAAAAATAGCAATAAAAATATTTTCATGACTATTTCAGTAACTGTTGATATTCGACTATATGTTCATTAGGCTTTTTTATTCACTTTTGCTCCCTAAACCCCCTTTCGAAAACTGGAGGGTCCCCTCCAATCACCCTGTATAATACCTATCTCAGTCGGTAAAAACTTACTTTGTAAGCATTACATGTGTAAATTATGTTATTTTGAATTGAAAATGAGGGAATTATTATTTATTACAAGAATGCACTAAGAGTACTAGACTGGTGTGAGAAGGAGCAGATGTCTGTAAACCCCCACAAAACAGTGACTGTGCTCTTTACAAAGAAACGCAAAGTGGTCAACTTAAGACCCCCTAATTTACGGGGAGAAATAATACCATTCGCGGAGAAAGCGACATATCTGGGAACTGCACTCTATCGATGGTGTCGAATGTTATACCTCCAAAAATCAACTATAGACTGCCTTTTGACATTCTTCTGAAAGTAAAATTGTTAATTTATCATTGATATTATTTTATTATGAAATGTTTCAGAGACAGTAATTTAAAGTTAAAAAGATGATTATTTATTACTTGTTAACGGTAAGTCAAAATTAAACTTAAATGTGTGAAGTAATATGTTTACTAAATTTTTAAATTAAATTATTTTCACACATTACGTTTCTCATTTTTGCTTTATATAGTAAACAGCTTTGAATAATTTGTATATATTTAATATTTTTTATAGTTTCTTATTACTAAAATAGTAGTTTATATTTCCAAATACAATTAAATTTTACTACAGCTTATACAATATGGCGTACAGAACTTATATACTCTTAATATTTCAATTCCTCAATATTAAAATATTCAATTGAATTTCAAATTCACAAAACATACAGTTAAAACAACAATGGGGTGCAAAGTTAGCTCGCCTCCTCGTGGTGCACCCTGGGTAACGCTAAAAAGCTACGAAATCGACCTTGACATGACATACCACACACACGATTTAACACCTTCGTTCAACAACGACAACACACTTGCGTAACCGCGAAAAAAAACATATACTGCTGATCTGCACCTACGACAATTGATAAAAAACAGACAAGCATAACTAATATAGTAACAATTTTTTAAGAAGTGTTAAATCAGAACATCAGAACTCATTAATATCAAAGGACCGAAGGCACTGTTTAAATACACAAGAAATCTACTTTCATCTAAAGTATCCACTCCCATTATTCGAGGACTTGATGGTGTCACATGTGATAACGATTTCAATGCAGCTGAAACCTTAGCCACCATTTTTCAAAAATCGTTCACTAGGGATGCAACAATTGGTCCATTTCCTCAGCCCAATATACGGTATAGTAACTTCGCCATTGATAATATTTTATTCACTGAAGATTTAGTTATTGAACAGATAAATAAACTTAAGTTAGATTCTTCGCCAGTCCTGATGAAATTACTGTTCCCATTTTAAAGAATTGTGTTCGGGAGTTGGCTAAACCTCTCTCACTTTTTATGCAAACCTCTTTTCAACATCATCAACTGCCCTCTCAGTGGCTATCTGCATCTGTCACTCCAATTTACAAGACTGGCGATAAGTTAGACCCCACAAATTATCGACCGATTAGTTTGGTGTGCATATGCTCCAAAATTATGGAGAGAATAATTGTGCAGGCTTTGCTCCCTTTCCTACTTGAAAACAATATAATTCCGCAAGTTCAACATGGTTTTGTTTCTGGACGGTCGACTGTCACTAATCTATTACAATCATTAAATCTCTGGACTCAGATGCTTGATGCTCATCAACCCGTTGACATTATCTATGTTGATTTTTCCAAAGCATTTGATCGAGTTCCTAAACTGCAACTTCTTTTGAAGCTAGAGTATTGTGGAATTCGTGGTCGACTACTTGAATGGATAGGTGCATTTCTGACCAACAGAAAATTCAGGGTTAGAGTAAACTGCTCTTTCTCAAACTGGTACGACGTTCTTTCAGGAGTGCCCCAAGGATCTGTGTTGGGACCAATTCTTTTCCTTATTTACATTGCTGACATTCATAACATTATTAATGCCCAACACATGTTCTATGCAGACGATAGCTCTATGGAAATCCCATCTCGGATCACGCTGTTCTACAGGCTGATCTAATGAAAATTAATACTTGGTGTACTATATGGTCCTTACCACTGAATGTAGATAAATGTACTGTCCTTCATCTGCAGTGGAAAAGCAATGTGATTTGGGTATTGTTATTAATTCCAAATTGAGTTGGTCAGAGCAAACTTCATGTGTGGTTAAAGAGCTAACACACAAATGTACTTGCTAAGGAAATGTTTTCAAAATCCTAACCCTGCTTTGTTCCTTCGCCTTTACAAAACATATATTCGGCCTCGTCTAGAGTATGGTATATCGGTTTGGTGTCCATATCTAGTTAAAGACATTATGGCATTGGAAAAAGTCCAAAGAAATGCTACAAAGATGATTCCAGCGTATCAAAATTTACCTTATGAAGACCGTCTACGTCTGTTGAAACTTCCCTTTCTCTCCGAGCGACGAAAAAGAGGTGATCTCATTCAGTTATATCGTTCTACCCACAATCTTTTCTCCGTCGACATGTCTTGTTTATTTGTTTTAAATGAAGATATACGCCTGAGAGGGCATTCTATGAAACTTCTGCACGAAAAATATAATACAACAGTTAGACAGCAGTTTTTAACAAACAGAACGTTCCATCATTGGAATTCCTTGCCTGATGACATCGTAAGTGCCCCATCTCTTAATACCTTCAAGAACAAGTACGATCGTTTTGTGTCTAGTGTGTTAACTTAGTAGTTTTTGTCATTGTTTCGTTATTTCTTTACTTATGTACTATTACTTGCTTGTGTACTCTACTATTTTTGTCTTTGCATTGTATTTCTTAGAATAAGTTTTCTACTTTTGGGCATAATAGATTTTTTTCTCTGCCCTTCTTATATTGTAATAATAATAATAATAATAATAATAATAATAATAATAATAATAATAATGATAATGATAAATAAAAGAACAGATCATACTGCTGATCTGCACCTACGATAACTGATAAAAAACAGACAAGCATAACTAATATAGTTAACAATTTTGAGAAGTGTTAAACAAAGAACATATCATATTGCTGATCTGCATCTACAATAATTGATAGTATGGTAAATACAAGCGTACAGTGTTAAGTAAAAGGACAAATCATACTGCTGATCTGCACCTACGATAATTGATAAAAAACAGACAAGCATAACTAATATAGTAACAATTTTTTAAGAAGTGTTAAATAAAGGAACAGATCATACTGCTGATCTGCACCTACGATAATTGATAGTGATAAAGATACAAGCGTGCATTATGATCAAAAAGTTTAAGAAGTGTTAAATAAAGGAACAGATCATACTGCTGATCTGCACTTGCGATAATTGATAACTGATGAAAAAACGGATAAGCATATTTAATATAGTCAACATACGAATCATACAGTAATTTCGAAAAGATGAAAGTGGATTTGGCCTACTGGCGATACCACTATAAAAAAACGCGCCACTTACTCTACCTCCAGGTGGTGTGGAAATGAGTGTATAATAGTTTATAGTGTCCGATGTTGACGAATTGATGCTGAAAAAAAATTGATTTAATTAATATTTCAACTACATAGAACATTTAAATTAGATTTATTCTATGTTCTTGGGCAAAATTTAACCTGCTTGTTTAAATTTTTGTATCACTGATCACACTGTTAACTATCATATAATGATTTTCTCCACAGTCGATTAAAAGATAAAAGAAAATAGGCCGCCCATACTAAATATATATGCAATATCTATATGTATACTAAATTACATTTAGGAAAATGTCAGCTGGTAAAAATCTATCTGTAAATCTTTAGCCTGCCTATTTACAATAATTGTTGGTACGGATCATAGGTTCAAAATGTGTGAATAAACAGTGTAAAAATACTAGTATACCAGTAAAATACCTACCAGTTCAGTTAAAATACCAATATATCAGTGTAGAAATACTTTTACTTTTAAATAGAGTAGTACAAACGCTTACAGTGCATCTAGATGAAAATATAAAGCAAATGAACTAAATATACCTTAGACCAAAGGTGCGCCTACGAAGAATAACAGGGTCTTACATGTTGGTAGAGCCAGCCCATATTTCGTACAATCTAAACGATTTGCCGTTAGCAGACGACATTTTAAACACTATTATTCTGTGTTGTGAAAAGAGCTCTAACGAAACTATTCCCAGTGAAGTACTTATAAAGTTATTTAACTAAACTGAAAATGATCTAAATAAATACTAAATTTTGCTATAAAAATAACATTCAATGAGAAATAAATGTAATATATCTTGTAATCGTTGTAGATGTACGCCTGTAGTGTATACAACCCGAAATACTTGTTATCCGTATCACGTGTTGTGTGAGTAAATAAAGACTCAAAACTCTGTAGCGAATTCCTGAAAAATGTTTACATAAGTGGAATACGTAAGGTCTATTGTCAGTGGCAACAGTTTTTAATAAATTTAGTTTCAGTTTTCAGAAAAAGAACATTTAGTGATGAACAGAAACGCTATTATAATTATAGGTTACCTTACTTTACTTAACTATGAAAATAAAAAATGAAAATATTTTTTATCGTTTAAAGGCTACAAATTTTATACATAGTTTAGACAGGGTGTTTTAGGAGGAGATGTACATACTTCAGTATATTATTCTACGTTCAATTTTAAGCAAAAAATTTCTTATGAACTTAGGCCTGATAGCGCTTCGTTTAGAATATACAGGATGCTAAATTTAAAAAAAATTAATTACATTTTATTTAATAACTAATAGGGCGCCACAAGCGGGCATTAGGACCCTTTAAATCTCTTCAACTTTTTTGTGTCACGGTATATGTCATTTCGGAATAGAAAAACATTTTTCCCTACCTTTTCTACTTAAGAAATGTACACCTTATTGAAATCTCTAGGAGCAGCCGTTTCCGTTAAATACCCATCTAAAGATGATGAAAAAGAGATCTCGTTAAAATTTCTTTACGTTCTGAAAATGAAGTACTGTAATTTTCCGTTTTATAAGTAACAGACAAGTATATAAAAACAAAATAAGTACTATAATATTAACAAAATAAAAACTGTTCCAATACTTTATTTAAAACACACAAATTTACATATTAATGTTTATATAGAAACAATCATCCAGCTCCTTCATATAAATAAGAAATGTTTTTAGGTATATGTAAATTAAAATTGTAGTCCTCAAAATTCAACGATTTGATGTCATCTGCAAAAAAGAATGTCAGTAAGAGACAAAAGAAGTTTTATTTGCTACACAGGACATGAAGATCTTGGAATATACAGGGCGACTTTGAAAATGGAGCATTAATTTTAACTGACAGTAGGCATTAAAATAAATAATTTAATAAAATATTGCCCTAATAAATGTTTTTTAATAATCGAGAAAACTGAGTTTAAAGTTATTGCAAAATTTGAAGCCGATTGCGTGTAACCCTAACCTACCCTAATAAGTTAATAAACTATTTCACAATACGTCATCGATTAGCGACATGTGCAGTCTTTGGTAGTCACGCTTCGTTTATAACCTTAAATAACAACGTAACACGTACGTAAACAAATTATATTTTTATTATTTTAGGTATTTAGTGTGTGCGTAGGAATCATTTTGTGTTATTCGTAGTTACATACATACGCATATTGCTTATTCTTTGAATAAGTAGACGTATATTAAAATTACTACCCCACTTTCAAAACCACCCTGTATATTTACAAAATTATTGAAAAACTGGTTAGACTTTTGTACTGCAGCAACAAAAACAAAATAATTATATTACGTAAGTTTAGATACTTACTCCAAATGCAACAAAACTCAAGAAAAACTAAAATTATGCCACAAATAAATAGCTTCAGACAATAGAATTAGTAGACTCCTTAGTCCTTTCCAATGCTTGGACCAAATAGTAAATCACCATTAATGTGAACAACAACACTCCCAAAATGCTCAACAAAAAGCTGAGGAACGTATAATACTGTTCATTATGATCACGAAAATGTCTTCCAAGACAATTTGATTGGACCTTTTTCTCCATATTATTTGTATCTTCCAAATTCAAATTAAACACCAAACACTTTTCCGCCATATTTTATGTAAGTACCCAAAGTCACACACTGATATTAACTACTTTAACCATGTGCTAAATCAACATGTTTCCTGCTTGAATCAGACTCACTTGGAAGTAAGTAGTCAGTTTCAAATATGATAATAAAAATTTTGTTCAGTTTCCATAAACAGCACTCAACTTAGTTTTTGTATGTATTTTTTATAAGATCACCATTAAAACAATTACTCTTCTTGCTGTAATATTATTCATAATATAAAAAGTTGCAATGTGTTGACGTATTTGCAAATGTGATGAGGAATTCTACGATTAGGATACGCTTCTGCATACATAAAGTGTGAAAATAACCATTTTTATTGTATTAACTTAGTATTGAATCCCAACGTACTCCGCAATCAAACACATCACACAACGAAAGGCAAATTATCCCGTAAACCAATCTCAAAATGTTTCCTATCTGTTAAAGCAACAATGGAAGCATCCAGAAATTGACAGCAGCCAACTAGAGTTTTTCCTAATAATGGGTGTTGTAAAACTGCCTCTTCCCGACGTGCAATACTTAAAATTTTATTTTTTAACGTCGAAACAGTTAATTTTATCAAAAAAATATAAGAGAGAAAAAAGTTTCCAAATGAATCGGCTTAACCTAATTTATTTTTTTCTACGTCGTTAAGGAAATTTTTTGAAAGTATAGTTAAAAAAGGGTAGTTTATTTCAACCCTTTCCAATTATTTTCAAAAAGTGAAAAAATATGTCACTGTCAAGTGTCTTTTAATGATGGTAACACTTCCACAAAATTTTACCATTCCCACGCTTTTCTTTTCCAAGAAAAACAATAAAAACATTCTTCTTTTCTCTATCTTATATATAATTGATGACGTCTTTAGTCGTTTCTCTCAAATCCCCTATTGAAAATGAAGCTTACCTCATGCCGTTTCACACCACGTGTCTCAAATTTATTTAAATTTACGTACTATTGAGTTTCAGACACCCTGTACCTATTCAACGTAAGAAGGTACAGTGCCTTCATAAATGATTACAAGCCACGTGATCAGTGTCGAGATTCTCAAATCAATCGCAGAGCAATTCATATGCGAGAAATCTATCTGCATACGAGTTGTTCTTCGAGAATCACAGTCCTGGTCACGTGGCTTGTAATCATTTATGAAGGCACTGTACTACTGTTTTAGCAAAAGTCAAGTTAAGGGACAGTAGTCGTGCTAATAAAATACATTTTATTATGCTTGGTAAAGAAGATGGACACAAATAGAGTAAATTGACTTCAAATTGCATCATTTTTCTTTCCGTGGGACTTATACTGCATTATAATTCTACATCCTAACGTCGTGTACATATTTTATAGGGTATTAGACCAATTCTAATGAAAAAGTTTTATCTCTGCCTTGTTTCCTTTCGAGTGTCCGGCCCAAACTGCTAGATAAAGTAAAAAACAAAGTAGGGAATCAATTTACTATTCATTGGAGTGTTAGCGTCTAGAAACGGTCCGAGCGAGGTTGATGAACGGATTTTCTCTGGCTGCGAAGGAAATTAGGGTTAGTTTTGGGACTAGCCGTTTGTCTAATTTAATGACCCAGGCTCTTGTAGGGCATACCCAATGAAGGTTGTCCGATGGGTTACACACTGTACACATGTAACACGAGTAAGGCTGCGTGAGGCGTAGAATTTAGTCTAATTATTTTCCACGGTACTCGATTTCTACACGTAGTCGAAAATGCCAAAGTTACTTTCTGATAGCTATTTACCTGGTATTACATTAATTAATTAACGTTAGTATTCGGTGCGATTGATTTTCCAATTTTTCATAAAAGGAGCATACAGGATGTTCATGTAATTTGTTGAAGTGGAACTTTTAGAAGTAGAATCAAGAGAAAATTTAAACCCAATAAACGTTTTAAACGTATTAAGTTTGTTTACACTGCAAAAATGGTTGTTTGGTTTGATTTTCTGTATTATTTGGTATATCTTGAACCATATTTTTGTTAAGTCAAAAACTGAACTTGATTACGTAATACCGTTTATTATAAAATCAAATATTACAGATCACCGCACGACAGCATTACAGATTGTATTTTCAGAAAATATTTAAAAAAATGAATCTGAAACTTTTTATAGGAAATCTTTAAACATAAACAACCTAAAAACAAATTTGGCTAATTTAGACTGGGAAAATCTGTATCGTTATGATAATGTTGAAAGGGCAACTAATTTTTTAATAAATATCCTACAAGATGGAATGTACAACAAAAGTAAAGATAACTAGTAAAAATAAGAAAAGAAAGGATTGACTAACACAAGGCTTAATAAAATCGGTGAATAAAAAAATACTTACAAAGAAGAGTTGCATGTAATCAGGGAAATAATGCTCTAGAACAGGAATATAAAAATTATAGAAATATGGTGACAAATTTAATTAAAATGACAAAGGTGATTTTTTTCAAGGAAAATTCAAATCACTCAAAAATATTGTGGGACGTTGTAAAGCAGATTACAAAGGAAAAATTACGCGATAACAAACATATTACTTGCATTAGAGACGAACACGATAGAATCTTAGAACATGATGAAATGTCTAACGAATTTAATTGATATATTACAGAAATTGGTAAAAAGTTTCAATAAACTGCATATTCAATAATTCTTTTCTCGGGATCTGTAAGGATTTTTCAATTTTTTTTTCATGATATTGACTCCATTTTTCATGACGCATCTATTCCCAAATGCTGCGTGAAAAACCCAATATAATTTGCTGACTATTTTCATAATTATATTTAAAGTCTTCACCAGTGAAAAATTTAAACAGTTTCTAAATATTTCTTTAATATTCAATAGTTTTCAGCAGTTTTTTAAATGAAATCGATGAATTTTCTTCTTATCAATTATTGTTTTATGGTTTTTTATTAATTACTTAATTGGCTAACATAATTAAATTATTTTTTAAATTATTATCCAATTTTGTATTATTATACAGGGTGTCCGGGAAAATATGAGAAATGAGTTCCTGTAATTTTTTTCCTACAGGCCTTCTCTACGAAGATGTGTCCTTTAAGGAGGCCGCTGGAAATCGGTTTTTCTATAATAACTTTGAAAGCCTACTTAATATAATTTAATAAAAATTTAATGTGATTGGCACTAGTAAGGATCTCTTAAAATAGTGACCTTGAAACATATTTAGCTTTTTAGTTTACCAGGGGCGGGCTAAGCTTTACAACTTAATCCCTAACTTTTTAACACCCTGTAAGATAAAAACTTTTAAATAATAAATCTGGGTAGCTTCCCATTAGACTGAGAAATGTGCTCTTATTTATTGTCGATAAAATGAACCATTTATATCTCTTGCAGTTTTCGAGATACTTTGCAATTACAACTGCAATGCAATGAAATTGGAACACTCTGTACATAATTCAATATATTTATGTTTTCTAAATTGCTCCATGGGATAAAATAAAGTGGGCAAAAAAGATCGGAAAAGCAGCAACGTTGTTAAAAGTATGAGCAACAAAGTTTCCATTTATTAATTTTATCTCTGGGCAATAAATCAAGAAATCACACATCCTAGTTAAAGCGATGAGCACTTCGCTGGGCGGTCCACCCGGATGGGGAATTTTTATGAAAGCACATCAAGTCCGTTAGCAAGGAGATATGTGAATATTTCTTATATATCTCCCCCTTTTCTCATCTCATACGATTCCAGATATATCGCACTGATAATTTTAATTGTATGTCTGCCGTTTCCTCAGTGCAATTTTATTTAACGACGAATTTTTCCCCGACATTACTTTTATGACTTCGGTTTGTATAATATGTTGTTGCGTCGCTAGTCGTATCTGAACCTCGGCATCTGTACGTTCAATTTGGAGAATTTAATTGAAGTTTAAAAATTGGGTGAGGTGGCCTAATACTTCTTTATTTATTTAGGCAAGTGACAATTTCAAAATACAACACATTGTTTCCTAAACTTAGATGAAAGTGCATAAATTATAATATACAGGGTGTTTTTTAAGTTCAAGTTCAAAAAACCAGAGGCGTACTTTGTGGTAAAAAATAAGTTTTTTTTTGTTATACAGTGCTTTCGAAAAGTAACGAATAAATTCATTATTTTTGAAATTGAGAAGTTTTCGAAAAAATCCCCTGGCACGTCGATTTTGTTTTTAAAAAAGGCACTCTTTGACATACGAACCATATTTGTGACGTCATCGTTTTTCGAGATATGACGTCATTTGAAAGAGTGTGTAATGAAAAATTATAGTATTATATATATTATATTAGATGACCTGTTCCCGAATCGTTGGATAGGGAGAAGGGCCAGCCAGATCGCCTGATTTGACACTCCTAGATTATTTCTTGTGGGGATACTTAAAAAGCAAAGTATGCGTTACTAGACCGGTTAATTTAGAATATTTAACCCGTCTCATTTTAGTACTACTGATAAACTTCTTGAATTTGAAATGTCTAAATAAATAGTTGTGCTCAAAATTAGCCACTACGACCGACATACCTCGACAAATGTGATTTTTTGGGGAGCATTGAAGGATTTTACCTCGCCACTTGAATTCCGAAAAAATTTCTGGAATCGTATTACGAATAAATGTAGCGTTATAAGAAACGATCATCATTTATTAGACAGAGTAAGTTCCGATTTTCGACGAAGATAAATTTATGTTTCAGAGAAAATGCCCATTTAAACAATTTCTTTAGTTTTTATTTAATTTTTTGTATTTTATAGTTTTATTACTAACTGTCAAATTTTAAAGACAAAGCCTACTACTGACTTTTTGATGTCTTGTATTAAACACTATTAAAATCTTGTTTTCATTAATGCATTAATTCCTGAAATTTTTTTTTCAAATTTGAAGAGTAAAAAAGTGGCTCTATAATAATAAATATATACTTACTACTACTCTGCGATTGTTGAACTGTATGAAAGATATTGAATGTCAGTTTTGAGAGATTTTTGTAGATATATCTTTCTCTTATTTTTCTATACAAGAAAACGAATAAAAAAGTTAATGAAACATGATTAAAATTTGTTTTAAAGCTTCAAAACGTATTTTATCCGTGTTATAAAAACTGTATAAAATGGCGAATGCGCCAGTTGAAACAGAAAATTTTTAAATTTATTTCGGTACAACTGCCCAGACAGAATAACTCCAATTTTAGGGAAAGAAAAACAAGGATACAATTACAATACTACGATAACAAACAAACAATGGTATTTACATACAGCTTAAAATAAGAAAGAACAACACTAATGCATAGTAATTAAGATACATTTTTTAAGGTTAGCAATATTACAACAGAAGGTATCAAAGTCATGTCAATATAGTTAAAATTACAACGGATATTGCAAACAAGTGGGACTTTTAAAATATTTGTATGAGGAGTAGGTAAATAATAATAATAAGGTTTGGAAAGAGTTTGAAACGAGAGTATGTTAAATTGTATAAAATGAAATGAATATATTAGGACAACCAAAATTGTTTATTAAAAGTTTGTATAAAGTAGCTAGGTACAGAAAAGTATGTCAAATCATTATTCTTCTGTAGCTTTATGGATAAAGATTTATAGTAATAATTGTTGTACCATATCCTTCTAAAGTAGGTACTTTAAATTTTAATTTTCGACGTCTTAGTTTTTCATCGGTATATTACTTCATTATTATCATAATCGTCATCGTCGTCGTCGTCGTCATCGTCATCGACGTTATTATCAACATCGCTCGTTTCTATAGTCGTTGCCAACGTCGTTGTCATTGTCATCGTCATCGTCATCGTCATTGTCATCGTGATCATCATCTCATCGTCATCGTCATCAACATCATCATGATTATTATCATGATCACTCTTCAACATCGTTATTCTTACCATTTTCAATAGTTTTGATTAAAAAACTACAGAAATTAATATCGTCATCGTCCGTTTCTGTAGTCGTCGCAAACGTCGTTGTCATTGTCATCGTCATCGTCATCGTTTTCTCATCGTCATCATCATGATAATAATAATATCTACTAATATCTGTACCACTCATTGTAATCACGAAAATTAGCCCAGAAGTCGAAGACTTGTGCTGGAGAGGGGGCGGCATATTATTATTAAGCAGACCGCATTTGCATCCAGGAACAACTTACGTTGGTAGGCCCTAACCACCATTCAGTACAGGAATGAGAGACACCTGGAAAACCTCATTGAATAGGTGTGTAGTCAAATGTCGACTGGTATCAATCTCTCACATTGACCCAAACTAACGTTCTTTCACCCTACGATACCCGTAGAGAGGGTGCCTATCCTCTCCACGAATATAGCCGATATACGGTCTACCAGTTGCGGGGCTCGAATCCACACCGGTCTAGTCACATCGATTCAAGTACTGACGCCTCAAACCGCGCGACCACTGACCTAAAAGATGGTTATCATCATTATCGTCATCAACATCATGATCATCATTCATTATCATCTTCAACATCATTATAATTTTCAATAGTTTTGTCTCAAAATCTAGAGAAATAATTATTTCACTTTCCAGTGTTTCTATTTCATCATTTTCCCTAAAGTACTTTAAATATTTAATTTTCGATTTCCTTTTTTTTTGTAATGGACTGTCAGCCTCAGGGGCTATATTTTTAGATTCTGTAATAGATTCCAAGCGAATTGGCCGTATATCAGAAAATTGGCAGACAGTTTAAATAACCGAAGTGGCACTAAAAACGTAATGAAGTTGTTCGAAAACACGATTAAGGTAATTTAACGTTTTTAAAGAAGTTTATTAGGTTTGAAAAAACCAGCACAGTATACCTTTCTAATCGTGCCAGGGCGAATGTTTATGTTTTCTAGCAGACTGTAATTTCTCACGTATATCGTTTGCTTCGAAGACAAGTAAGATATTCTGGCTTAATATATGGGTAACACGTAGAAAACTCCTTATGAATTATGACCTTATAAAATTTACCACTTAATAAAACCTCGACTTTCACCAGGAACACGTCACTCCACAGTTTGTTAAACCTCACACACCTTGGTAATTTTTTATAATTAGAAATACACCGTACACAATTCGACCCCGTTACTTTGGAAGCTTCATATTTTCACTAAAAACGCTTTTTAGGACCTTTAACTAATGCTACTAATAAAACCATGAATTTTAGGAAAAAGTTTTAGTTAAGTAGCATAATTTTTCAAGGTTTATTTATGTTGATTCATTATAACATATATAATATAATATGATATAATATAATATAATGTAATGTAATGTAATATAATGTAATAAAATCTGCTTTACTGGCATCGTATATTGTAAGCAAATAATTTTACATTTTAACACAAAATAACACAATCGTGTTAATAGACCCTTCTTAGTTTCTTGGAATGGATAAAGTAGATTATATTACTTTATTATCATCATCGTCTTCGTCGCCGTCATCGTCATCGTCATCGTCATCGTCATCGTCATCGTCATCGTCATCGTCATCGTCATCGTCATCGTCATCGTCATCGTCATCGTCATCGTCATCGTCATCGTCATCGTTATCGTCATCGTCATCGTCATCGTCATCGTCATGGTCATAGTCATCGTCATCGCCATCGCCATCGCCATCGTCATCGTCATCGTCATAGTCGTCGTCATCGTCATCGTAACACAATCCACTATATTCATATAACAAAGTATGTGTACCTTTTACGCATTGCAGTGTTATCTGTTTCAATAAAGGTATCAACATATACAAGGTGGTCCGTAATGAATGACTCACATACTAACTGTAGATTCTACATATTAAAATATACCGTCTAAGCCATATTGTCTTAGTCTGAATGTCAATATTAAAAAATATACAGGGTGTACAAGCGAAAATTTTCAAATTATTGATTTTTGTCAATATTTCAAAGAGTTTTAGATATTTCTTTGGTTTAGGGAAGTGTGTTTTGCCGATATAATCAGATACACTTTTTGTTGTAGGTATGTAGGCTATAACTCAAGTAGGCTTTGACTTAAAAACTATTGCTATTGCGAAATAGTGTGCCTCTGCATGGCAGCAGTTGTCAGAAGCTGTCAAAAAACGTGGCAGTTGCTTTTATATTAGTAATACAATATAAAAAAATGTCTAGACACAATACGTTTACGAATTCTGAAATGCGAAACATAATTTTTGTATATCCTCAATTAAATTACAATAGACGTGCCACAACTAGAAGATATTTTCAACTGTACCCAAACCGCAGACAGCTAGATCGCAATATTTATCATAGATTTTTTATACGATTGGATAAAATTGGTGAATTTCGTCCTAAGCGAAGGACTGATGGTGACTGTCCAACAGGAAGAAGATAATTTCCTTGGCCACCTTGTAGCCCTGACCTTAACTAGTTAGATGTCCTGTTTTAGGGCTATTTGAAACATTTATTTTATTAAGAATTTGAGACCTTGCTCAAAAGATTCATAATGGTGATAGTGTAATTTGGAGCAAGAGATTTACTTTATATTAAAGTAATACGATATTTAAATAGAAGCATAATGTTATCAGAAAATGCAAAGAAACGATGCAACAAACTCGAATCC
Source organism: Monochamus saltuarius (assembly GCA_025584915.1). Classification (NCBI taxonomy): domain Eukaryota; kingdom Metazoa; phylum Arthropoda; class Insecta; order Coleoptera; family Cerambycidae; genus Monochamus; species Monochamus saltuarius. The sequence goes on along the minus strand of CM046730.1, from coordinate 15,130,403 downwards.
GAAAATATTGTTTTAATCATTATGTACAATTTTGAGCTATTTTCTAAAATTTATATTTTAATTACTCGAAAAACGTAAGATTCCATGTTACATTGATAAACAAAAAAAATTGAAAGTCAAAATATACTACTATAATTAACACCCAAATAAGTTAATAACGTCAATATTTAATAAAGCATCCACAATAATTTTTTCGTTTCTTTGCATTTTCTGAGAACATTTACCATAGTAATGTATATTTTTTGACACCATCAGAATATAGAGATTTCAACGAACAAAAAGCCCACCGACTTTTTAAAAAAAGCAGATATTTTGATGTGAGAATTTTAGATTGAAAATTAGGATGCTTTTTCGATATTAAGTCAAAATAAGGTGAAAAAATAAATAATTTAAATAAAAAAATACAGTGTGTTTGGGACATAAAAAAGTAAGTTTTCACCAAATTTCGTACATTTTGAGGTTATGTGAAACAAGTGTAAATACAAAAGATGTAGATATTTTTATTACCTACAACTTTGCCAATTCACTCTTTTCCATAGGACTTGTAGTTTTGCCAAAAATCGAGATAAACCGGTTTTACCCTTTTTTTTTGTTGTATTCTCTTCCTTTTTCAATGGGTTTCATCCTACTATTATTTTTTTTGTTTCAAAAATTATCGACCCTGGTCTAATAAGTATGTTTGGTTAAATTGCAATATTTTGCACGTGCTCTGTGTAGGTTCTTATGCGGAACACCCTGTATATTGCATTGAATTGAATCCATTTCTCATAACTTTACTATTTCGTTTTCCTCCATGCTTTAAATTTGATAAGATGATCTTCCCTTTGGAAGTGCTTCGCTGGGATATAAGAACACTTTCCTTAAATTACTTTACACGCAAACGTGCCAGAGAGAATGTGTATAGGGTGGCCCCCTTAATTCTTCTGTTCCTTACCTTTATAAATAATGATATATCAGAATACATTTTTACGCAAAAATATGAAATTAAAAATTCTTTCCATCGTACAATTGTAGTGTGTAATGTGAAGCGAAATTCTGTAGGCAAATATCAATAGAGGTACACTTTCTATAATTGTTACCGAAAAACAGCTAAAAATAAAATTGATAAAATTGTGAGCATTGCGATTTCCCTCACGTATTTTAATGTGCCTGTGTGGTTTATTTGTTCCTAGATTGAACAAGGGACACTGTATTTTAAAAACGCCGTGTTTCTTTGTCACGGCACCCCTATAAAAGAGCAAAAAAATGAATGAATGGCTTTCGTGTCTTCCGAAAGGCTGTTTGCTTCTGCAAAAATATATCTAATTCTATGCGTAACGCCCTTATGATTTAGATAGTTATTTTGCCGCTATGTAAATACGCTTATTTGTAATTTTTATATGGAGCGGAAGAATTGCCAGAAGAAGGATAGGGTGAATGAAACAAATTGCCCTTTTTATGTACCCCATATATTTTATAGTTATTATATTATACTTAGCAGAAAACCAGTGTGTACTTTATGTTACGACCGAGTTTTGTGGAGACATTTTTTAATTTATCTGCGCTGTAAATGTACTTTAGTCTGTAATTGTATTTGAATAATTGTTTTTTTGTACCAGTACATTAATTTTTACTATTAGACAAAGATAAGAAAAGGCACGTGACGACAAATAACGACTAACTCATCTGCAGTCTGAGGTGGAGGAATATGATTATGAATAGCTCTAGCAACGAAATCCCACGTGTTTTCAATAGGATTCATGTCAGAAGAGTTGGCTGGCCAATCTAATCTATCGATATACCCTGCTTCTAGTGTCTCTTGAATTTTTTTTGCGCGATGTGGTCGAGCGTTTTCGTCCATAAACTCAAAATGGGGTGCGTCCACCCCAAAACATTACGGTAACCTGGTTCGTCTGTAATTAAGCCACTGGCGTAAGAGCCAACCCTTATGCTCTCGCGCCCCCTGGAGACGGGCCTTGGAAGTAAAGTGGAGACCCGTAATTGTCTTCTAGCACTTAAATTTGCGTTGTGCAGTCGTCTTCAAATAGTAAGTGTCGATATAACACGGCGAAACGTACCTAGAAAATGGGTCCTGAGAGCTGAAGCTGAAGATGTGCGGTGTCCTCTCTTTAATTAGATACTCGAGGACGTCCACTACTTGGTCTGTTTTCCACTGTATCGAATTCTTCATATCTGTGTACTATTCGTACAACAGATGCCCAACATGTTTGATATCTGATGATTAGAATGTCCTGCGTCTTTTAAAGCGATCATTCTTGCTGAATACACTGCCAAACTGACCAGATTTGTAAAAACATTGGTAATGAAGTAAAGGTTCATGGTCTGCAATTTTTTATTGTCTTTTTTGTTCCCTAAGTACATGTAATTTTTTACCACATTAAGAAAAACCACTAGGTTTAATCGAATCATTTTATATACAGGGTCCAAGACTTTTGACGTTGTGTGTAAATTATTCAATTTTCTAAGATTAATTTCTAGTAAATTAGAATAGTAGGATTAATTTCCCTTTTTATTATTTATTATGTATGTCTTTATTCGATGATGAGATTTTATTAGAATCGACGGGCAAAATGGTATTTTGTTAATAAAATACGAAAATGAAAATATTTTGTATAGAGTGGGCCAATTTCGACACTTTTAGAGGGTTTCTTTCTATTTCCCGAGGAGATAGAATATCTAAGGTCACAAGAGCTCGATTTTTAAGAAAAATTGAAATGAAAAATTAAGCCATACCCGTTCCTTATTTTCTTGCTTCTTCTATGACGGTTTATAACATCCTTGTTTTCTAATATTTTAGATTTTTGTAAAGACATTAATTATTCAGTGTTTACAAAGATTTTAGTGGCGTACGCAGTTTTTTAAAATATTCTTTATTTTTTGAGTTATTTGTATTTTGTGTCACGGTTGGATACCATTTTTCATTGACTTTCCAACAATGCAATATACTTTATATTTCTTTATAACAATATTTGTTGAATTTTTCCGTTTTTATGGTCAAATTCCAGTGTTAACTAGTTTATATTTTATAGCTCGTTAGATAAACGTGACTACTTCATTCTATATATAACCGATAGTACGATAGAAGTTCAAAGGTTTGCTACACATTAACCGTTAAACGTAATTTTCCAGTTTTACTTCAACCTCTGGATGAAATACGAATTAACGTATTTTAAACGATATATTTTATGTTTTTGACTAAAAATAAACATTAAACTTTAAATGCAAAACGTATAATGAGCCATTACAACGTTTTAAAAACGTTATATAAACGTGCATGTGACCATTGGGTATATTCTATACTGATAATATATGCAGCTATATAAATAAATAAAGTTGTAACCCAGAATACTAAAACGTTGTGTAGAAAAAGTTTTGTTAACATTTGGAACACGCTTAATTTATTAAATTCGTATATGTATTTAAAACGTTTAATTCGACGTTTTACAAACGTTGCACTTAATGCGTAGTTTGATATTATTAAAATATAAACCCATATTATACAATAGATTGTAAACTTTACCAGAAGACGTTTTACTTCTGTGGTTATTTCTACCTTTACTTGAAAACGTGTAATATCAGTGTATTTTACACATTTTATTTTTATGTTGATGTGTGTAGAAAACGTGTTATGAACATTTGCATAACACGTTTAATATATTTAATGTATTTAAAACGTCTTACTTCAAAATCGGTTTGATAATTTTTTTTACTTCCAAATCACCAGATTTCTTCAAGCAGAGAGTAGAAAAGACTTTTATCTAATTGCGAACAACTGAGAATATTCTATCCATTCATATTATTGTTTACTAGTACATGTATTCTGTTTATTAAAGATAACTAAGTACTACACTGTAAAAAAATAATTACATATTTTAAGACAAAGAACACAATAGTGTTTGTATCATTAAAATGTAATTCTTGTAATACCTGTATTTGACGTCTCAGTTGTCGAGAATGCATCGAATATAGCCAGGAATGTTCTAGAAAATATCAAATTAAACGTAATACAAAATTGTAATTATAAAAGCAAACAGGAACATAATTAACAAACTTTAAATGAACAGCAACTATGCTTTCAACAAAATATTTAACAAAATTAGTAATACCTAATAAGGGATTTATAAAACTAATAACGAAACAATACACATTAAATAAAGATGTATTTAGGCACTGCATAATAGAAGTTTACGAAAATTAACTGGTAGTGATCTGAACATATCAATTTTTTTCACTAAAGTTACAAGAAGATCAGGATACAGAGTAATCTAAAACGTCAAAGTGAACCTAATATTTTTGAGTACTAATTAGTTTTAGTTAATCAGCAACATGTGTTATAGTTAGTTAAGTACTCACCATTTTCTTTGATCAAACCTCAATTTAAATTTAAATGTTCTCCATTTACCACAGCGAACGAGTTAACCGAACACAACGACGCTACACGACCAACATGGCAAAGTGACGTGTGTTGATAGAGCTGATATACTGCAGCTGCGCAGTTGTGCTCAATCAGTCAGGAGAAGGGATATAAAACACATAAGTGTGTTAGGTTTACACAAAGTGGTGTACTTTTAACACTTTACTGGTAAATTTTACATAAATTCATTATTTTTTTTTATATTATATTTTATTATACTAGTAATTTTAACACATTTTGTGCAAAACGTGTAAATAACTCATAGCGTGTAAAACTGTTAACACGGAAATTTTACACATCCTAAATTACACACTGGAGAATCTCACTTACACAGCAACTTTTTTTGCAGTGTAGGAACTTATTCATCAACCCTATAAAAGGCTAGATATTAATTACTTTAACGAAGGATATCATACCGCACAGCGCATGATACTTCCTGAAGTCATTTTTCAAGCTAAGACAACATTTTTAACTTCCTTTTAGTCGAGAGGGATGAGATTTAGTATTCCTAGACATACTTGCCCCATTTATTGAAGATTCCCGTCGTGCTCTTGCATTTATTTCAATGTAAATTAATACTTTTAATATGTTTCTGTAGCATGCACATCTTCTGCACTTTCGTAAGCGACTTCAGTTAATCAATTATTCAGAGAAATATGTACTTTACAATTTGTCAATAAGTAGTTCATTAATGTTAGTTTTAATGCTGAAGCACTCAAATTTGTAGACTATACAGGGTGTCTGTGAAAGGTTGGGAAATCTCGGAGCTGGAGATACTTGTGATCAAAATAAGTCAATTGAGCCAAATATGCCTCATTCGAATGTTGCTGGTTTCAAAAATACAGGGCGTTCAATGCTAACATTATTTTTGAAATATGTCAATAACTTTGAAACCTGTCGGAGTATTAAAAAAAATTGGCACAATTATGTTTTTTGGCACGGCACGTTTTTAAATTATAGCAAAAAATCGAAAAATTCTTTTCAACTTTAACACCCTGTAGAATGAAAAGGAGCAACAATTGAATAAGGCATGTTGGGCTCAATCGCTATACAGGGTGTTAAAAAAGAGTATAAAATATTTAAGTAGGTAATAGTATGAACCAAAATAAGCAGAAAAGTCTCAATAAACATGGGTCCACAAAGTAACGGTTGCGGAGATATGGAATGTTTTATGTTTTTTAGCCCCTTTTTTTATTTTGGAAAAACGTGTATTTTCTTATCATGCATTTCATGTATGTATGGTCGTGCTAGTGGGAAAGCCACCGAAGCGCCACGTCTTTATGTTGACGCTTATCCAAATCGCCAGATTTCTTCACAACGCATGTTTGGAAGAATTCACCAAAGATTGCGTGATACCGCTTCCTTGAGCAAACAGTGCCATTTATCCGGAAGACCAAGGTCGGTCTCCACTCCTAGAGCAAAAGAAGAAATTCTAGTACTGGTAGAGCAGAATCCAGGTAAGAGTGTGCGGAGAATATCAACCGACGTAGGAATTAGTGATCCTCTTGTTTGGAGAATCCTTCACAAGCAACTGCCTTATTCATACCATGTGCAACGAGTACAGGCCTTAAATCCAATAAATGATCATCAAGCACGTTTGGTTTTTTGCCGCTGGTTTCTACGTCATGATGCTGAAGACCCTCGTTTTCTTGCAAACATTCTTTTTACTGATGAGGCCGGGTTCACAAGAAATGGAGTGTTTAATTTTCACAATACGCATATTTGGGCCGACGAAAATCCTCATGCTCTCATAGAATCTGGACATCAGGCACGTTTTTCATTAAACATTTGGATGGGTATTGTAGGTGACAGGTTTCTAGGTCCTGTTGTTTTACCAAATCGATTAACAGGGGCTGCTTACCACAACTTTCTGCAGAACACACTGTATGAGTTTTTGGAAGACATTCCTTTGAATCAGAGGCAACAAATGTGGTTCCAGCATGATGGTGCTCCAGCTCATTTTTCCATGGCCGTTAGAGAGCATTTACACCAAACTTTTCCACATATATGGGTAGGAAGGGCCGAACCTGCCTCCAAGATCGCCTGATCTGAACCCTCTAGATTTATTTGTTTGGGGATATTTGAAAACATTAGTGTATGGTACTCCTGTAAATAGCCTGGAAGAGCTGCAGCTACGGATTAATCAAAAGTGTTTTCGAAAGAGTTCGAATATCGTTGAGACGAAGATGTCGTGCCTTGGAAATGGACGGAGGGCACTTTGAACATCTTCTGTAACTTTGTTTTTTGTTTGTTAAAAGCTTCCTTTGTCGATTTATTCCTAATAAAATAAAATGTTTGAAAAACGAATAGTGGTCCATATCTCCGCAACCGTTACTTTTCGGACCCATGTGGATCCACTTTTCTGCTTATTTTGGTTCATCTATTACCTCCTGATATATTTTACACTCTATTTTTAACACCCTGTATTTTGACGTTAACAATCTATATATACCATTATTAATGACCCAGTATCTAATCCAAATTTCAATTTTTCGCCCCTACGTTTTCTAACTATCAGTTTCCAAACTCAGGGGTATCTTTCATTTATTTCGATAGTAGTAGGTAGCTAGCACTGCTGGCATTAGTGGGCCAAACTCCTTACTACCCTAGGTGAATATCGGGCCGAAAACAGTTCTCTCATATACGCCGGACATACCGATGTTCGAGCACGAACTGCATTCGGACTGTGTGACCATCATGATAATGCTGGGACAAGTCTGATGTGCAGCCGACTCGGCGGCAAATACGTGCCTCTCCGGTTACGAGGGACCTGGCTTGCATAACATGTACTATCTCACTACCATGAGGCTTTATAAATCGAATTTTGTCATTTCCTAATGTTATATTCAACGGATTATCTACTCCACACGACTAACGTGTGCTTGAAATACACTTAATTAGAGCCAACGTACCAGTTCTGGTCATACTGAAAGGAAAATGAAAATGAGTACAACAGCTAAAAGACGGTTAATCAAAATTCTGCTTAAAAACTACTACAGTCCATCAAACACGCTTAAGAGAGGGAGATACAGAGGTACTTTTTCATCTGACATTAATCACACATGATATTTCAGTTCAGAATACATGTTGCCGATTTATTCTTAAGCTTCGGAAATTTGATCATGTGTCGGATAACCTTAGAGAATTTAAAAATACACTTCATTTTTTAAATATCCACATAAAAAGAAGGTCAAATAAAATCATGAGATTGTGGTGGCCTCTTCATCCAATCCATAGTATCCCTTGAACTTGTCGAAAATGAACACCATCGTGCAAGAACCACCAAAATCTAATTTGTAAGGGCTTGCTTGGACATGCTGTATATAGTACGGATATAATTGAGCCTTCTGTGGGATACATTGTTGATTGGGACATTCCTTGTACTTGTTAAGTATAAGTTCTGAATCATTTTGTATACATAAATATAGGAAACTGTTTAAAATAATTATTGTTTTGCCATCATAAAACTTGGCTATCCTGATAAGGATAGATCGTCCTAAACAGTCTCAAAAAATACCATCTAAAAATCACATTAGCGGTGGCAGGATCAAGTTGGAAAATAATTGAATATTCGTTGTTAAAAGTGCATAAATGTCATTAACAATAAATAAATGGATTCAACTTGATAATTCTTTAATACAGTTTAAACAAAAGGCGATGATAACAATAACTAAACTTAAAAAATGAGGCAAACACCTTCATACTACACACTGATTACAATCTATTGGAGGCCATATGGAGATATGACCTCCTCTCATTTTAAGACATACTTGTATATCCAATCTTCGCCTGACTTCGTTGTGGGCGCGTGTATTAATATTTCGCTGTTCAATTCATTATAAGCGTTTGTGATTTTTTTCTTTCAAATGATAAATATCTCGCGAAGGTGATTTGTAAACCTTTTTTTAACCCCCCCATAAAAAAATCGAGGTGTGTTAGATGTGGAATTAGTCGCAATCCATTTTTCTGGAAAAGCGTTATCTAAATATTGCTATACAATCTTGGCCTTGTGGGGTGGAGCTTCGTCGTGCCGAAATCATAGGTTTCTCCTTAGCTGCAAAGGCACATTCTTTAGAAGTACATAAAGTTTTTCTTGTAAGAAATTTAGGTAACTCACGCTGTTCAATGTGTGATGATAAGAATTAGACCCAATTAAATGTCTACCGATGATGCCGCACCATACTGTCACGGAATTTGCCCCACTCGCACCCAATTCGACGAATGTGGAATCGCGAAATGCTAATATTACCCCGATCGCCCCTACGCGATTCTGGTAAACAAACAAAATGCCGTATATCGAGGCGGGACTGGAAAAATGGAGAATCGACGAGAAGCGTTTGAGTCGTTCGAGAAACTGGATCTAGAGATACTAGAAAATACCTGGGATATTCGTTTGGTCTATAAAAGAAGATTAAACAGCTGAGTTAGTTAGTCTTGTATTACAGTCTAGAATTGGAGTGTTTAGAGCGATTTAGATAGCGATTAAAAGTGAAATAGTGTTTAGTTGAGCTGTAATTAATAGTCAGTAGTGTAAAGAGTAGTTAATAAAGATAAGTGATTAATTAACGGATTGTTTTTCTGGTAAGAGAAAAATTCGGATTGGGAAATCCGTGACAATACATTTATTCTAAAATGGTCTCGGTTTTGGACAGGATTTACAGTGTGGGGATTTTCATTGGACTAGTAGTGTTTATTGCTCCTGGCAATCTGACTTTCGTGTGTCCAAAGAACGTGCCGAAGAAGGTTCTGATCATCACAAAAAAAGAAAGCTGTTTAGTGGGAAAAAATTTAGGTATGTTTCTGGAAAAAATATAATTGAAAGCGTCATTACTAAGTTTCTGTCAAATCCCAAAGAATATACTTGATTGAAAATGGAACTTGCCTCATCCCATTTACAATCACTGTCTCAAATTTTATTTAAATTTTTTGTATCCTGCAGTAGACCCATACTATCGAGTTTAAGACACTTTATACATATGACTAGTATGTGAAAAAAATGTGAAAATCGCTGTTCTAAACCATATTTTTGAATGACGCACGTTATACAGTTAGATTTTGAAGCTCTCTGTTAGTCAGAGTGTTGGCTGGCTCCCCGTTTTCCTCCTGTCTAGATAATCCTGCCCCTTTGTTCGGTCCCGTTCGTTTTTATGATAAATTATTTTACTAGGTGTCTCAAAGGCGCTATAAAAATCTAAACAAAGCCTCTTCACACCACCGGTTTGTTCCGTGATAAAAACGGCATCGCATTACATGCTGTAAATACTAAAAACAAGAGCGCGTTTCGCCTTGTACTTATATCAGCCGCCATTTACTGGAGCGCGATGTTTGTTCTTTGCCTTTTTATAGGTCAATTCGACAAAGATTATTGTCAGGTAAATACTCCGCTGGAAATGATATGCTGCGCTGTGAAAAAAGAGGGTTGTTCTCCTTCAAAAACAAATTATTTTCTGTAATTTACACCGTGTGTCTCAAATTCGACGCGTACCTGCCTCTCAAGAGGCGAAAGAGACGGAAATACGTTCAAATTAAGAAAGATTCAGGCCGGAGTAAATTATAATAAAGAGAAATTGGTAGCAGTTGTATTAAAATATAATTAAAAAATTCTTCCCTGTACAAGGTATTTCACGCAAGTCTTTATATTCTTTATTTTTTGTCAGACGTATTTTTTTCATAGGGACGTTCCATTTGCAAGGATCAGTTGTATTTTATTGTAGATATACATGATGATTCATCAAATATTATAATTTATCCAAAAAAAATTGGAAATAGATGCGTCATGAAAAATTAAGTCAATACCGTTAAAAAGGAAATTGTAAAATAATTATAGTTTTAAGAAACAAATTATTGAAGTTGTAATAGTTTCAACCCTTTCATATCCTGTACTGTAGTCTCTAGCGTCATTGAAATGTAGGCGATTTCAAATAGTGAAATCTGATTTTAGTATTAATGTTTCTGCGATAGTTTTTCAAGTGTCAAAAATAGCTTACGTGTATAGCAACTCCAGTTGATGGATATCGTTTCAATTTATCGTGAAATAAGACAAAATGTTTTAACAGCTTCTCGTTTCTACGCAGAACGATTTCCTGATAGACGTGAGCCAAATGCAGCTACTTTTACCGTGGTATACAACGCAGACGTGATACGGGATTGTGAAAGGGATGGAGGTCCAGGGCATCCACAGCGTATTGCAGTAGCTGAGGACCACGTTTTAGGGAATGTTAAAGAGAATCCCTAAATGAGTACTCAATAAGCACAAGAAATAACCAAATCCAACTTTCCAACAGCATTGAACAAAAATAAAGAATGCATTTTTTTCATTTGAGAGTCCGTTTTACAGATACAGTTAGCAATTATATTGTATTAGGGTGTGCCAAGTTTCAACTAAGTAGCTCTTACTACTCAGAAAATAGATCCAAAAATTTCATTATTATTTCAAACTTTAACACCCTGTATCTGTAAAATAAAGCCGTTGCGGACCCATGTTTATATGAACTTTTTGTCTTAAAATCAATCATAGATTAACCCCTTAAAGTTTGTACACATACTTATTTAACACCCTGTATATATAAAGCTGTTGGTTTTACAGTAGACCAGTTTCGAGTGCCGTGCAGAATTGTATTTTTAAATTATTTTCGAACTGCCGAAGATTGTTTTTGTATGTCCCCTCTACATTCAAAAATTTTTCTTGGATAAGTTCTGAATCATCCAGTATAGATTTTCGTTTCAATTGTAAAATACAGTGGACATTTTTATACTGATTTCTGATATCGATATGAATATTTTCTCAGAATTAAGTGGTATAAGTGAAGATCGTGGGCCTTTCTCTAAGAAATAATGAGATTAGATGAGAATGAGATAAATAATGAGATATGACATAAAAGATTATGCCATAACGATGACATATTAGATAGAAATTATTACTTATTGATTGCCTATTAAATGATATCTAATAATACGTAATCTTTATTACCATCAGAGATAAATCGATCACATTTTATATCATTGTGGTATGGAGAAAGTTATAAGATTATAAGAAATGTTCAGGTTGTTTCAAAAATACATGGCAAAATTACTAGAGCTGATAAAACATTGAAGAACAAGTGGGGGTTAGCATAATAATCGTTCTAAAAAAATTAAATTTTAATTGTAAGTAGATAATTAATTATTATTAACTCAACTCACCTTAATCCAAAAATTGATACTAACGGAGCTACAGGGTGTCAAAGTTGAAAAAATAAATCACATTTTCTTTACTATTTATCGATCGCATCGGCTGTATTTTATGAAATTTGGTATAGGGGGGTCTTTTGGGACTAGAAATTCGAATATGTCGACAATTTTGGTGTATCTGCTAGAGGGCGCCACCAACGATGGTTTGGACTCTTTGAAATCGCTATGACTTTTTAATGCTACACTCATACATCTCATTTTGGACTGGACAAATTTCCTTCCCTACTTTTCTAGTTAAAAAAGGAATACCTTGTTGATGTCGCTAGAAGCAATGGTTTCTGAGAAAAACGCATCTAAATCTCATGATGCATGCAATTTATCTAAAGTAAAGTCTTGTTCCATGGTGTTATTTGTTTGTGTTTGTGAATAGCCAGAAACGAAATTTCGTGAAATTTTCTTCAAAATTTGCGATCGAAAGATAAGAAAGAAAATGTGATTTAATTCATCAATTTTGACACCCCGTATCTTTGCTATTATTGATTTTGGTGGGTTTTTGGATTATTTTAGGATAAGTTAAAGTAAATCGACTTATTTTGGTCGCAGTATTATGCTGTTACTTATGCCCATTACTTACGCAACAATTTGACTTTTTTTGACATCTTTAAAGTAAAGTAAAAGTGCAAGACCTAATAATAAAAATGTATACATTTTAAAAATATATATGGACTGCTTATGAAATTGTTGAAATACTATAAAAGTAAAAATTTACGAATATTTTAAAACTTTCTAAAAGTTACATAAAGTTATTAAATCACCAGATTCGTATATCTACATGGGATGAGTCATACCGATACTGAGTTATGATTAATAATTTTGCTTCGGATTATAATTATCATAAATATATTCATCAACTTTTTCAGCGATAGCAGAATCAGAATGGGGATACAGATCGAAGTGTACCTCCACCAAATTGTATTATCATAATTTAATTATTCTCAGCGAACGGAGACTTCTTTGTTTCTCGTACAAGATTACAAATTGGAAAAGCTTGACATTTTTTTTAATGGTCTCTGTAATTAACTTACGTTTCCTTGAATTTGTGACGTTTGTTAATGACGACTTATAGTAAGTAAATTTATATAACTTTGTTAATTTTTATTTATCCGGTACCTGGTCTCCCCTACTCGTATAACTTTTGAGCTTACAAAATGTTTTCTCATTCAAGTTGATATGTTGCTAATTTACTACGAGTCACAAAAAATTCAAGAAGAGTTGTAGAGTTATATCGAGAAAAGTATTCAGTGTCTCATTCGTGATTATAGAACCTTTACAAGATTGGAGGCGACCTTACAACGAAATGAAGATTGACCGAAGAGAAATTTGGAGTACCTGTCAGAGCGTCACATTGAAAAGACTTAATTTTATAGCTCAAATTGTAGTAAATGTAGAAACTGTCGATCAAAAACTTCTTCGTCTTTGGATGAAGTAAGGAATTGTGTGGAGGAGAAAATCTCCATCTGCTCTGAGAGTCAGGCTGCACTCAGAGCCCTTAGCTCTCCAAGGACGAGATCTAGTCTTGTTCAGGAGTGTGGAGATGCCCTGGAGTCCCTGGCCAAACAAAAGGAGGTGGAGTTGATCTGGGTTCCTGGCCATAAGGGAATCCCCGGTAATGAGACGGTTGACTTGCTAGCTCGTCTCGGATCTGAGGCACCTTGTCAGGGACCCGAACCCATTCTGGGAATTACGCGAGATAGTATGAATAGCGCCCTTAAAAAATGGGTCTATCACTTAGAGGGAATTGGAGAAGGAATGGAGGATATAGAAACGCCCACGACTTCTTCAATGAACCCAATAAACCTGACAGGCCACTACAGACTCAGAAGGCATTTGAATTTGATAGACATAGAGGAGAGTCCCTTATGTCCGGAATGCGGAGAGGGGGAGGAGACTCCTATCCATTTTCTAGGATATTGGAAGACTAAGATAAGATCTTTGGCACCGAGGAGCTGTAAAGGGAAGAGATGAGGGGCCTACCATGGACCAAGATCTTGGCGTTCATCAAGGCGTCGGGTAGGTTAGAGGAAGGTCGAGGAAGGATAGTGGAGAAGTGATGGGATGCAAGGGTAGGCAAAAATGACCCACGTGTGGCCTAATTGCCAGACTGATGCCGCCCACACTACTACTAAATAAGCGCAACGAAAACTATTGCTCCATTGAAAATACTCATACTGTAAATCATGAACATACATTGAACAGCATGAAACACTTACGTATCAAGAACTTTTTAGACATGCAAGTTTTCACTTGACTTTATAATCCGAGTACATTGAAAATGTTCAAGCCAATGTGGTCAGGTGACTTAGAAGCAACTGATAATTTTACAAATGGTAACTAAACTGATGTTTAGTTCTAGTATTTATAGAATGAATATTTCGATTAAGCATCAATTTATTTTTATTTTTATAAATATATATACCTAACTAAAATATACAATGATGTCACAGTTAAAATATTGAACTCAACAAAAAGACCCCTACCGTAAGTATGAGTGCTTGAGAGACCATCTAAAGTTCTTAAAATCTTCTTGTCCTCACAGTATGCCCCTACTATAGAGTTTGAGACACCCTGTATTGAATTTGATAAATATTTTTTTTAAATGTATTATTTCTGAACTTCACAGTTCTAAATGGATCATTTAACACCTTGCACAGGACGCTGGGGTTAAGCCCCCTTGACTTTCCCGAGGAATGTCACGTTTTTTTAAGAAAAAATTTCAAAGACCGCTTCGCCCCTCTCTTCTGTTCTCCCCCCCTCTGGCCGGTCTTTTTGGTTTGGGCGTGCGAATCGGAACTCGGCAGCGCGACGGCAAACGCCGCATTCGCCCAGTCTCTTCCTGTCTTACGTTACCGGTCGCTTTCGGTCGTCAGTACTTCGCACGACGCGCACTCGAAAACAAAAACATCAGTTAACGCCGTTCCGGCACTTGCTTTGCTATCAGCACTTGCCAGCTGATCTAGGTGCTCACGCGTGACGCTCTCCCATGTGAAGTGCCAGAGTTCCTAGTTTCAAATCCCGACGATTGTGACTGGTAAGCCGTTTTTTGTTCCAACATTGCAAAAAAATTATAAGAAATAGCACTGCACTTCCGCAAATCTGTCTGCCACACAAAACAACAAAACTTTTTTAAATAAACGCTATTCATGTCTAAATTAACTTTTTCCCTCTTGTTTTTGAATTAAATTGCTTTCATTTCTTCGAGGTAGTTCTACAATGATGTATTTACGAAAAAACAGTCCCATTTAGTAAAACAAATAATAACGTTTTATGTCAAAATTGAGAGTAAAATTAATTTCGGTAACTTTTGGACAATAAAATAATTTTTGAAACGCTTGTGTCGGGTACAGTTTTAATTAAATTTCAGTTCTTCACTTCCGCAGAGATCAAAAACTGGTTTAAATTTGGACTCCAGACGAATTATGTTTCTTAATAACTAAACTGAAACTTAATGTCAGTAAGTGTAGTGCCTAAATGAAAGAAAAATGTGATGCGTGTGTAAGGAGTTCAGGAAAAAGTGTTGTTTTTTGTTAAGAAACACGTTTCAGATAATTAAATATTTTAAAAAGTATTTACAAACAGTTTTTAGACAAAAAGGTGTGGAGGTTGCATTACTACCATTTTTTGCGACGGATTTTGAATGAAGTTTTATTACAAAAACAAAAATAAAACTAAAAATATTTAACAAGCATTGCAAGCTTGTTGAAATAGTTATAAAATGTTTTAGTGTTTGTAAATGTTTTAAATGATATATTTTAGTTTTAATCATAATATACAGTGTTGTCTGAAGCTATTTATTTGTGGCATAATTTTAGTTTTTCTTTAGTTTTATTGGGTTTTTGCCACACTTCTGAAAAAAAAATAAAGATTAATTAAATAAGCCCTTGCGCCAAAGGGATCAGTCAAGGGTTATTTTTGAAACTAAGTTTGCCCAACCAAAAAATCTCACACTGAAAAAAGCAGATAAGTAAAAAATAACAAAAATCACATCACTATCGCGCACTTCCGTATTTTTGACGTTTCGAATATCTCTCTGTTTTCCTTTTCAAAATAGTAGTAAAAATATCAAACGTATGTCACGTTAATTTTAAACTGTCAAACCTGACATACGTTTAATATTTTTACTACTATTTTGAAAACGAAAACAGAGAGATTTTCGAAACGTCAAAAATACGGAAGTGCGCGATAGTGATGTGATTTTTGTTATTTTTTACTTATCTGCAAAAACCCAATAAAGCTAGAGAAAAAATAATATACTGTGCTTTCGAAAAGTAACGAATAAATTCATTATTTTTCGAAAAAATCCACTGGCACGTCGATTTTGTTTTTAAAAAAGACCTTTGACATACGACCCATATTTGTGACGTCATCGTTGTTCGAGATATGAGAAATGAATTTCAAACATAATGAATTTATTCGTTACTTTTCGAAAGCACTGTATATCATTGAAGTAACATTAGATCGTACAATTTTTGGACCTATATCTTGAAACTGAGTGACAACTCATGCCATAATATAGTTTTTTTTAATAGACTCATGAAAAAGTGTGATATAATTCAAGGTAGTAAATATTTTATTTCATTCTTATTTGAAAATTTAGTCGTTATACGCAATGCCTTAGCTATACTGTGTCAGCTTGAGAATAAATAGAAACATGCATGTTTCCCAGAGCTGTAGATCTGAAGTTAAAAATTCTATGAGATCATGATGCAATTTGAAAAATTTGTATTTTGTTTTATCTTTGATACTCTGTGCCAAATGCGAAGTATTCGAAAGCCATACACTGGTATATTAAAAATCAAACTGAATTAATGAAAAACCAGAACGGAGAATCGCTGCAACTATTTTGAATTTTAATATATTTCGAAGAGTCCAGAATAATTCTAAAAATTCGGAAAAATTCATCATTCAAAACGTCTACTATCATAATACGGTATTAAAGTCAGAAATACCACCAAAAATTGGGTTCATAATAAACTTGAATTGTTAGACAAGTATTTTTTTGATTTCCCTAATTCTAATTTTTGGCGGTCTTGGTGTTGTTTGAAATGTTAATAGAATTAGGTATCTGGTTGCAGATAGTCTGGCTGAATAGGATTATAATTGTAGTTTTACCAATTGACACAGTTAGAACTAGTTTTGCGTAGCGTCACACATTATTTTCCATTCTCTTATTTTTTTCCTGCGGATTTGAAACATAGTTTCAGTACGCACAAAAAAGTCCTCTTTACTTTTTTTCATATAAAACAAAAAAGGCGCTAGTATTGCATGTGCAAGTTTGGAAATTGATGAAATAGAAAAAATTACTGTGAACATTCAAATATGAATGACACATCTCAAGTGGTGTTATGCGTTACCTTTATATGAATTTTCGCTCTAATAAATCCCGAGATTTAAACATTTATTAGTTAAGGCTTATTGTGAGCTCTCTATCAAACGATATATAGTTTTCGCTCTGTAACTCCTTAACGGATAATGATAAAAATATGCGGTTTTTTAATAGAATTTTTTGGAAAACGTCTATTCATTAATACTGATAAAAAATAAATTACGTTACAGGAGCTTTTACTTAACCTTAGTTGTACATTAATATGTAATTTTGTAACATATTTTTGCATTTTATTGCAATTGTATTTTAATTTTTGAAATGTATTTGTAGAAAAACTATTCTTATTAGACATTTTTTTCATAAGAGTTTTATGTTGCTCTTGGTCACATATTTCAGTAGTTTAGTTTCGGCACTTATATATATTCTGGACATCCTGTAAATTATAACTTTATAAGACACATAATACTTTAAAATTTAATTTTATAAAATGTAATTCGAAATACTCATAGGCGCACATATAAAAATGTTACAATGTAGTCTAGGGGGCATGATTTAAAAGAAATAACACTATGCTTTTTACATTACATATTTTAGTAATATGTTACATTCATATAAATATACGAGTATATGCACACCAAGTCAAAAGCTTTTAGTTCAAACCATTTTAAAGTTATTTATATATTTTTTTCTTTCCTAAAAAATCAATTTTTTCACCTTCTTAAATTGATTCTGATCCAAACTTTATATACAAGGTGTCCCGAAATTACACAGACATAGATCAAGAGTAGATTCCTGGCGTCAAAGTAATACAATGTAGCCAAATTTACCTTAGTCTAATAGTTGATTATTAAAAAGTTAAAATTTTATTTTAAATATTTGTAAATAAGTTTTTAAAAAATCTAAATATCTGCAAACATTCTGGAGATCGGTGGTTTTTGGAGGGCGTGAAATTGAAGTTAGTTTCTAATTTTAATGGCAAAAGAAGAGGGCGACACCTATGGCACATCATGCTTGTTTCAAATGGCAGAACTTTTTTGCGACTTACTGTATACATTTGACTATTGAGACAATCGATTCTTCTACCCTTTTTATCTGGAAAAGGTATACCTCGTTGAAGTGGTTAGAAATAACAGTTCTCGAAATAATCCTTTTTGAAATATTTAGTGCGAGTAAAAACTGTTTTGATTTCAAGCAGGTAAAATGCCTTTTTCACTGAATATGTAGTAAAATCACAGCTTAAAGAACAAACGTAAAATGTTACTAAAAAAGTTATTCAGAATACTAAATAATGACGATATGCAAAATTTCAAGTAGATCGGATCGATGAAGATCATGTTTTAGTAGACAGACGTATGGACCAAGTCATAAAAAAGTTCTGCCATTTAAAGTAAGCACGATATGCCATAAGCACCCTCTACTATTGACGATAAAGTTAGAGACAAATTTGAATTTCTCGCCCACAAAAATCTATGATCTCCAAAACGCGTGCCAATATTTGGACTTTTTAAATAGTTATTTACAAATATTGAAAATATATAAAATTTTAACTTTGACACCCTGTATGTTTTTAACCAGCCAACCCATTTTTGGATTAAGGTAAGTTTGGCGACATCACATTACTCTATACCTGTGTAATTTCAGGAAAATATGGGAAATCTCTCCTCTCACATTAAATTGTTATTTAATTATATCGAGTACTTTAAAAGTTATTCAAGAAAAACCGACTTAGAGCGGCGTCCTTCAAGGACACATATTTCCGTAGGGAGAGCCTGTAAGAAAAAATGTATAAAAACAGAGATTTCCCACATTTTCCCAGGCACCCTGTATATGTCTATATTTTGCCCCATTAAAGTATCTTGATGTCAAAAATGACAATAAAATAAATTATGTAGGAATACAATCCAAATGTTACATTACTTAATTCAATTTTAATGTTAACTTAAAATATTACCCTTTAATTAGTTATTCTCGACTCACTGTGTATTTTATTTTAACTTATTGTTAGACGAGTTGGCGTTGGTCATCCTTTCAAATTTTTTCCCTGATTCCTAATATAGTTAGGTCTTTATTGAACAGACTCAACATTTTCCCTTAGCACCCTCCCTAGAGTTGTCTGAAGTTGAAAGGGCAGGTTTTATTGTATTCTACATCATTTCACTCAATATTTGACAAGTTCCCTCTGCCTTAATGTTGTAGTAATTGCTCGGTTTATTTATTTTTTAAATTTGAATAAATACATAGCTTTTATCCCGTATAAAAGCGGTATTATCCCATCAAAGGAAAATATTGATTTGCTTTGATGTTTGCTTCACTTCTCAATTGTCGGATAAAAATACGGGACTATTCTCTGATATTTAAAGTATGAGCAAAATTAATATACGAGTAGGTAATTCAGAATTCGTTACATAAAAAAAAAAACTCATAGAAGCTGAGTACTTTTGTATGCACATAATATCCACTCGAATTTCATATTCACTCACTCTCAGTAAAAGTTTTCAACGATGGTCACGTACATATAATGCTTGTTACATATAAATAGTATTACACAAACTTAAGAGTTACAAATTATTAACACTGAAATTTTACATACATTTAGCTGATAAGAAACTCGTATTAAAGTGTAATTTAATATATCCTTAAAAAACATCTTTCACTCTTAAATATATATATATAAAGTTAAGTTATTGATTTTTGAGATACAGAAGTTTAAAAATATATCAAGTATTTTTAAAATAGAATTAACCGTATTACTTTACTATTACTTCAAAGGAAACATAATATTTATATTAGAGGAGGTATGGCAACCTCGCAACAAATCATATGGTTCATTAGGTTGGTTATGACAGATATGTGAGCGTTCCTCAAAATGTGGGTATTTAAAAAAATTAATATCTTCGTAAATATTAAAATTTTTTAAAAATGGCTTTCACTAGACTGATCTATATGACGAACTACACCAGCAGTTAAAATATTTGTCCTTATTTAAGGTTCACCTTGTATATATAAAAAGAACTAGATCATCGCCGCGGAAGAATCTAAACTTTAGAAAAGACCAAGTGTAAAAAACAAAAAAAAAAAAAGATTAGATATATTTTTACACCGGCATAACACTATTTTTTTTTTCGAAACGAGACTCGATCGCACATAACTAATTTTAGATTCGTGTTCAGCACCTTCGAATATACGGGGTAGGAATTTTTTAATTAAGATTGATGAGGTTTCCCCTAATGTAAATAATTACCCAATTTTCAACACAATCAGTCTGCAACCGAATAAGGCATGGTTCAATCGCTGTATTTTAACATCAACAATTTGCCTTTGAGCTATGTACCATTATCACATACAATAACTCCAAATATAAGCTCTTAAAGTTATGACTTAGGCTTAGAAACACCCTGTACAATTTAATAAAGAGAGAAAGTTAAGTATTAAATTACACGAACTAATGAATGCTCATAGCTTAAACGGTTTGTCACAAAAACACATGTAACACATGCAAATGAATATCAAATAACAAATTAATTACGTTAATTGCATTCTTGTTTTGAAATTTCATATTTTAAGTTATAAAAACTGCGTTTTAAATTAGATGATATTAAGTGGTAGTGAGCATACTAGTAAAAGTGATAACTCAACTATCAAGTGAATAAATATATCCTGTCATAACCTCGGCGACATATTCTGGTAACGAGTATTTGTTAACAGTTTCTTTAATGACAATAAATACTGTTTAGTTGTTTATACAGAGTGTACGGAATATAAGTGTCAATATTCACAGAACTTCTATAAGGTTGTCCCAGAGCTATTTCGAGAAATGTTATATAGAAAAGTTATTGTGTTCAAAAACATGCGTTTAACCATTTTACTTTCAAATATACGGGGTGTCTCATTAACATATTATGTTGAGGAACTTTAATTTGTTAAATGCAACACTGTACATTTTTCAGTTTTTGGATTCTCTTTTTATTTCTAAACATATTTTATTAACCTTATTCTATACCTAGATTGATTACACATCAAAATAAATATCGCTCAGTGTACTTGTGTGACACAATAAGATTTACAAAAGAGAAGTTATAAGGACTTCTTGTACACAAAAGCTTTCAAGGAGGTATGAAACTGGGCGACAGTTTGAAGATATTTTATAATAGTTATATTATCTATTTTTTGTTTCATTCCCGATGTTATTTATTAAAAAAATATTACTCTAAAAATGTTTTTACATTATATCCAAAATGGTTAAGGGAGCAATTATTACAAAGGCACTCGTATTCCGCACGTCCTGTATGTTCTTGTATACTGAACTTTCGTTTAGTGTCATATATCAAACTACTATAATGAAATTGTACATCACCCTGCGGATACAATATTTCTACAAGCCTGCAGGCTGATGTTTTACTTTATGCATTTTTTGTTATATCTTGTATTTTTAAGGACATCGCACATTCAACAGCACATCACATGGGCGGTAACTGCTCGCTGTCGGCAATTTTGTATTCAATGGGCTCGCTCAGCATTTTTTTTATTTAAAGCATCTGCAAACTCTGCAAAGTATTAGAATTTTAGTCCAGCGATTGCTCTCGACTCTAGTCACATGCAATTTTGGAGTATTGTTCCTGTTGCGTACTGCTTGTTTGATTCAGTATGAGTGCAGAAAAGAATTTTAAATATTGCGTAGTTTCAGAATGCACAAATATGCAGTACATATACATTCGAAAAATTTGTTTGCCGATGGGCCAGAAGCAAAGAAGAGCATGCAGTGATTTGATTTTGTATCCAACAAGATATAAGGAGTCACTCCTTATAACAAAATATCGTGCCTAATCGTGCCTATCGTTTGTTTAATAGTTTTTTTTTTAACTATAGGTTGAAGAGGTTATTATTAGTCAGAAAATTATTATTTTTTAAAACCCATGAAATATGGGAGATTATAATTGAAATCAGAAATGTTTCGTATTACACACTTTTAAGTTTTAAGAATAAATAAAAGTTCGTTGTAGCAGAATTTACTATGAAAAACTTTTTCAAGTAACATTTTGCTGTATTTTCAGCAGAAAAGGCACTTTACCTGAAACCAAAGCAGTTTTTACTCGGTGCACTGAGCATTTAAAATAGGACTATTTCAAAACTGGTTAATTCTACCGACTTTTGCAAGGTATACCTTTTTCAAATAAAATAGGTAGGAGAATCTATTGCTTCGATAGTCAGATGGATACACTAAGCTGCAAAAAAGTTCTGTCATTTAAAAGAAACGTGACAAGTGGCACCCTCTACTAATGTCGTCAGAGTGAGACACAAATTCGAATTTCTCGCATACAAAAACCTAATTTACAATTTTTATGTAAAATCGATTTATTTTCATCTAAGGAATCTGTGGTTTCATTTTTGCTACTTCATTTAAAATCACCCTTTCTGAATCTGAAAAATAGATAATGTCCATATAAGAAATAAAAAATTTGAGGCATGTGCTGGAATGGCGTCACAAGGAATGAACTATCTTGTCATGTTCAGGCGGCTCTAGTAGTATTTAAGGGTGCGCTAATCACTTGCTTAATAGCATTATTTATAAACTCACACTCTTCTTCATTGTGTCAACCAGCAGTTGTCTAAAAATATCTTACAAATTTACATTAGTCGAGGCGCAGCCTCTGTCGAGGCACTTAAAACTAACGAAACAGATATTTTAGCGCACGATGGCTGGCACTGTGGTCTCATAAGCGTGCATAAGTTTTTATCCTGTCAAACAACGGAATATTCTGTTTTGACTCGAAAATATCTTTCTCAGTATTTTTCATGATCCGTTATAATAAAATCACGTAATCTACTCCAAAATTTAAGTGAAAAATAAATAAAAACTATACGCATTATTGTTATTACTTTATCTTTTTCACATATCTAATTTATTTATAGTTCTTAGTGTTGGCATTCTTGTTTTGCTTTTCTTGGTTTTGTATCCATCTCACAAAACAAGGCAAGACTTGACAACTCGAATTGCAAAGCAAGGCAAGATAAGTGAATATTAGCTGGAAAAATAATTACTGCATTTTTATTGTAGGTATACAGGGCGAATCATTAATAATGCTATATAGTTCGCTATACAAATGATATTATTGAAAAAAAAACATGCACTATAATCATACATTTATTTGTATAGGGATATGCAGGGTGAGACATTAATAATGGTATATAGCTTAAGGGCAGATTGCTAACGTCAAAATAAAGCTATTTAGCCCAACATGCCTTATTAATTGTTGCTCCTTTTCATTCTAAAAGTTGTTAAACTTGAAAAATGTTTTCAATTTTGTTGACCTCAACACAGTTTGCATATTAGTAATTCCCACCTCAAAAAACATAAGACTAAAGTTGAAAAAATCGAAAACATTTTTTCAACTTTATCACCCTGTAGAATGAAAATGAGCAACAATTGAATAATAGCCGTTTGTCACTATACAATATTATCTGAGAAAAATATTAAAAAATTCATTTGAAAATTATTTTTAAAATATCCTGTAATTGCAAGCGGGAGATTAGGTATGAAATTCATAAAATAATTTACTAAGAAAATATTTTCAACTTGTTCTACTTTTGCGGTGAAATCGACGCAGAAATATGCGCATAACGTATTTACATAATTTGGAATTTTAAATTTTCAACCTAATCTAACTTTAACCTTAGTTCTGTCAAGTGTGAGAATAAGTGTCGTGCTATTTATTTTATTATATAAACTAGTTATTATAGGTAATGAGTTGTTAATCGTATTTCCAGACTACTGCGCTTGCGCATGAATGAAAAATAGAAAATAATTTATGGAAGTTGCATACAGTGATATTGTATCGTTTTTTAGATTTAAATATAATTATTTTGTAAATTTATCAAATAATATTTACATAAATTTTACCATAATTATCGCATAGTGACAAACGGCTATAAGGCTTCTTGGGCTCAATCGCTTTCTTTTCACGTTGACAATCTGCCCTTAAGCTATATACCATTATTAATGTCTCACCCTGCATATCCCTATACAAATAAATTTATGATTATAGTGCACGTTTTTTTGTTCAATAATATCATTTGTATAGCGAAGGCAACGCACCCTGTACAATTTGGGTTAATTCCATTTTATAATTGTAGAAATATGCAGATGTGTAAGAGACACGCATTTTGCGTGGTACATCAATGCAAATAGTCCAGCACAGCTGAAAAAAGGCAGATACCGCTGGCATATTTTACAGCGGTTCCACATTATATAGGAAACAAACATCATTTTGTTTTTAATCGTTTTTCGCCAGCCAGGGGAATGGATGTGTAAAAGCAGCAGCTCGGACCCGAAATCATTGGAGGTGGTCCTCTTGTTTTAATCAACTGCAATCCTCACAGCAATCTGCTCAATTACTGCTCTAACCCTCTAGGGACCAACTAAAATCGGTCGCTAAGCCCATCAAACTTGCTGGATGCCGTTATTTTTCTCAAATTCAGAACTCTATTGGCTCTTTATAATACGGGGGATAGTGAAAATTGTCTAATTTGAAATTGAACGCATTTGCAAGTTATTGTAACATATTTACACACAACGTCAACAGTTTTGGACCCTCGTTCTTGTTCTTTTTGTCAGAAAAACCAAGTACATTTGTAAAAGTATATATGTAGTTTCCTGAATTTTTTTTGTGAAAAGAATATGTTCGATAAACTATGTGTACTTAGAAAATTAAATCCCATCCAATGTGTGACATTTTTGACAAAATTTATTAAATTAAAAAAAAAGTAACAAAGCAAGTTCTCTACTTGACTAATAGTCGGTATGACCTCCACCACAGCCCAATAGCATATTGATATTTTGGCGCATTGAGATAATCAAGCGGTTAACGATCTATTGCGGAATATTGTTCCATTCCTCTTCTGTCGCCACGACTAACTCATCTACAGACTGAGGTGGAGGAATATGATTATGAATGGCTCTAGCAGCGAAACCTGACATGTTTTCGATAGGATTTATGTCAGGAGAGTTGGCTGGCCAATCTAATCTAATAATATGTCCTGCTTCGAGTGTCTCTTGAATCCTTCTTGCGCGATGTGGTCGAGCGTTGTCGCCCATAAACACAAAATTTTCACCTAATTCATTACGTAGGGGGTAGATAATGGGTGTAATAACATTCGATGTAAATTTGACTGGTCATATTCTGTGGTATGCGAATTAATGGGGTGCGGCGGTTGAACATTATTCCACCCCAAAACATTACGGTGCAACTTCACGAGGAAAATGAAGTAGTGGTTGACGACCTGGTTCTCTCCAGACTCTTTGTCGATTGTCATCAGTAACCAGCCGAATTCTGGTTTCGTCTGTGAATAAGAACCACTGCCACTGGCGTAAAGGTCAACCCCTATGCTCTCGCGCCCACTGGAGACAGGCAGCACAATGCCTTGGAAGTAAAGTGGGAACCCGTAATGGTCTTCTAGCACGTAAATTTGCTTTGTTGAGTCATGTTCGAATAGTAGGTGTCGATATAACAAGGCGAAACGTACCTTGAAAGTGGGCCCTGAAAGCTGAAGCTGAAGATGTGCGGTGTCTATTGCACCAAATACCGATCCTCCCTTTCATTAGATACTCGAAGACGTCCACTACGTGGTCTGTCTTCCACTGTATCAAATTCTTCATATCTGAGTACTATTCGTACAACAGATGATCTAGGAATGCCTAACATTTTCGATATGTGATTATTAGAATGTCCTGCATCATGTAAAGCAGTCATTGTTGCTCGGGTAAACATTTGAATTTACCGTCCCAACAAACCTTTACAAAATTTTATGAATTTAACTCAAAGTCGAGAGACAATGTAATACAATTTTTTAAATTTGACATCCTGTATATTCTAACGAAGCATTAAACGCAATTTATATAGCAAAATACAAGAATATGAAGTACTTTCTCTTTATTTTGAAACTGTTTCATTTGGTCGTACAATATGAGGAAAATTGGGATATTCAGAAAGCTTCTGTCTGTCTTTTCAGAGAAATCCATTTTTGTGACTAACAAAAAGTCGCATCAGTCACCTCTGAACACATCGCCGTAATATACAAATGGAAAAATAAATCAGACAAACAGGAATATCTTTGGCAAGCTACAACATTCCATTCCGAGAATATGGAATTTCAGTAATCTGGCCAATTCATTAATTGTTTTGCTTTGATAGTCTCGCAGGAAAAACTAACTAAATTAATACCACCATAGTTAAAATTAAAAGATTTAAAAGTGTTTTTCTGCTCGGGAAGCATAAGCGACCCTGGAATTAATGGGGCTAAGTGTTTTTATTAATTACAGCCTTTTCCACTAATCACACTGCTTGTCACAAATCCACGTGATATTTCCATTTTAGACTACCAGACTTTAGCGCACGATTTCAGAATTAAGTTGAATTAGGAATAAAAAGTTAAATTTATAATGAATGCATGATTTTTTACATGATAAAATGAGCCGATACCGCCAAAAAATTATAATGAAAGGCCAATTAGTTTCTAGTAAAAAATATTGAATTCATGACAGTACAATCCATCTAAAAATTATAAAAAGTTGAATGACCTGGTTAATCTATAAACGGAATTCACATATAAAGGGGACAGAACTCTTTTCGGCGCACTCTTAGGATGAACGAAAGTCGGTTTGTTAAAAAATAAGGTTTAGAAAACACGTTTGCGAGATATTAATCATTTGAAAGAAAACATCACAAATGCTTGTAATGAGTTAAACTGCGAAATGTTAATACAGCCCACAAAGAAGTCAGGCGAGGATTGGATATGTGTCTTGAAATGAGAGGAGCTGTTAAATAAAGAGTGTTAACTATTTCAGGAGGTAATAGTATGAACCAACATAAGCAGAAAAGTCTTAATAAACATGGGTCCGCAAAGTAACGGTTGCGGAGATATGGACCACTATTTGTTTTTCAAACATTTTATTTTATTAGGAATAAACTGACAAAGGAAGCTTTTAACAAACAAAAAACAAAGTTACAGAAAAATATCTCTAATAAAAGTTTATTAAAAAGAGTGTACTCTGTACCCTCAAATTTTATATCACAAAAATTATTTCTAACAAAATATTGAAAAATGTTTATCATGTTCATTTATTTTCTCGTTAAAAATTCAAAACAGCTCCTACAATTTTCATATTCACTGTTCTTTTATTGGCAATATTGCCCTGAGCCATAATTTAAAAGCTGACCCTGTACATTGATGTACATAATGTTTTAATTTAATTTTCCTGATGGTTGATTTCCAATTCATGATATAATGTTGATGAATCTGATTAATTTATAAAAGCGAATTCCAAATGGGTTAATTAATTAAGAATTTAATTTATGCAAAAAAAAATGTATTCACGCTTATTCATGTACTCGCGAAATTATTATATTCTCCACGTGAAGTCAGCAACAGTAGTTTGATTTTTTTGCCATTCGTTTACGCTAACAATGGAAAAATGAGTCTTTAATACGGGTTTCTCTTGAAAGCTTTTTTTCGTTTAATATAACACTTTTATAATTAAAATCGACTTTTATTTCTGATGAAACATAATCACTTTTATGAAAACGAGTTTTTTAATATAAACCAGAACACCTTGTACAGTATTCCAATTATACTCAAGTGTTCACATTTAATTGCGAAATCTTAATTATTGACGGTGTTTGAAGGACAGCAGGGGTTTATACAAAATCACCCCTCATAATTTGAATCGAATTACAAGTACCTGCCAAAATGAATACTTAATATTTACACTCCTTTCTTGTATATTC
This sequence comes from Monochamus saltuarius, assembly GCA_025584915.1. Taxonomy (NCBI): domain Eukaryota; kingdom Metazoa; phylum Arthropoda; class Insecta; order Coleoptera; family Cerambycidae; genus Monochamus; species Monochamus saltuarius. The sequence continues at coordinate 15,102,655 of CM046730.1, read as the reverse complement.
CTGCTTATGAAATACTTACATCGAAGAAAACAATTTATCTTATTCCGTTTCCGTTTAAAAATTAATTTGCCTTTAATATCTTGATATTTTATTTTATCTGTGTTGGCGTATCTTTATAAAATAATGTTTAAGATCTCTCAACTTTCGTGTAAACTATAGTCGAGTTCCAAAATAGTAGAGAGCGATTCATTTAGATCACTTTAATGAATACGGGAAATGAGGGTTGCAGAGGATAAGATTCCATAGGCGTGCACTGGGTGTTTCTTAGTAGATGTCAAAAAAGGGAGTATTTTGTGGCCAAAAATAAGATTTTTTTTGTTATACAGGGTGTCCGGAGTATGAGTGCCTTAATTTTGACATATGATAAGTTGTACTAAACAAAACATATTTACTTAATTTTTTTTCTCTGATCAACGGTAACTGAATTATGATGCTAAACAGGTCTTGAATATGTGACAACGTCGCTAACATAGTACTATCTTAGGATTGTTTTGTATTTATACATAATAATTACAAATAGATACACCTAAACATTTGTACTTACTGTGAATGGTTTTCTTGGAGCTCTTTTCACATATACAGGGTATTAAAAAATAGTGTAAAATATTTCAGGAGGTAATAGTATGAACCAAAATAAGCAGAAAAGTCTTAATAGACATGGGTCCGCAAAGTAACGGTTGCGGAGATATGGACCACTTTTAAAACCTTTTATTTTATTAGGAATAAACCGACAAAGGAAGCTTTTAACAAACAAAAAACAAAGTTACAGAAGGTGTTCAAAGTGCCCTCCGTCCATTTCCAAGCAGGCACGACACCTTCGTCTCAACGATATTCGAACTCTTTCGAAAACACCCTCCTTGGTTTGGATTTCTTGACACTTTTGATTAATCCGTAGCTGCAGCTCTTCCAGGCTATTTACAGGAGTACCATACACTAACATCTTCAAATATCCCCAAACAAAGAAATCTAGAGGGTTCAGATCAGGCCGGATCTGTTTTATGGCCTCCAAGATCGCCTGGAGAGGCTGTAGGAAAAAAAATTATAGGAACTTTTTCATGTTCTACCTGCACCCATAAACGATTTTATTTGAGAAAAATCTAAGTAGCAACAATGTATATACGAAACATGAAAATTCTTATTTTTGAGCTTACTTTTGTTCCACCTATTCTTTGAGATTTTGGTACTTAAAAGCACCAAAAGTTTGCAACAAAAAATAGGAGGACCTTAACACATTACATTATTATTGCAACCTAACCTTAAAATAATTTTTTCTTAATAGATTTCATAACTCGTTATTGTGGCAGAACGGTATTAAAGCCCCTCCCCGTTCCGATTATGTTGAATGCATTTACAGAAGCTACTTTCTTGAGAGTACAATAAAAGGCACTTCGTTTCAAAGGGGACTTTCTTTCTTTTATCGTTCCAGTAGTTTTTATAGACCAATGATGGATGAATTAATCCACGGTTGGCAGTTTAATTTAGATTAGTGGAACCAGCCGTTACATTTAAAAATTCCAAATGTATCTTTCGAGAAACTGCTCAGATTTAAGGGGATAAGGCTTTTCGCGCTGACGTAATATATTTTTAAATAGTGGATTAAGCCAGGTAACGAAAACGTTTCATGATGATAAAAAATGATGCTGAGCTGCCAACAGCTTCGTTTCACTCAACGGGTATGGAAAAGTGGCTTTGTGTGCGAGATGAGGTGGTATATTAGTATTAGTATTACAAAGAAATTTTCGGGATTTCTTTCTACATATTCCATCTGTATTTCCTTAACTCTGAATCAAGGAGGTATTAGGTATATATATGTATATATATGCATGTAGTTAGAAATAAATATTATTGTCGTGGTCTGAACGCCAAAATTGAAACACAAATTGAAATTAATTGATACTTTAGAATCCGTAGTGATAATTACCAATATGAAACTTTTAAGTATTATTTACTACAAAGTATCGAACAAAACTTTAGCGTTACTTTATAGTAGCAGTAAAGTTGTGACTACCACACTTCTTGTAATATTGTGCCTATTTTTCATTCTGAACTCAAAATGATTTATCCCACTGACACATATTCTTTGCATTCACATAGCTTTACTTGTACCCTGGTATTGCCAAATTGGATTTATATAAGATTAATCATGATGAGTTGAGGTTGTGATTAAAGAATGTTGTTGGTTAGAGATTTGATTACGAGGACATGGTCAAGTTTTTTCTTTCAGCCATTTGAAACTGGATTACTGATATAATAGCCACCTGGTCATACTGTGGGTGGCCACTGATCCATGATGTTCCGGGTGTGGTGTGGTCATGACTGGCACCACTCTGATAACAAAGAATAACTAGCAGACTCTGCCTCAGAGTAAATCTCTGAAGAAGAGAGCGATATGTCTCGGAAAACGTCAAGTACTTAAAACCGACGACGTGGCAAACTGTTTCTGGAACACCTGACCATTGACGACAGCCACGGAAGCCACAATCAGATTGTTTATGGTTTACTGGCGGATATAGATTTATACAGGATTTATACTAATTTAATAGTTATACAAAAATATAAAAGCATGTTTACCAAAAACTAAAAGGAAACTCCATATGTAACATTATCAAATAAGTACAGACATGACGAACAACGCTAATGATTTCTACTTTGGGAAACCATATGGTAAAATTTACTTCATGGCTAATTTATGTTGATCATTCATATTACCAGTAGTTTTTGTTAAAGTCTTCTGCACATTCAAACATTTTTTTTGCATAAGTTCTGACCCTTATGTAGTTTTTTCTATTTATCATTGTTTAAAGACCCTGCAGTCTCACCCAAAAGGGCAGCTTTGTGCATTGTGCCCAAAGTTAGTATTTTATGTATGATAGTAGAAGAAGTTTTTAGGGTATATTGATACCCCTCAATTTTCAGCGTTGGCTTATGCGACGCGGCGAGATCGAAGGTCATCCCTTTCTCTTCTGTCAGGGGTAGAGCTGCTCTGCTCATTAATATTGCTTTATCACCAGCCTATATATACGGCCTTAGTTGGGTCTATACGGAATGCCAAATATCGTTCAACAAACGGGGTTATTCAGTCCTACTGCCGGGGAGATACTCATTCCGCTTCTTAATGAACTAAGTAAAAACAATTTTATAACCTACCAGGCTATTTAGTTTATTTCTGGGCAGAATAAATGTCCCAATAAATTCAGGGCCGGTCTAGGCGATTTATAAACCTTTAATTGTGCCGGCGATTAATTTTGGGGAAGCCGCTTAATAGTGCATAACAATAGGGAGTGGAAATTGCACTGAAAAATTCAAAAAGGACCATCTCGTTTGTTTCAGTCACTAGCGGTGAGGGGGATAGTTAGATACAGATAATTTCCTCAACACAAAGGCGCTAATAATAACTTTTTAAAAAACAAAGCAGGTTTAATCTACTCCAGATGATGTTAACTAGTTACCGAAATGTATTTCAAGGGAAGTATAGTGTTCATGTTTCTAGGGATTCTGTTATTTCCAGTATGGTTTCCTAAACAATAAAATCCAATAATAAGTACAGGATGTGGATATTAAAAGTGCCATGAAAGTATTTGGTATATTGTATCATAAACAAATATTTTTGTGTTTATGTCCAGAAAAGTTGAGATTCGTTTCTGACTTGATTCTTGCTTTCTTATTTGACCTGATTCAAGGTCCTGGAACTAATAGAATATAAAAACATCCCGCACTACTAAAGTACCTTATTTAAGCTTCTTGAAAAAAAAAAACTTAAAAATTACTGCAAAAGTATAAAGTTTGCTCCAACTTGTTGTTATTGACAAAAATTTCCAATAATACCCATACACTCAAAGAAAACTGATGTTGAAATCGAGATTCCATTATGCTCTTAGTTTTTTTGTACCATAAGAAGATGAATATCTTGATATTTTATAAAACATCTTTGACAAAGCCAATAGTAGTCTATTAAAATTGACAACTGTGGAAGGATGCTTCAAAGTAAGCAATATTGTTATGGATGTCATAAAAACATTTGAATATGAACTATATTTTTTAATCTATTATTTCGTGTATTGTTGATATTTTTTATAGAAGAAGCGTCTGTCTTTCATTTTTTATAATGCATATTTTTAAATTCCTTATATACACAGTAATAAATAGGGATGTCATATAGACGGAATTTTTGCTGCATGTCGCAAGATACATAGTCGACTATATATATAAAATTGTTCAAGTTTTGCCTGAGCTATCTTGATAAATTTTATATATGTATTGATGTGTTTATTATTTTTTATTTATTTATTTTTGAGGAAAAAAGGTTTTAGTAGGCGCAGTACGAATAATTAAATTTCTATCCAGGAACAGTTTAATTACTTAATGGATTCTACGTAGGGTTTTAAGAGATTTTCATTAAAAGATTTAACATTATTTGGGGTCATTGCTGAAAAATGTATTTTTCTGGATGATGCCTCTGACAGACAGGCACACAGGATGGTTCACCTTTAAACGAACAAATTTCGAAGGTTCAACTTCAAAGTCATAGGAATTTGTGATAGTTTAAGATCCCAACTTGGTCGTCCTACGCCCATTTGCTTACCGGTAAAAAGTATTTATTTATCAAACATAATAGTTAAACAGATATATCGCAAATGGGTTGCCTAAAGGAGTATGTTCATCAATATCCTCAATTAAAAATATAATTAATTTTTTAATATTTCACTCACTTGCTTACCAAACAAATTTGATACCAATCGAAAGTACAAATCGCGAATGACTTCCAAAAATTAGGTTATCTACCATTATCTGCATGCTCATTAAAATATACCGGGTGTAATTATAAAGCAGATCATTCTATTAGCTAAATATTTTTCACTAAAAAATACAATGATTTAATCTTACTTATCTATGTACAAATAGCTAGCCTTAATAGATACGAGATGTTGATGTTAAACTTTTAAAATTGTTTTTCCGCAATAACTTTAATAATTTTTCACGTATCAGTTTGAAATTTAATAGAGTTATTTCTTGTAGCTTAAGAGTGTCCTTAAGGTTAATATTGTAAACAACATCTAAAAAACAAACGTAGACACTGGGGGGTGGGAAGGGGATACTTTGCCTCCCCCATTTTTTCTATCATACGCTCATGGACAAGTCATTCCTATATTTAGTGTAAAATATTATTTAAAATATTTTATTACTCTTGATCATTTTTTCGAAAATTCTTCTTTTTCTAGATAAAAGCAATTTTTAAAAGTCTGCATGACTTTGCAGGTTTCTAGGTCCTGTTGTTTTACCAAACCGATTAACAGGCGCTGCTTACCTCAACTTTCTGCAGAACACACTGTATGAGTTTTTGGAAGACATTCCTTTGAATCAGAGGCAACAAATGTGGTTCCAGCATGATGGTGCTCCAGTTCATTTTTCCATGGCCGTTAGAGAGCATTTACACCAAACTTTTCCACATAGGTGGGTAGGAAGGGCCGGACCTGTTTTATAGCCTCTAAGATCGCCTGATCTGAACCCTCTAGATTTCTTTGTTTTTGGGGATATTTGAAGACATTAGTGTATGGTACTCCTGTAAATAGGCTGGAAGAGCTGCAGCTACGGATTAATCAAAGGTGTCAAGAAATCCAAACCAAGGAGGGTGTTTTCGAAAGAGTTCGAATATCGTTGAGACGAAGATGTCGTGCCTGCTTGGAAATGGACGGAGGCCACTTTAAACATCTTCTGTAACTTTGTTTTTTGTTTGTTAAAAGCTTCCTTTGTCGGTTTATTCCTAATAAAATAAAATGTTTGAAAAACGAATAGTGGTCCATATCTCCGCAACCGTTACTTTGCGGACCCATGTTTATTAAAACTTTTCTGCTTATTTTGGTTCATACTATTACCTCCTGAAATATTTTACACTCTTACCTTCACAGGTATACCTGTTACAAATCGATAAACTCACCCGTTTTCGAGAAACAGACTCTTCTATTACACTAAGCAGTTATGATGTTAATATGAGGCGTCTCGCTATGTAATTAACTGATATATTTCAAATGGATTTTTGAAGCTTGTTAATTTAAAATTGAATCAACATGATAATACATTCTTATTAAATTTGATTTTCAGTAATGAGATATGATGTATCACACTGTGTACATATTTGAACTCTAATGGAGATTAGGTGGTTAGCATTTATATGTAATAAATTAAATGACAAGTTAACGAAGGCTTTAGAGTTCCATTGAAATATTATATTTTCCTGTTTACTTCGCGGCGATAAGGCGTATTTATGAACTTCGTATTCAGGAGCACAATGCCAAGAATTTCTTTATTATAAAATATCATTTGGAGGGTGAGAGTGACTGACGCTGTAAATGAAATTTACTGCTGGTTTGTTGAATACAACAACTAACCAAAGGATGATGCCTTTCTCGGCGGTAAAAAGTCAGTTAATCTCTTTAAGACTTATACCAAATTCAAGACGCGATGTCTGGTCTCGGTTTGAAATCATTAACATACAATTATGTCATAAATATTTTAAATTCTGGCCCTTCCAGTATTAATCAAGAGCTTGGGAGTTGCCGCATATGTTTAGAATAATTAATAATACACAGTAGTTTGTACTATACCGGGTGTTTTTCACTCAAGCAAAAAAAAGTGTTAATTTAATTTAATATATATTTAGATATACTCGCGACAAGAATTCAGACGACTTACGTCATACGAACAAATGAATAATTCATTATATTTTCATCAAAATAATTAAGAAACTGCAACTGAGAGTAATAAAACTATATACTACACTAAAAGTTTGCGTTATATATTGCACTAAATTGCAAAAAATGATGTTGACAATAAAAACATTTGGGAAAATCGTGATCTAAAATATTCTACACTTGACAACGCTGTAAAAAATTATCGCACGGTAGTTGACATATCTAGTCATCTCGGACGATGATTGATTGTCATAGGCGCCGATTTTCCGCGGGAAAAGAGGGTTTTGCCCCATTTTTTAAACATCGTGCTAGAATTCTGAAATAAATTTATTTATTGTCTTTTAGACCTCCCTAAGCATGTGGTTAAAATGGTTGTACTTATTCATAGTTAACCCTGTATAAATGCTATTCACTTTACTATTTAATTATGTATAAAAGAAGGAAAGATTTATGGCAAACTGCCAAAGTCGTTCATTAGCAGCACACCACATACCCACCTTATACACATTTGGAAAGTGAGGATCTTGATGGTGAATTGTGTTTTGCCGCTTGCGTGTATTTGTGTCATGCTACACGCATACTTCCACCACAGCGTGCTTCCACTGTTCGCATAAGGCAGTGTTGCCAGGTGGGAACAATTCAGTGCATGAGAATAATTTTAAAAATAACATGAAGTTTGGAGAAAAAAGCATGAGATGGCTTAATTTATCAAAAAACACCTCTTGACACAGCTTAATTTTTAATTACTTTTGTAATGCCATTTGTATTTCATTAAAAAGCATTATTTATGCTATTTTATCATAATATTACATTGTAAGTAGGTACTTACTTAAAAGTTATTAACCACGTAACCTTTCTAATTTATTTTATTGTTAGGCCGGGCGAACGTTGTGGCGCAGTTGACGTGACGCAGGGTGACTCACGGGTCGTAAAATCTGTTGTTTCCAGAAAATGTAGGTACCCTTACGGAATAGAGTGTGAATACAGCACACACACCGCATATCCGTCGACTGTCATACCCGTTTATGTATTCATTGCTAATTATTAAGAGAGCAGTCTACAATAAAGGACATTTCAAGTACCCAAATATTGTAGATACCTACCTCTATCTATTCAATTTTGCCCTCGATTTTGCCTTTATTTCTCGTTAGGCCTTTGTTTTGGTAGAATTCAAAGAGTAATTTTAATAATTTTATTATTTCTTTGTGTCTATTAAAAAGCATGAGATTTTGTAATTAAAATATGAGAGCATGAGATTTCCTCGGAATGCATGAGATCTCATGCAAAAGCATGAGACCTGGCAACACTGGTATCAGGTGACCGGATTGAGGTCTGTAATCTGTGAGGATACCGTTTTTGTTGTGCGGCTCTCGTTAGCTCTTGCCTACCATCGGCCGTTATCGGAGATTGTAGACGCGCTATTCATTCAAAATTTAAAGATCTTATTCACGCCGTGTTTTATTCGTTACTCTTTCCAAATAAATGAATACACGTCAGCATTTTAAATGCATTAAAAGGACTTTGAGAAGAATAGGGCAGATATACAAATAAAATTTAGTTTTCTATTATACTACCGCGCCGCTTATACTTCGTACCTTCCCTGGGATGAAGCGGAAACTTCTACTTTCTCTGTAAAGATCCGCAATTTCCGATTCTGTATAAGGAATGGATGACTTATAGCAAACTATCAAAATCATCCATAATCGGCACACCAGACGTATACCGTTGAGGAGATATATGAGGCGAGGCAACCGACGGCTCATAACATTTACTTTAAAAGTATAAAAGTTATGAATGTAAAAAATGCACTGTTATAGTTATCTCATATTTTTTTTCATAAAATTGAATGGCGTAAGAATGTTCAACTTTTTTCAAATTTAAGCCATCCCATATACAATACCTTCTTCGAAATCTCTGTATTACGCTTCGTAAAAGGTCACTCTGTATAGTTCAATAAGTAATTCCTAAAATGAATAGAAACACTATAACTAAGAATAAAGAAAAATTGTAATAAATAAATAAATACTTACATTTTTATATTTTACCCATGTTTCCAATTAGCTCTTACTTTATTCTCTTATAGATTTTTTTGCTCTTAACGTACTCAATATACCTACGCCTGGAACTAATCGCGGTATTCTGTTTCTGTGTTAAACTTCTTAAAAATCATGCCTCTCTTTGTGGTTTGGACGGTAAAATTCCGAGTTGCATTTGTACAGACACATTCTATAAATACATTTTACTCTCATCAGTTTACATTTATTTTGAAGTTACCGTGACAGAGTCGGTGCTTGTTGTAGGTATATACAGGGTGGTCCAAATAACTCTTCCACCTCTATCATTTAGATTTGCAAGATAAACAATATGTCAATAATACTTCAAAAAATACAATGTTATACTAATTTCACATTTTCAGTTCTGAATCACCCTGTATTGTAGTTTTGCTAAAAATGGTGTATTGTAGCCATAACATTACTGTACGGATATATAAAAATTCCTCAAAAATAGTAAAAACGCAGTTTATTGTGTTTTACTACGCTTGTAAACTTGCAACACAGAAAAAACATTGTGAAAATTTGCAATTGTAGCTCATATAGCTCCAAATACAATTGTGTCAGACCTTGCTACAATATTACTGGAATGTACCATGTACCATGTATTAACTACGATTTGTAGTTTACCTATATTTACAAAATCACATTGAACATTTTAAAAATTACAGTAAAATCACTGGTTAAATAATATGTAATAGTATAACTACATATACTTAAATATTTTCAATGCGCCAATATTTTCGTTACACAGTGGCATAACGTACATTTTTTTATAAAATCACCTCGAACTAGTTTTTGTCTTTACCTGAAATTATCGAAATTATCTCTGATATACAGGGTGCCCAATATGTATGGAAAAATGTTGACAATTGGCCACGCCCTAAATACGGCAGTGTGCTTTAGCATATATCAGTAATTAATTTGTGTATAAATGCTGGAAATATACTGTACAAGTCGAGAATATTTACAGACATATAAACAAAGTTTTTTGTTGAAATTGTTTCTCCTTTAAGATTTTAGGGAAAATTTGTTTTCCCAGTATTAGGTGCTACCTTCTAACTAGGTCTAATTTTTTTCAAAAACTAGACAAGACTGCACAAAATTAATTTTAGATGCGTATTCAGCATCCTCGAAAATAGTGGGGTTGAAATTTTGTCATTAAGATTGAAGAGTTTTACGCTAATGTAAATAATTACCTTAATCGCAGTAAACAAATGAGCTTCACGCTACAATACAACCAACGTAAATTGGCATAAAAACCAAGTTTTACTGATTCTGGACCTTTTAGGGCAGCCATGAATTAGCGGTCGCCAGCAAGATGACAATGGTACAGTCTATATTTTTTCCAGGTTTGTGCTTCTCACCCAGTAAACAGCATGGACTAGGGATGAGAACGAAGCCGACTAGCAAAATATTCGCTAGAAATAATTCATTAGGTATTATTCTACACAGATCATATCCAATTAGATAATTCAAATTGAAATGAATCATGCCTAGACTTACAGGTTAGTTTAATATCAGGTATTAATTTTCTCAGTGCAGTGTACGAAATTGTTTGAAAGTCAATATTAGAATAGTAGCGTTTCGCTAATCTCATCATTCTACAAGAAGGTGCATTTTGTGAGTTATCTGTCTTCCTAAAAGGGATATTAAAAAGATAGGTGGATCTAAGTTGCCGAGGGGCAACATTAAAATTAATACTGGCCAATATTTGAATAACATCAATATCATTAGTGACTAGTTTATACATAAATAGGAGATCATTTAAAATTCTCCGGTTCTCTAAACTTAATAGATTAAAATTGAGTCTTACAGCGTAATTATACTTATAAGCAAGGCACTTTAAGAATTTCTGTTGAACAGTTTCAATTCTCTGAATATATGAAGAATTCATAATATTTCAAACCGTAGATGTAAAATTTATTCTGCTATAAATATATGTATGATATAAGTGTAAATATGAGTTAACATTTATAAAAGGTCTCGTCTGTCGATTTATAAAGCCTAACAACTGAAAACATTTAGTTACACCAAATTATTAACATGCGAATCATATATTAACTTCTCATCAAAAATTACACCCAGAACCTTAATCTCTGAAGCTTTTTTATGTGACAACCGTTGATAACGTAACTGAAATTAAAAGGTGATCGATTTCTTGTAAAGGAAATGCATGAACACTTGTTAATATTTATGAAAAGGCTATTCTCTTCACAGTACTTTGAGAAATGTTGCAAGTCCTCCTGAAAATGTAGACAGCCAGATAGAGATTTAACTGTTGTAAATATTTTTAAGTCATCTGCATATAAAAAATATTTACAGTAATGGAAACATTCACTAAAATCATTAATATAAATCAGAAAGAAAAGAGGACCCAGATGGGATCCCTGAGGGACTTCAGATATAGTAGACAAAATGTTAGACTGTACTCCATTAATTGTCACATAAAACTTACGATCAGATAAATACGACTTTATCCATTTGAGTAGAACTCCATCTACGCCAACCATTCTTAGTTTAATAATAAGTATATCATGATTTATTTTATCAAAGGCTTTACTTAGGTCAGTGTAGACAGAATCAACCTGCAATCTAGAATCTAAGTTATTACGTAAATCGCTATAAGTAGAAAGATTTGTTTCAAGAGACCTCCCAGAGAAAAACCCATGCTGTTCGGGAATTATTTGACATTTAACTAATGCAAAAATATATTTATAAATTAACTTTTCAAACAGTTTGACAAGAACACATAATTTACTTATAGAACGGTAATTAGCAACATTGTTTTTTGGTCCACTTTTATGTACAGGAACAGAAGACAGTTTCCATTGGTAGGAAAATAACCATTGATTAAAGATTGATTATAGAGAATAAATAAAGGATGAGCAAGACCAATAGCACAATTTTTAGCCAGCAATGGAGGTAAACCATCAAGACAGGGCGTTTAAAAATTAAATCGTAAAGAAAACTTACATTTTTTCTATTATATTTATATTCAGCGCATTGTTCCGATTCCAAATAACATGTTCTGTATTTGCTTGTACCATTTAGTTATGTAGAGTGTTATTTGAGGCATTTATAAAATTTTGCGATCTGACTTCACTACATTAAATTACCTGTTTCATTCTGAAAACATAAACAAAAGTAATAAATAAGTATTTTTTAAGGAGAAATGAAATCAGCAGTAAATAGCAATAAATTAACTTAAGAAATTAATAATTGTTAAGTATCATTATTCATTACTTATTATTTTTTAAATTAAAACAAAATCAGGTTGGATAATTTTATAAATACCTCAAGTACAACCATTGATTTGGTACCCAACAGCATTGTCAATGTAATTGTCACAAGCGTAAGTTAACTACATCACCACTAATAATTATCCCCTTTCAATACGTTTGGAAGATTAGCCTGTACTACATTTCAAACTAATATAAAATTTATGCAACGTTCCTATTGCATCACAAAGATTATTATCTATTTTTGAGCAGATATTACATAGTTAGAGACTGGGGAGTTAGAGCGCTAATTAAACAGGGGGATTTGTCAGGTACGGGGACGAAGCTGGTGCTTTAGTGTTATGACAGAGGCTTTTTAAAACATTTCTGTAATAAATCAAGCACGTGATGGTTTCTAAGTCAGTGAAGTCTCCTCTTCGGTAACCGTGTCGCAGAGAGAATTATTTCGTTCTTTCTTGCGTAAAATTACTAATCCTAACGGTAAAGCTGTACTGGAATGGGAAATCAGGATCTGCATAAATTATAAAATGAAGTAACGTGGGTTCAGCACATTATATCCAATCTATTCGATTTCTGATCGTAAATTAATTATAGAAATGCATGCCTAACGATGATGGAACAATTTCAAAATTAGTTCATTAACGCTGTTGGGTGGAAGTAAATATGGGTTTCTAAGGAGACATTAAGCAAGGCCAAAATTAGCTTTGCTATACATGTGTTTGAGTTGTTTAATGTTATCTAAATGTTTAACTTTACACTAATTTTCTGCTTCTTGTACGGACTATTCCCAGGCGGATTTTCTATAGCTTTGGTATTATCAACAATTTCAAAAAAATGTTTAAAATAATTTTAACTTCAGATTCGTGTTCAGCGGGAAAAAATAGAAAAGAAAAATATAGTCTAACTCCCCGCACACGACTTTTTTTTGGACTTGTTTAAACTTGATGTGATTTTTATCATTTCTTTTCTCTAAAATTTGCTGTGCGACCCCCCATTTTGACTCCAGATTCGTGTTCAGCGGGGAAAAATACATGGAAAAAATGTAATGGGACCTTCAGCACACACCACTTTTTTTTTGTGGACCTATGTAATTATACAGAACAAAGCATATTTGACTGAACAAATTTTTTTCTCTGACCAACGGTAATAGAATTATGACAAATATGTAAAAAAGAAATTAGTTTTTAATTTCTAATAATAATAACAAAACCCTTATTTTGACCATAAAATACGTCCATGGATTTTTGACCTTTACTTAAGAAACACTCTGTATATATTGCTAATACAATAATTTCCCGATGAATTTTGAATGGAAACGTTGTAGCATTTCCAGTGTTATTACTAACCTTATTTGGAAATTTTAAATTCAACGAATGGACATAGCAAAAAATGCAATACATTTGGGTATATCATAACCCCTAGTTGGGAAATTCTACAAACAGTTATTTGATACCATTTAAGTTTATTTCCTATTTGCTAGTCAATATTAAAACACCCTGTACGTACTTATGCGAGTCAGTTCCACTAATTTTTGCATATTTTCATTAAATTTCGCCAAGTCTACCCAGCGCAGTTAAAAAAAAAATAATTTGAGTGGTTTCCTAACTTTATTAAGTATACTCGGGTGTTCTTTTACCGCTTTGTCTAGGAAGATTACAAAATTTATCGTTGAATCCGTCATACCCGCTCTCGATTATTATAAGATGGCGAGATGAGGGCTTATGGAGCATCAATAAATGCAGAAGTTATAATGAAATTTCTCCTCTAAGGCTCCGAAAACAAACAGAACAGTGATCAATGTGTTCCATCCGAGTCTTGTAAAAAGCATCTATAAAACTGATTAACAAGAAACCGGAGAAGGAAAAATAAAATTTCCAATTGTATGTTGTTATAATTTAAGTAAGCCACGATTGCCCCGGATTTTCCAACTGCGGATTCCAGTAAAAAATATAAAACCAATTATTTTACATTTCCACGAATATTAAATCCAATTTAATTATAACCATTTTCTAAATAAAATCTATAAATCGATTCGAAACAAATATCTAGATACCAGGGCGTCTTGTGGACTAATAATAGATGAAGTGGAATGATAAATGCACTGTAAAATATAATTACACATTTTAACACAAAAGAACACAATACTGTGTTAATTGAGGTCCACACGGGAGTGCATGTATCTTTACCCATTTGTCTGCAGTACTATCTACTTTATTATTTCAAACGGATATACCTCTAGCATATGAAACTAGAGCAAAAATGTATTTATCCACAGTCATATTATAATCGGACTGTTATTCATACATGTGACTATCTAAAGTGATACTTTATCCTTTATACAGTGTGGAAGAAAAGTATGGAATAAATTCATTATTTCTCAAACAATTAAGTTTTATGAAATTTCCTCGGACACGTCGATTTTGCTTTTTAAAAAGACTATTTTCTATACCAACGCATTTCCGACGTTCATTTGTTTTCGCGTGATGACGTCATCGGATATTTTTTTAAATAGAACCCCTATATTTTTCGGATTCTTGTAGAGCTTAACTTGCCGAATTCAAATATGTATAATAATCAACACTTTATTCTTTCAACTTTCCGAGAAAAAAATAATAACAGATCCAATAAAATCGGCTTGAAAAAAATGTGAATATTCCCATTTGTGTCTGTGATGGGCTGGTTGAGAGTAAAATGGATATAGTGAATTCATCGGCAGTATCACAAAATAAGGACTCTTTATTTTTAAAAGAATTTAACAAAAAGTAACTAACTAATTAATTAATAATTAAATTCTGGTTGCCTCAACCGTATTTGACCCCCTAATTTATTATTTTGTTTCATTAGATCTGAAAAGTAGCAGAGTGAGCAAGGCAGTAACTTATGCATCACATCTGAAATGAAAACGACGCTTTAATTTTTATTCCTGCGATTGTTTTCCTGGAACTACGTAGCCCTGGCAGGAGTAATTATATATGTATGTATGTACTTTACGATCTCGTATCAGCCGGGGGTGGGTTAAGTGACGGAAATGCGGTTTACAAATTGATTAACCGTACCACTTTGGAAAGAGCTCTTTGGTTGTAGCTGTGTAAGACTCGGGGGATGTAATTCGACGATCAACGCAGGCGCTGCACGGGGGCATCTATCTAGAGTTATAGGCCTACGGTTTGCACTCCCTTTCTGGGTTTTCTCAGTGGACCTTTCAAATTAACAGTGTGTATAGTTTCATTCCTAATTACTAAGTTAGCCAAAAGGTATTGATGTTTTTTCAGTAGGCGATGGAATACATAAAAATAATATTTAGTAGTGCATTTATTTATTTATTTATCAAGTTCGGACTTCAGCCCAAAACTGCACCCGCTAGTACATTGTGAACATAATATAAAAAGTGAGAAATTAACAATATAATGGATATATCAGTGAAAGAATAGATATCAAGAATTAATTATGTGAACTGGATATTTCTAATAAATCTTTTGAAATTACTAATAGTAGTATTGAAAATATCAAAATTTAAATCGGCAATGTAACTATTATAATTGATAGTCATTATATATATACAATGGATTATTTAAACCAAGATTGGTATATTGGGTTGATATATTAAATAAATTAGCCGTGCTAGTATTTCTAGAAGGTACATGAAAATTTAACAAAGAAATTAAGTAGGGACAATCTAACTATTTAATAACTGAAACAGAATCATAAAATCTGCGCGAATCCTCTTATGTTCTAATAGGATGATATTAAATTGTTGTTTTACGATGGATATGTCATCAACATTATAAGTACGTACCATTGACTTTGAGGTTAAGATAACGAACAAACCTGTTCTGAACCCTCCCTCTCCAATCTTAATTTGTAGATGTCATAATTAGGATTCCAAATGACACAAGCAAAGTTGAGTGCTATAAATGCTTAATATAAAGATTTAAGAGATTTTTCATTTCTAAATTCCCTGCAAGTCCTAAATATAAAACCCAACATTCCATTACACTTTCTACAAACATACTCAATATGATGACCAAAAACTCAACCTACTGTCGATGATAACACCTAAATATTTTATTTCCGAGACGCGCTCGATCTCCTCATTGCTGATCAGATAATTAAAAATGTAAGGACTATAATTTTTTGTAAAGGTGATTGAATGGTATTTATGGATGTTTAAAAATAATTTAAATTTACTGTAATACTGTACAATCAGCTGTATTGTTTATATAAATCAGAATTAAGAGGGGTCCAAGATGGGATCCCTGAGGAACACCAGATGTAATGCGTACTGAATTACCATTAATTGTTATTGTTATGCGACTTGGGATATAGGTATGTTAGGTTAAATCGGAATCTGTGGTTACATTTTTTCTACTTCATTTAAAAACATCCTGTACATATAATTGTCACCAGATATCAAAATAATTATGAATTAATGTACTAATTGGACGTTTTGGACATTGCAAAAGCATTAGGATTTTAAAGAAATTTCGACCTTAACAAATTTTTCCTTCAACTTCTACCCACATCCAATAGCACTGCAATTGAAAAAAATATATTTGTACGTTTTTTATCTTTAGCACTGGACTTTCCTCCACATAACGATTAAGGTTGAAATGAGCCTCATCCGTCATGACCTGAGCTTAATTTAGTATATTGTCATAGGTGTTAAATATTTATGAAACTGTTCAGAAAATTTTAAGTGCGGTCGTTATTCTGATTGTCTAAATTTTGTTATATTTACACGATGCTGCGATTTTTCAAATACATATACAGGGTATGACAAAACAGCAGGTCATTCGATAAACTTCGTATTTTTGGCGACAAAATATGACTATTTAACCCTACTTATCTATATACAAAAATACCTCTCTTAAAAGATACAGGGTGTTAAAGTCGAACTTTTAAAACTATTTTTTCAAAAACGGCGGATTTTTTGATGTGGAACGAGGATAGTTGAGTCGATTACGCCCTTTTATAGAAAATAGCGATTCTCTCGAGTGAAACGAGGATAGAGCGAGTAGGTTACACCCCTTTCTAGACATTTGACAAATGGCAGACGAAATGTGTTTTGCACGGCACAAACGTCAGAAATGTCAAACTAATTTGTTGTTGTTTATTCTCTTTTGTAGAAATTTAACAAACATCAAACGAAATGTCAAAATGAATTAAAACAGATTATGTGTTCTGAAACAATTTTCGGGCCCTTCCAGCTACGAGAAGTTGTTATTGTGTTGTCTGATATATATCCGAGTCCTTTGGTGATAATGGTATATACATATTTTTGTTACATATGTGGTAATATAGACGCTGAAGCTGAAAAAATATGGCAACAACATGTGCCAAGGTTGTAGTAGCTCGATTGGTAGCATTTAGATTTATTAGTCCAGAGGACGGTGGTTTGATTCCCGCACAAACCAACGTTTTTTATAATAAATTTTTGATTTTTTTTCTATACTTTTTGAACCTTCTAAAATGTCCAGCATGCCTTAGGTCTGGGTTTAAAATTCGATTTTATAACAAAAATTGCTTAAGTGTCAGTCAACTACGAGGCGCATGCGCCAATCAAAATCACCGAAGCGTCAAACGTATGGTCCGGTGGTGACATCTCGGAATAAAACGTAGGAAATTTGAAAAAATGGGCCGATTCTGCAGGCCAGCAAAGACCAAAAACTGTAAATTTGAAGTCTCTAGAAAGCTTCCCGTACCCGAGCGCTGGGGTTTGAAATCGTTTTTACATTGAATTTTGTATAAATACGAGTGAAAACGTGGTAAAAAGCTAGAAAATATGGCGGTAGTCACTTCATTGCCGTGTCGCTTCAATTTATAGGGTGATTCAAAAAGGCTTGATAGACAGTGTTAAATTAAAAATTGACAAAAAAAATAAATTCTAAATTCGAGGAAATTTTCGGTTTTTTCGCTTCGGAACGGTTGTCGAACGTGCGAAAGGCTGTTTCGTATACAAAGTGTTGAAAAAAATGTTAACGTTAAAAAAACTCAAAATAAAGAAAATACAATTTTTTTTTGATGAAACTAGTAGTATCAAGGATCTATTATGACACTAACTAACGGAGCAAATACAGAGTGTTTAAAAATAACGAACCATTCTCTAAAAGCCTTTTAAATGCATGGAATTAAAAAAAATGTATGAAACTTTTAGCATCACATAAAGACCACCCTATTCAATATTTAAAATACACAATATTGAAAAAAAATTAAACAAACTCGAGTTTTATTTAAATATAAATGGAACATCATACATAAGTCAACTAAGGTTTAAGGTTCAACTCGATTAAGTTTTTAATTTTTGGTCCTGATGGATTTCCTGATCCCTTCAAATGGACTTATCTTAGCAATTCTTATAAGTATTTAGACGATTTTTCCCCACCAAAGGAAGACTGGTGTGGCAGTAAACCAAGGCTATTCCCAGGACTGGTTGTGGATTTTGAGGTAGAGGGAAATGTCGATCTCTTCGAATGGAAAAATCGTGGCAAGTTTTGTAAATAATCAGAAGTATTTCCCCACCCAAAACTGGTTGGGCAGTAACCAAAGTTACTCTAAGGACGGGTTGTTGAGTTTGAGGTAGAGAGAGGTGCTATCCTCTTCAAATGGATAAATTTTGGCAATTGTAAGTAGTCAGACGTTTTTCCCCACCAAATACTGGTTTGGAAGTAACCAAAACTATGCTAAGGTGGACCAATGAAGTTTGAGGAAGAAGATGTATCCCCAGCTTGGTGCTTGGATTATACATCATGTCGCTGAGTGAGCGTACAAAATATTGCAGGAATGTAGATCCGGTGTTCATATTTGTGGCTTCAACTAGTGTCGCTGTAATTTTAAAGTTAGGCATTTTACACCTTGTTTAAGTTACTGAAAAGAACGGTACATTATTGGATACTAGAAAGTTCATCTTAGTAGTGTTAGTATTTATATTGCCAAAATGTAGTGTTTTTATATTTAAAATATTTATTGAATGTGTATCTCTTTATGGAAAGATTATTATTTCTTTGAATGTGTAGAGTTTTGTGGCTAACTACTGGGTTAACTCTGAAGTTGTTCGTGAGACTCATCATCAGAATGGGATATCAGGTGCTGCGCGTAGCTTCTATGAAATTTCAGTCGGACCCAGACGGGAGGAGTCCTTAATCCATCCATACACGACACTTGCGGCGCTAGGGCTAATCCGATAAACATGTGCCGGGGACAATGTCTGTAAAAACATCTAGAAGGCCAATTTCGGATGTAAGGACTCACGTTGACAGATGGGACTTTTAACAAACCTTTTCAAGGAATTGGTGTAAGGGGTAGACCAATATCACCGGATATAAGTGATAGCTATAAAAATTAAAATGACAGACCCGTGCTGTGTTTTCCGGAACAACTTGATTAATTTACCATAGATGAAAATATACAGGGTTATTCAGAACTTATCAAAAAAAATTAGGAATAGACTCGCACTTGATAGGTATCATTTTAAATGGCTAGAGACTACAGCAATGCATAGATTGACACTGATAGAACTTGCCGCATCTATTCTCAAATTTTTTTAGATACGTTCTGAATCACTCTGTTTAATAGCAACAAGCAATTTTTATTGCGGTGAAAATAAAAATAAAATTGGTTGTTTGAAATTTCATGGTTTTTGAACTATTTGCATCATCTCTTCATCTACAAGTTGATATAGATATTATTAGTAGTTGGTGTTCCGAATGGTGCATACCTCTAGATCCTTCTAAGTGCTATGTACTCCATATGTCTAGAACTAATCTTACGCTAGTATACAATGTAGGGGATACAGAATTACCTAGCGTTTCACAACAAAATGATCTCGGAATAATTATAATGGAAAATCTGTCATGGAGTACACAAGTTGCCAAGGCAGTGAAAGTGAAAATTTGTCGGTAACTTTACACTTTTAGAATTTATAAATCATATATTCGCTCTCATTTGGAGTTCGCGGATCCTGCATGGCGAACTGTACTGCTCACAAGTAATGTTTGACTGAAATTCTGACCCCCGTCTCAAGCAATTCATTCAAATTTAAAAAGGAAAGCTTTCGTACACGTAACAGAACATTTTCTACCTAACAGGATATTAAATATATTGAACAATTAATTAGATAATGTGGTTACAGCACCATTTCTAAATTCTTTTGTTCTTAGAGCTTGACAAGATTTTAGCTTCATCTCTAATTATTTCTTAATAATAATAATATTGAAATAAAAATCTTCAATTATTCTTGAAAAATGCAATAAACACTGTATTTCATAACACATCTGAGAAGGATTGTAGAATCTTTTAGGAAAAACTGTCCGTAAACTTTATCGCAATATCGCTGTTACACGCTGTATGACAAGAAAAGCAAATTGAAATCGACCCTGTACGATCCTTGCCGTTATACATGCTGAATGATAAAGTGTTTGGATAAACTTTAATTGAAAATTCTGTAGAGCAGCACAGAAATTTGTTTCTTCGATGTTTGAATTACTTATAGACCATTTTATCAATATCGCGACTTAGGAGAATCAACTTGACAAGCTCGGCTCCTTGTGACTAGCTTACTTCTCTATAATTGGATTCCGTGTTTGGTCTCATTCACCTACGATTGAAAATAAGCCACTAGCCCATTCGAGAAAAGTAAGACGCTTTTTAAATTGTAGACTTTCAGAATTTATACAAAGACAAATCTGCTTCTCCAACAGATAGATGTACAATAGGTGCTAGAATTGGTGGTGGAGTTTCGAATGTATTTAAAGGAAAAGGCGAAGAAGAAAAGAAGCCATTAACTTGTCTTAGTATGAAGGAGAAACAACGTAACAAAAGTAACATTTCATTGGATGCGCACAAAACTATTTACATATGCCATGCCTTACAGTATTTAGAACTTAAAAATAAAATTGTAAATGTATATACTTGTCAAACTTTAAATTTGTTTCTGTTTTTACACCGTACAAAATTTCACTGAAAATCAACACGAATGGTTGTCAAAACAAGTCCACACCCGATTGTGTTAAAATAATAACACAATTTATTGAGTAATATTCACTCAGATAGCTCTTTTAAGGGTAACACTGAACAATTTTTGAGTTAGATTTCTAAACTATGTGTTATTCTAAACATAAAATTGAGTTATATTATTACTACTTCGTTATATTTTCACAAGATGTATACAATTTAAAGCAGTAATGAGTTACTTCAATTCAATGCCGGTCGCGGCATTAGTCCGCGGAGTAGTAGGTCGCTTTCTGTAAGTCGAGCCGCTTAGGCCAAGCAGGAAGTAAGCAGACCACTTATATCTCACCTGCAGTTTATATGTGAACATACAGAAGGAACAGCCAGTTCAATTGTCGGTCATCTCATCTATGGCATACTGATGAGGGCTAACAAGTCCGAAACCGGTCTATGTCTGGTGGTGTGTCCGACAAGGGTTCTTGGCTGTTCACACAGATACTGCAGGAGTAATTCAATGCCGGTCGGGGCATTAGTCTGCGGAGTAGTTGTTTCCTGCAGTATCATTTACACAATACACTTATGTCCATCTAAACAATGTGTAACATCTACAACGATTAGCCTTACCTTGTATAATATTATACAGACTTTACAAAGTAAGTTTGCAGAATAATTTACAAAGCATTTTTATATAACATTTTTACAGGCTTACTTTTCATACATTTTGCACTTTATTTTGATAATGTAAAATGTGTAATAAATCTAGGTATGTTATATTTTACAATTTTACTGTATTTTCTCCAGTAGGTACTAATATAAAAATCGCCCGTGTTGAATACAATATAATTAAAACTTGGTGAAATTTTGCAGCAAGATATTACAAAGTAAAACGATACGATATCCGAGGATGATCCGTTTGAGCCAAAATATTTAAATGCTCCAGCTTTGATGAGAAATGTCGACACACACTCTATGAACAGCTGATATCAGATGACCGAATTACAGAAGCTTGAGTGCCTAGCAACGTTTAAATTCGAATCCCTCACGAAATTATTCATGAGCATCTACATTCGTTGAAATGCTTTCCTATACTTGATCTTAATCTAATTTATTGTTTTTCTCAACTAAATATTGGGACTTGTTGGAAATGGGAGTAGATAGTTACTCTCTTATTATTATAGAGTCTAAAAATGTTAACGTGTATCTACTGCATAACATATCCCGTTTTTAAGGGCAAGGAGAATGATGGTTTTGGTGCTATCTCTATTCTCTTCCAAACAGTCTATCCTACGCATACGGGGATTTAAACTTACCCTCTAACATAAGATGTAATGTATTAACTTAATAAACATGCGTCTGGCAGCAAGAATCACATAATTATTAAAATATATAAGCAGGTGTCTATTTCCCGTTTTTAACATTACCATAATTATTAGTGACAATGTGGTAAGCTTACGGTATTGTTAAACGTAGTTTATTTCTTTGTTTACAATATAGATCCGTCGTGAAAATTACGGCGATAATGCTGTTGGTCGCGTCCAGATAGAGGGTCTTACTTGAGGCATTTGTTTTAATTTGAATAATAATAAATAAAAGTAATGGCTTTTTACTACTGATTTCATTTCTCTTATTTATTACTTTTGTTTATGGTTTTCAGAATAGAGATTGTAGATTTTTAGAATTTATACAAAGACAAATCTGCTTGTCCAACAAATAGATGGTACAATAGGTGATAGATTTGGCGGTGGAGTTTCACAAAAAAAAACACAATTCGTCGATCTCTCTCAAGCCTAAATCCGAGAACTCCGCAGTTAAAGTGTTTTTACCCTGATAGGAGCAATACAGAAAGGTTTCAGAAGTCGAAACCATCACCATCGGTTTCCTCACGCTCATAAACGGGAAATGGAATGTCTTGCAAGGATCATGATTGATCTAATATAAACTTTGTAATTTATATTTCGAGATTAAAAATATGTTTTATTATCTACATCTATCGGCCTATTGATGTAGCTTGTTCTACACCGCGTAATCATGGTCCCTTCTGTTGGGTTAGACAGACTAAAACAGCTAGGATTATTCATCAGATACCTCACTTATAGCATACTAATGAGAGCTAATAAGCTCGAAACAGGTATATATCTGGTGGGCTACTGACGAGAGACTCTAGCTGTATACTGGTCGGGGCATTAGCTAGTTTTTGGCGATTTTAACCATGAAGAATTATTTTTTTCTATAATAACTATGCATGCGTTTTCAAAGCAGAGTAAATGTGCTAAAATTTGAGTTTCCGTCTATGTAAACCCAATAGTTACCGAAATACGCTTTGTAAAGTTTACCAATTTCTTCGAACCCCAAATTAACAATATTATGTTGTTTTATAGGAATTTCAACCCTGTACTGTAATTAATTTGCTTCACACTAGCAGTCAACACGCATTAATTTAATTTAGGATTACAAGTTGCTAAAAAACGAAATGCATTGAAATTTGTATATGCAAATATCTCGATAAACAAGCGATATGGAAATCGAACAAGAGTAATTTTTTTTATGAAACAAAGCACGTTTTTTCCTATTTTCAATACATGTTGCCCGTATTTCTAAATACAAAAAAAATCCTTTTTTATCAAAGGAACAGGGCATAACTGACGCCCTATATATGCAACGCCAAAATTAGTTAAAAATTCTTATTCGCCGTGCCAAAAAACATAATTGTGCCAATTTTTTTTAATACTCCGACAGGTTTCAAAGTTATTGAGATATTTCAAAATAAAATTCTAGCATTGAACGCCCTGTATTTTTGAAACCAGCAACATTCGGATAAGGCATATTTGGCTCAATCGAATTATTTTGTTCACGAGTATCTCCAGCTTCGAGATTTCCCAACCTTTCACAAGCACCCTGTATATGCGTTTAATAATGCTAAAAAGTCTAAATTATTAGTTTTTTTGAGGTTATGGCAAAACCCTGACGTGATGAGGTTAAACGGACCCCGGATTAGGATTGCGCGACCCCAAAAACATAGTAAACATGATCTGACCTTCAGATATTAGATTTTTTTGTGGGACTGTGTTATTTTAATCTCAATTTCAAAAAATCTATTCAGAATTAAAATATATTTGTTTTAATTCGGCCATATCTATTCTTACCCATAATCTAGGTAACTACCTAGAATATCAATCAAATAACTATTTGAAGGGTCTGCTAGAACAAGTTTGTTTCTTCTTAGTTTTCACCATGCAGAACCCTGAGATAAGATTTATGGGGACGCCGGTCATCTACCCACTTATATAATATTTACAAAACATGATATCTACATTTAGCACTTAAAAACAGACACAAATTTGTAACGAATCAGTCAATAACATCGATTCAACGTATAACATTGTGGGTGCCAACCAACCGCAAGCAATAATAAATATTAGTACACAATACACTGTCCTTATTGAAATCACACTACCCCACAATTGATTTAGGAGTTAACAGTTTGGGTTTTGTGTTCAAAGTTTAAGTTATAGGGCTATATGCATTTAATAGTACTGAAACGCCTAAATTATTGGGGTTTTTGAAGTTATGACCCTCACGCGATGGGGTTAAACAGACCCTGGATTCGGATTCAGGGACCCCGAAAACATATAGTAAACATGTCTGAACTCCAGATCTGAGAATAACATTTTTATTGTGCGGCTGTGTAATAATTGACTATACAAAAAAATCATATTCTGAAAAAAGAAGAAAATAAAAAATATATGTTGTATCAATTAAAATAAAATTAAACATTTGGAAAAATAACAAATGAAATAATTATCTATATGTTTAATTTTATTTTAATTGATTTTCTAAGCAACACAAGAAATGTTCTTTATTTTCTTGTTTTCTCCTCAACAATATAATGTTTTTGTCTAATCAATTATTCAGTATATTTAGATCCTGGTGACTGAAAAGCCACCCTGGAACAAGCAATGGCTTACTCCAGTCTTAATAATTAAAATACCCAAATGGTAAATTTTCCAGATTTATTTAATTTTCGCGGTTTCTCGTTTTACGTGCAATGCGGAACAAATATCAACAGTAAAAAATATACGGTCTGTTTCAACGCAAACGTTATGTGGGTGTAGAGAAACAATGGCTCTATTCTCGAAGTAAACAGCCGGTACAATAGTTGTGTAAACTAGGCAAATGAGAAACTTTACAATGCAATTATTATAACAATGGCTGCTATTGCAGCTCATGATATGTATTTGAAAAGATTAATCGATGTGTGAATAGAGTATAGGTTCAAAAATAAACCAGAATGCATTGCAATCTGATTTATTTTAATTATGCATTGCTTTATTCCGATCAATTCCTATAGTTTCACGATATTTAAGGGCGCAGTGTTCTTGAAGTAGTGTTTTCTACAAACAATTTTGAACATTCAAGAACTGAATAATATAGAGCTTACCAAATAATAGGAATGTTATCTCATGCCACCTACGAATATTCAGAGGGACAGAAGTAAAACAAGTACACAGGGTGATTCAGAACTTATAACATGTGCCAAATGCAGCTACTTTTACCGCGGTGTGCAGTACATGCAAGTGTAGTGCAACGCGAAGGAAATTTGAAACCGAATCTTAAGGAAATCTGAAACCGAATGTTAAAGAACTGGAGGTCCAGGACGTCCACGGCGTATTGCAGCAGTGTGGTATATCATACACGAGGCTCAATTATATCCATACTATGTACAGCGTGTCCAAACATTAATACCAAGGGATTGGGCGAGGAGGACCGGTACCATGGCCGCCACGATCTCCTGACTTGAACTTATTTTTGTGGGGATATATAAAAAATTAAGTGTATCATAACAAATTAATTTTATTAATTAATAATAACAATAGCTGAAAAAGCTGTTGATTTGCTGATATATATATATATATATATATATATATATATATATATATATATATGGTTGTAAAATTTCTCCGGGTTCCTTTCCGCGATGAATCTGCATGGTCCTCAAAAGAACCATTTGTTTGACAACGTTTCGGTAAAATCTCATTTACCATCTTCAGGTCTTCTTACTTCTGCTTCGCGTTACTACGTTCGGCTTACTGGAAGATGTTTGTCCACTTGGTGAGTTATATACTGTGCTTCCGTTCCGGTGTGTGGTTTTCTTCGCATGGCTGCGCGTCACGGGTCTTGCGTTTAACGGTGCTGTGGGTTCTTGTGTTCTGCTTGGCCTACTCTCAGCGTTACGTATCACTGGTTTATTGATCTTCTTGGTTTTCAGGACAGGTTTCCAAGCTGTTGGTAATCTTTGGGTATCGTCACCACACCAACAGCTTGGAAACCTGTCCTGAAAACCAAGAAGATCAATAAACCAGTGATACGTAACGCTGAGAGTAGGCCAAGCAGAACACAAGAACCCACAGCACCGTTAAACGCAAGACCCGTGACGCGCAGCCATGCGAAGAAAACCACACACCGGAACGGAAGCACAGTATATAACTCACCAAGTGGACAAACATCTTCCAGTAAGCCGAACGTAGTAACGCGAAGCAGAAGTAAGAAGACCTGAAGATGGTAAATGAGATTTTACCGAAACGTTGTCAAACAAATGGTTCTTTTGAGGACCATGCAGATTCATCGCGGAAAGGAACCCGGAGAAATTTTACAACCACATATAACACCTGGAAGCCTACGAACTAACATATATATATATATATATATATATATATATATATATATATATATGTATATTTATTTCTTTTCTTGGAGAATTCATCCAATATTTTGTCGATTAATTTTTTATTAAACTTTAGTGCCGTACGGGTCGCTAACTGCATGCTTTATTTTGCGCAAAGTCAGGATTCACAGTGGATCAGTTTCCAGTGTCGTGCAGAATACCACAGCATACATAGCAAGCTTTGGTTATTTTGAGACAAGTGTATTAATTACAACCTAACTTAGACATGTCAAAATAATTATTTAAACTAGCTTTCTAGTAATTGTTTGTTGTTAAAATTTGTGTCAGTTGTATAATGAATTACTTCACTCTCAATATAATCATTAAAAAATATTTTTCCTATTTACAGTTACCAAATTATTGATTTATTTTTCCGTAAGTAGCTTCCATATTCTCACGATTTTGCCTAGAAAAGTGGAAGAGCAAACTATACTATAAACTGACTATAATACAATTTGTAGTACTTAAATAATACTACAATTGTCTCTGTAGTTTTGGCAAGGATGATAAAAGAGCTGTATTATAAATATTATTATTTTGCTCTATACGCTCATTTTAAATTTTACAATGTGACATTCATTACAAAATATAGTAAAAAGTTACACAATTATATTAAAATTTACAACAATTCAAGTACTGTCATATTTTCGCATTTACCACAACGCCGAACTTATATGGTTTACTACTTTTTTAGTTTATTCTAGAGAAATACAGTGGCTTTAAGTGATGGTTAAAAATTTTAAAATAATACTGGCACCTCCGCCATTTATTCGAAAAATTTAAGTAGATAATGCAGGGTGTCCCATAATGATGTACGCTTCTTTGGAGGGTGTGTTTCTTGGGTCATTTTATCTCTCTATCTTTCTATAAAATTTTTCGATTTGAGCCCTCCCTGACGAGATGAGAGCTTCTAAAAAAATTTAAAAATTTCGGTTTTCATTTTTTTTCTCAAAAACTGTTAAACTTATAAATCTAAAAATCTGTGACTACATTTAGTTAATTAAGTGTAATTGTTGAGTATGATTTTTATTTTTACCAAATGTCTACAAGGGCGGCAACCACCAACCTCTGTTGTTTTTTTAATTACAACTTTTTATTCTAAACGTTTCTCGCTATGAAAAAATTACAGTAAATATAACAATCAATTTACTAAATTTTTGCCCTCTTAGTATTTTTATGCAAATATATGCGAAGTATTTCCAGAGTTTATGTAAACTTTTTTGTTTATTTTTTCACATAGATCCTGCCCCTAGATTTACTTAAAATCATTCTGTAACACCCTGTATATTTAGATTAGGCTTGAACAGTGTTGGTCAAATAAATAAATAAACAAGTAAACAAATAAACAAGTACATGGGTAAACGGGTAAACAGATACTTGAGTAAACAGATAAACAAGTAAATAAATGTTTATTGATTTGAGCAAACCGCCGGTTTTGTTTGGGTAATCGAAAGAAATTTAGACTTGTTTAAAGAATATGAACGTCTACTGAACTGCGTACGTGAAATATAGCGAAGCTACATCTAGTGGCCATTAGCTACTCCATGTTGGATTTGAAAGGCAACAAAATGTGGTCTACTATACTGGTTTTTACTGCTGCTACAACTTACTACTAACAAGCTCTCTCAGTTATTGCTATTAATTCATAAAATTGGTTCAAAAAACATATTCACAATGAAAATTATTGAGATTTACTACTTTCTAAATGATATAATAATGTAGTCATATTCATATTCGATTATTGTTGCTATCCTTTATCTACAAAATTGGAAAACTTGTTGGTTTTGATGATAATATAAAATTAATGACATAAATGATACACAAGAACTTCAATAATAAAAATAGTCAACACAATTTTCAAGGTACAATCTTATAGCAGCGCCGTGTAATACTGTGTCGCCCTGTATATTTCATTATACGTATCTCGAAAACTAGTGGCTATAAACCCTCGGCTCATCAAGGCTTTTGGACCTAAAATGAACTTAGTTATTCAGTCCTTACTCCTTAGTACCTGTTATTAAAGGATATTTCTTTTTGTAGCAGGAATAGCTCTTGAAATTTAAAAAGCTTTTATGATATGACTTGAGAAAAGGATTTTGTTGTGAAATTCGTCTAGAAAATTCGCAGCTCGAGATCCCCATATATCCGAGCATCTCTCACATTGATCCCTTAAACTATTTTTTAGCATTTATTAAAATGATTTGTTAGATTTACGAGCGGCAGTATAAAAAATGGTACATCGTTCATTTTACTTACAAATCTGGGTTAGCATCGTTTTTTATAAGTTGCTGATAGCATCTTTAACCTTTGGTTACACAGAAAAGTATATATGGAAAATGAACAAAAAATTTACTATATAGAAATATAGAACGACTTCTTTACTTACTTTCGGTTTACTTTGTCTTGCTTCATTTGGGGTGGGAGTTATGGATAATTAAATTAAATAGAAATAGATACATTTCTAAATGATAAGGTAGCAATAACGAAAAAAGTTGCTTATGAGGCAAGTCTTAGGGGTGCCTTTTACCCCTTACAACCCTAGAGGAAAATCAACTAATTGTTTACTGAACGCCTTTTCGATAGCAGAAGTGTCTACCTACACTGAAAGACCTGTGTACTACAATTTGTTGTGATTATAGAATTGTTACCAAATACTACATATACAGGGTGATTGGGGGGGGGAACCCTCAATATCCGAAAAAAATGTTCTGGGGACAAAAGTGAACAAAAAAGAATAATACTGAGATAGCAATGAAAATATTTGTACCCGAGTTAATTTATTGTAATGCATCAGTAGAGAAAAGTTTTTATTCTGAAGGTATTATAAATTATAACATTGATCAGCTCGTTTGTAGATCGCACGGGTATCTTGTTGAAGTGCACGGTGATTTTCTCTGATGAGTGTTGCACAATTGACAATCCGATCGAATAGCGCCTCTATTGTGTTCACTTTTGTTGCATATGCTATTGATTTAAACCATCCTCAAAGGCAGTAATCAAGGGGAATCAAATCTGGTGACCTTGGTGGTCCATTTTGGAAACCACCTAGGCCAATCCAGCGTTGTGGAAAGCGATTGTTAAAGTGGGACTAAAGTGGGCAGATGCATCATCAAGCTGAAAGTACATGTTTTGCCTAATATCCAATGGAATATCGTCAAGTAAATCAATCAAATTATTTTCTAAATATTCTACATATCTAGCTCTAGTAAGACGATCATCTAGCACACCTGGGCCAAGTAATTGATTTTTAATCATACCACACCACACGTTTATGCTGAACCGATGCTGAAAGTTACTTTCAGCTTGCCTCTCAGATACAATTCTCACACTGATGTGTGTATAGTCAGTCGTATAGATTGCTACTATAGACATTATGCAGTAAAATGATTTGAAGCAAAAATACTGTATAAGAGCAGACACAAGAACGTTCTGAAAATAGTTTAAATAATTTCTATAAAGCGTTTTTCTTGTTGGGATTACAATATTCTCACAGGTACTTTAACATCAAAATGGCAGCTGTTAACAAAAAAGTATCAAATGGAAATTGCTGTCATATAACCGCTACATATCATTTATTATAAATTTCCACTTTTATAATTGTGAATTAAAAGACTTGGAGTGCTACTTGGGGTATTTTTTTCACTTAAAAATGACGTCTGGATAAGAATTTAAGTTTTATCAACAGTCAGACAGCGCCCTCTTTGGCCAAACTTGATTTAATACATAAAGTATAAAAATGTCCTAAAAAATGTTTCCCTACCAAATTTGATGACAATAGGTTTAGAAATACTCAAGTTAAAAAATAATTTCAACTTTGACACCCTGTATCTTTTTTCGCAGTAACATTTTACTAAGACATATTTTGCTAAATCTTCATATTGTGTGCCAAAGATATCGCTCCTGCTTTATGGCCAATTATTAATGGTCCACTCTGTATATACATTCAGTGTAAGGTAACTTGCATATATTTCCTGAATAAATTTTCAGTATACCATTAAAAGCGATAGAAAACACAAAAATAAATATTTTAATACAGCAATAAAGTTATCGAGATGTACAAATATTCTAGAAACATATTTGTACCACATTTTCTAATAGTTTTAATATCGGAAAAAATAAATTGCGCTATTAAAATCATAGATATCTTTGTAGGTAAGTGAAAAATTGTTTCATTTGACTTTGTAACATTTTACAACTCACAACTCACTTCGCCTAGTCATTTGCAGACGTTGGCAAATAAAATACCTCCAACTTAACTTGGTTCTTGCATTTATTAAAGATAAATAAACAGCGTACAGAATTAAACATTGCTGCAATATCAGGAGCTTTGTTTCAGGCGGTTTGGTTTTATGTGTATAAAATATTCTTGTTAGTTTTTAAATTTGCCGAAATATTACCAGGAAATAATTAAACATTTAAAGTAAATGAATTGTAACACTTATTCTTATATTCTTGCCTAGTGACTGTTATACCTGGCTAATTAATTTTACAAGTCTATGTGGTAATTTTTGGCATACTTTTTTAAGACAACATTCATATACTTATTGACCAAGCTCAGCCATTTTTTTAATCTCAACTAAAAGAAAATATATAAATAAAATGTTCTATATACGTATAAATGTAGTTCCGTGGTTTGTCTATATATATTTTTACTTCGCAGCTTTGAAAAGTATAGAACAATTCATTTTTGTTTAAATTGCCACATCCACCATCTTTCTTAGCGGAAAACTAATAGTATAACATCAGTAGTGATCCCCCTCCTATTGATTTAGTGGAAGTGGGCACAAAAACATCCCAATTTTCTTCCTTTAAATGTCAAAACGGACAAGGCGATCGATTCCGTTGTAAACGGGGAGAGATAAATAATGGAAATTAAACGTTCCAAACTTTATCATGGAGTTTTTTAAAGGCAGCACATTTATTAGCTGATAAAATAGCCCCGTAATTACTTTATAATACAGAATTGTCACCTCTAATCAATCGTTGACGAAGTTGTTTCATTACAGGCTGCAATAGCGAAGGCTAAGAAGAACTATACAGTGCCTTCGAAAAGTAACGAATAAATTCATTATTTTTGAAATTGAGAAGTTTTCGAAAAAATCCTCTGGCACGTCGATTTTGTTTTTAAGTAAGGCACTTTTTGACATAGACCCACATTTGTGACGTCATCGTTGTTCGAGATATGATGTCATCAACAATTTTTTTAAATGGCAACCCCCAATTTTGACCATGCCAAGAAAATAATGTTTGAAGATTTTAAAATTTAATTTTCACAATACTGAAAATGATAATGATTACATAAAAAATCGACTAAATTAAATGTTCAAATTGTGCACCGCTGGCTGCCTGACAGTAGCCAAGACGATTAATAAATTCTTTTTGGACATTATCAATAACTTCAGGAGGTATACGATGTATCTCGTAACGAATTTTTGCTTTTAAATCTTCTAAATTAACCGGTCTAGTAATGTATACTTTGCTTTTTAAGTATCGGCACAAGAAATAATCTAGGGGTGTCAAATCTGGCAAGCTAGCCAACTCAATCGGCCCCGTTCTCCCTATCCAACGATTAGGGAACAGCTCATCTAAATAAGCATGGACAGGTGTTCCTTAATGGAGAGGTGCACAGTATTGTGAAAATTAAATTTTAAAATCTTCAAACATTATTTTCTTAAAATTTTTGTTATGTATTTGGCTGAAAAAATGTTAATGTTTTGTTTCATGTAATTTTACAGGAAAATAAAACACTCATACTTCCGACACCCTGTATATGTACACACAATATTTTTACCATATTGCTTTTTCGATTCTGTAGTCCCTTTAACAAGCATTTCTCCACATGAGTGTATTATGTATTATATTTCCCTAATTATTTATTTTTAATTCACTTAACTGCGAATAAATTAGGTTTTTTTTATTCTATCTCTCAATGGTCCGCCGCACATCGTTGTTTTTGCCCAGCGTTTCTGTAAATTTTAATTAAACTGGAATATGTCAGATAAATCATTTTTACAAGGGAATCATATAATTCTGTTTACCAGCTGCACTTCCGTCCTGTATATTAAACACTCCATGTTTAAACAAAACTGCTGCTTGATATTTGCATAGCTCTGCTATTAATCTCCTAGCATGCCCGCTGAGAGCGTTTCACATCCAAAACAAAATAGTGAGCCAGGATTATGCTTCGATATCTCCGAATATATGACCGTTTTAATTTGTTAATTAGGAAACTTGAAGAATGTTAACATACACCGGGTAGAAATAAACGAAATATGCATGTGTAGTACTCTAAATAATTTAATTTTGACACGAAATGTACATAACAGATTGCATTAAATAAAACTGCAAACAAAATGCGTTGTGTACAAGCTTTTCATGCGAAAATGGGGATATCGCATGACTTTTCCAAATACGTGCAGGAGAAAGAATGTAATATTTTAATCGAAATGACGTTTGTCCTAGACAATTTGACATGTGACGTCATACGCCTTTTTCACGCGTATACAACAGTGTGCTTTAATACATATCTGCATACGACTGTAGCAATATAACGCAATAACATTTAGAAGATTGTAAATGATACTGCAGGAAACAACTACTCCGCGGACTAATGCCCCGACCGGCATTGAATTACTCCTGCAGTATCTGTGTAAACAGTCAAGAACCCTTGGTGAGATGACCGACAATTGAACTGGCTGCTCCTTCATATGTATGTTCACATATAAATTGAGTGCAGGTGAGATATAAGTGGTCTGCTTACTTCCTGCTCGGCCTAAGCGGCTCGACTTACAGGAAGCGACCTACATTGCATATCTCACCTCAACATTTAGAAGAATTAATTTGTCATTTCTGATAATATTAGGTGTTATTTTGTTAAATAGACAGTTGAGTGTGGTTAACCACATCATCACTAATAATCATGGCATTACCTATACAGTATTTAGACTATGACCCAAAAATGCCACAAAAACTCAAAAATATAAGAAACAAACGCCTGTATACATGCCTGTTTTACTGAGTACATAATTAAAATATTCTTATACTTACATTTTTAACTACATTTGAAAAATATGCATGAGAACTTTTTCAATAACTAACATTATTTCACATATACAGGGTGTCTACTTTTATTTCTGTACAAATCCGTAAAAGCTTATTCTTCAAGATATATATTTTTTAATTTTGAATGACGAAAACCGCTTCCTTTGACTCTACCACGGCATTTAAGATGGCGATCCAAGACCTGCTATGATTTTTTATACTCCCGAAATTCAATAAAAACGTTTAGCGATTTTTTTATTTAAAATCTGATAAGGTGGTGTTAATCAAGATAACTCAAAACCCCTATGTGTAAAATTTGAACAAAAACTATACAGAGTGTTTTTTTCTACAACTTCTTAAAGTTTTATTTTTGTAAAAATTCCTGAAAACTTTATTTTTTAAAATAACGCAACAAATATATTTTTAATTTAAATGTCATCCAAAACCGCTACTTCTAATCTTATCACGGCGTTTAATAAGGCGATCCAAGGCCTGCTATGATTATTTTTTACCCTCCGAATTCAATAAAAACGTTTAGCGATGTTTTATTTAAAATCTGATAAGGTGGTGTTACTCAGGTTATCGCAGAACTATGTGTGAAATTTGAACAAAAACTATACAGTGTTTTTTTCTACACGTTCCAAAAGTTTTAATTTTATAAAAATTGGTAAAAACTTTAGTTTCCAAAATAACGCAACACATATCTTTATATTTTAAATGGCATTGAAAACCGCTCCTTCTGATCCTATCAGGACGTTTAAGATGGCGATCCAAGGCCTGCTATGATTATTTTTATACTCCCCGAATTCAATAAAAATGTTTAGCGATTTTTTTATGTAAAGTCTGATAAGGTGATGTTACTCAGGGTTCCGCAATATCCCTATCTATGAAATTTGAATAAAAGCTATACATAGTGTTTTACTCCAGATGTTCTCAAAATTTTATCTGTACACATTCGTAAAACTTTAGTCTTCAAAATAATACATTTTTTTTTTGTTTTAAATGGCATCGAAAACCGCTTGTTCTGAAACTACTATGGCGATCTAAGACCTTTTATAATTTCTTATACCACCGAAATTTAAAATAAACGTTTAGCGAATTTTTGATTTACAATATTTTAAGTTGGGGTTAATCACAACTTACAAATTTTAATGAAAATCAAACTTTGAGAACCTGTAGAAGAAAACACTCTGTATAGTTTTTATCCAATAGAGGTTCTGAGATGACCTGAATAACTCCACCTTATCAGATTTTAAATAAAATATCGTTCAACTAAGTTTTTATTGAATTCGAGGGATATAAAAATAATCATATTTATGAATTGTATAACATTTAAATTAGAATAAGCTGCAAGTGCACATGTGATAAAATATAATATTACTCTTACTGTTTTATGAATATCCTACAAAAAGCCCTTAACTAAACGTATTAGGTTAGAGGTTAGATAAAAAAAAACCTCGCTTTTTTGTTGCGCCCCGTATAAGCTCAAATTAAATTCCGAACAAAAATTTCCGACAGGGCATCCGTTCCTGAGAAATCAATGTACAATTTAAAAAAAAGATCATCAAAATCAAATGAGCGGTTCGCGAGGAAGCCAACTTTAAAATTAGGGCTACTTTTTAGTGGCCGGTTTTTTTGCCGGTGAGTTTATAATGTAAATTAAAATTTTCCAGTAAATATTATGTAAAAATAGCTTAACAAAACATGGAAATTTCCACCCATTTGTTTGAGTGTAGGTTCCATTATTCTTAATTTAATAACAAATGCAAATGATATGGTGCAAGAAATTAGAATCTCTCCTTATTTGTACAACATTTAAACTTTTTTATCATATTTCAAGGATGATATGTGCCTGAGAATTTCAGTATAAACAGAACATTGTGATATTTGGAATATAAAATATTAAGCAACATACAATGGTATCCAAATGACATGCAAATTTTGGGAAATCCCCTAATTATCCTTCGCCTGCTTCCTAACTATTAGGGAGGTAAACGTGAAATGTTTTTATGATACTTAGCAGCTGTGGGCATAGCAGGGGCATTCAAGCTGTATCACTGTTCCCCGTCTGTTCAATTATTGCCAGCTATTAGTCGCAGCAGTTCCGTAATTGTTAAACAATTCTCCGATTTGAACCTACGTAGCAGGATCAAGATCTTGCAGGAATTACGACCAGGCAGTCGGTGGGGTACGGCTTTTAACCTTGATGTTCCCATGTACAGGGCCAGAAGCTAAAAGATGCTCCAATTTGAGTCCCCTGAATGGGTTAAATATTTGTTGCAATAAGCTCAATTTTCAATCGAAAGTATTATCTTGGGGATTTGACAGAAACTACTAATGACGTCATCACTTATATTTTTGCCAGAAACAGACCCAAATTTTTTCCTGTTAAGTTCCCCTTTTTCTAATAAATTTTTATTAGAGAATTTTTTCGTTCTGAAGAGTTTCAAAAGAAATACCGCGTAAAAATCCACTACATAAGTGGTGGAAGGATCAAATGTCAACCGGTATCAATCTCTCACATTGACCCAAGCCAATATTCTTCCACCCTACCATACCCACAGAGAGGGTGCCAATCCTCTCAACGAATATAGCTTATATACGGTCTACCGGCAGCGGGGCACGAACCCACGCCGATTTAGTCACCCCGATTCAAGTACTGACGCCTTAAACCGCGCGACTACTGACCGATATGTCACAATTTTAATACAATTTGTAGTTAATACTGTGTCTCTATAGTTTTGTTAATGGTTCACCACAAATGTTGTATTAATATCATCTATAAATATGATTATTTTGTACTATAGCCGCATTTAAATTTTGCAGTATGACATTTATAATATATAAAATATTAATAATTTTAATTCGTGCAGATCTATAAATGTATAATTTAAGAAAGAATAGCCTACTTTATAATTAATAAGATTTTATTCATATTTTAACAAATTCTTTAAGTAAGTCCTAAATTTTGTGTCATTTTACGAAAGAGAATTGTTGAATTAAGTATAAAGGCTTGGATGTCAAGAATATTATTCTATATTACTGAATTACATTTGAATGAAGTTTAATATTTTACTATATTATTGTAATACAGATAAGTTTTTTCCTTGTGTTCACTTCAATGAGCGCATGTACTTTTATTTAAAATGCCCAACAGTCCCAAAATAAATTGAGAGTATCATACAAACTTCATTCAATGTTGTCATAAATAACGCAGTTTTGGAACTTATGACATAATCATATTTCTAACAACGCTGGCTTACATGCTAATTACGGTTATATTGAAACTTTCTAGAAAATTTTAATTTTAAACTTCAACCTACTACCCTACGGAAAATAGTATAGGAACATGATACTCATAGAAATTTTAATTAGTTTTTCAATCCATGTACTTTATGAGCCTTTAATAATGTATTGCATTTAATGTGTAAATATGTTTCCGTCATTTCAATAAAATATTTAAAAAATCTAAAGAGTACATTTGAGTATTAGCGAAATAATTAAATCGTATGTTTAAACGTTTTAAATTATTTTAATATTGAAATGTTTTTAAATTAATGGTTTTTAAAAGTAATAACAGGTGTTCTAAAATGCTTTAAGAAGTATATATTACCAAATAATTATTTTATAAACGTATACAAACGTTCTCAGGTATTTAATGATAAAAGATATAAACGTATTTGAATTATCAAACGTTCATATGATGAATTATTTAAACGTTTCTTATTATTTAATGTCATTTATATATGGTAAAAACCGTTGCAAAGTGCTCTTGTTTCAATTATTCTAGGTTTAAAATATTCCAAAAGAAATGTATTAAAGAAACCTCTTCCACAAGCTTCATGTATACAGTTTATGCAGTATATGTTTTCAGTTATTTTAAAGAAAATG
Organism: Monochamus saltuarius; assembly: GCA_025584915.1. Lineage (NCBI taxonomy): Eukaryota > Metazoa > Arthropoda > Insecta > Coleoptera > Cerambycidae > Monochamus > Monochamus saltuarius. The sequence continues at coordinate 15,065,073 of CM046730.1, read as the reverse complement.
TTAAATATTCTAAACAAAGTAGTATTTTAAACGGTTTTAGTTAATTAGAGGATTTAAACGTGTTCAAATTGAAGATATTTAAAAGTGATAATAGTTTAATCAAGGTAGGTTAGGAATTGGAAAGTGCAAATCTTCATTAAAGAAACTATTTAAACGTATTCAAACATTTTTAGTTATTTGATAATATACATATCGATTTAATCTTGTTTGAATTGGAATTATTTCAATCTGAAATCTATTTTCTGTCAATATCAGGTTTATTCAAATATTTTCGGTTATTCTAAGATTAGAACGTTTAATAATATAAATGTTTAGCATATGTAAACGTTTTCCGTTTGTATAACTTTATTGATACACTTCATACTTAATGAATTGTACAACATCCTGATCAGAAATTATTTAATATTATTTAAACATTTGAAACTATTTTAATGTCCTAACAACATTTAAACATGTTAACATAGTATACTTAATTCAATCCCCTTTTCAAGTTTGATAAATACGTTTTTGTTTAAGCGTTGTATAAATGTGCTTAACTTGAAATTACTTTAATGTAGTTTTGTCCTTAGTCTTAGATGCAAACATTTCAAATTGTTTAATGTTACAGAAAGCGATTTAAACGTTTCTTTAGTGAAATTATTTAAACGTGATAAAAACGTATAATAAATGTTGATAGGGTTCTAAATCAATTTATAATATTATGACATTTGGTTTATTAGAATTCGACCTTTAGGTAACCTTCTAGTTAAAATACCTACACTTAACTGTTAACTAGGCAAGTAGTTCTGCAGTAATTATTCCATCCCGAGTTTAATATTTGCTTAACGATCTAATTAACTTTGCGTATAATCGGTATCGACTTACTTTAACACTAGAGTGTTCGAAATTATACCAACAAAATCCACAAGTCCAATTAAACGCTACACTCTTTACCGACTTGATTAAATATACAGGGCCATTCACGCAAAACTTCGCGATTCTATAGAACGCAGGACTTGGGAATTTCTAATTTGGGGTGATCGTTATTAAAATTTTAACTTAACTGCCAACTAATGTAGGGCCCCCTAATTCAGTTCGCAATATTTCTTAATTTGCCGACGAGTATTTCGAAACTGTTAAATTTCCCTCTGCGATGTCGCACCTCCAGTTAAACTCGACAAAATAAGCATCTGAATACACGTTATAATATTTATTCAGTTCACGTGCAACGTTTTTTAGTAACAGTCGGTAGAAGAACGTAATTGATTTTAAGAATATGCTTATAAGAAGTAAGTAAATAACTTTACCTTTTGAGACGATATTCACTGTGAAAAATGTATACAACTATACAGGGTGTCCTACAACGGGTGTGCATTAGACGAATTTTGGAAACCGGAAATGAGAGAAATCTGAATTTTTGTTTCTACACTGTTGAAGAAATATGTTTATAATGACGTGGCACTTCCGGTTATACCGGAAGTAAACGTTAACTCGCTTATTTTAAAGGAAACATATTTTTTATTTAATATTTTGATTCTGCGTGTAATTTTAAGTCAACTTTGTTAAATATGCCATGTCGACACTGCACAGATTTTGAGTTATTTAACTTTCAACAATTTTTTTTATAATGACTCCAAATTATTCAGTTTAACTGAGGTAATGAGTTTAAAAGAACATACTTATAATACTAGGTAAAAAGAGCTTCACACTGCTCTAAAATAAAGTCAATATCGCAAAAAATTTTTGGAAAACTTTTATAGTTATCTTCAACCTTTACATCATTGGGCTATTGTAGTCTGTAGCATCATCGGAATGCAGGCGATTCCGAATACTGAAATCCGATTTTAGTATTAACGTTTTTGCGATAGTGTTTACATTAGTTTTTCAAGTGTCAAAAATGACTTACGTGTATAGCAACTTCGAGTTAATGGATATCGCTGTACGCAGAACGATTTTTTGGTAGACATATGCCTAATGCAGCTACTTCTACCGCGATAATGCAACGCGGGCGTGATACTGGACATTTGCAACAGAATGGTTGACAAAATGAAGGACCAGGACGTTCACGGCGTATTTCAGCTGAGGAACACACTTCAGAGATTGTTGAAGAGAATCCTGGAATAAGTACAAGGCAAATCGCTCAACAAATACAAGAATGTCCCAATCAACAGTGTGGCGTGAAGCTCAATATCCGTAGCATGTACAGCGTGTTCAAACATCTCTCTTACGAATTAGATTTTGTGAATGGTTGCTGTAACAAAATGCTCAAAATCCCACATTTACAGCTGAGAAACTATTTTTACACCGCATAAAAATTATAAAAAAATCACAGAGCAAGCCCATTCATATTTATTCTTAAATGCTTCTATGTAGAATAATCAGTCAGTTCTATAAATTACTCTCCGAATGCGATAAACAGGTTAGCCTTTTGAACGACACTTCATAATTTCACTGGAAAGCCATTATGACCAACGCAGTATATGTCCTTTTATATAAAATCAGGTTATGTACAATAATGGCAGAGCAAAGTACATAATACAATTTATTCGCTCTTTTAAAATGATAGCGTTGGTAATATACAGGGTGGCCAGATGAAAACGAAACAGAGCCATTTTCAGGAACTGCGTCAAGATTGTAGAAAAACGCTCAGACCCGTCGATTTTAGATTAAAGGGGGACATTCTTTGCTGGTATTTTTTACTCCGCCACTTTCACCCCCCAAGCAAGGGTAAGCACCACCCCGAAATATTTAAATGGCATTAAGGGTTGGGTAATATTTATTTTGAAAGCTCTTACAATTCTCTTTACAACAGACTTTAAATTTTATAATTCCGCCCAACACATTGTCTGTACAAAGTTACTACCACTTCTTAGCAACATTTTTCCTGCTGTTCATTCTGATCGCAGGAGGTCCGAAATTTGAATAACGCTGTTTGGACTAATATTACTTACAAGTTTCACAACTTTAACGTCACGGTAACTATCATAGCTACTTGAAAGTCATTGCATCCTTGAAGTAATATTTTAGTAACATGAGTTAGTTGCTGCTACGATCATTTGCCACTTTCAAGTTCTGTAAATTTAAAAGTCGTCCCACTGGTAACTAAGACTTGAAGTAACCAGAGTTAGTCGATAATCCGTAGCAGTGAGTGTCACTTTGTTGCATAAAGTTATTTATACAACAAAGTAGCAAATTTGGTGGCGGATACGTAATAATTACTCTTTGAAAGTTCCAGTCTCAGTTAGTGTTACTTTGGTGCCAGTTGGGAGTGTCATTTAAAAAAGAAAAGTGTTGAATTAGGTATAAGAATGGTTGGATGTCAAAAATATATACATATTTATATCAAATATACTTTATTACTGAATTAATACATATACATTTGAATAAAGATTAAAGTTTTTAGTTTATTATTATACTTAAATATACGGATTAGATTTTTTCCGTGTAATGACTTTCAATAAGATATTTTAAGGAATTGCAATTTGAAAATAAACTCTTATGATAGGATTATCCGTAGATTTAATGCAATATTCTACATGTTTCGATCGCCAATTTTAAAATTTGGATTAGGACATTTTAAATATTTTCCTTGTATATCCTAAATGTAAATTATGCCGATGAGTGCGAAACGTAGTATGAAACGGTAGGGATGCCACATTCTCCTACAGTATATAAGGATAAAATCGCTAAACGAAGTTCTCAACCCCTATTCTGCTGCGGGGGAGCTTTTACGAGTCTCATTTCTGTCTTATCCCGAAAACTAAGAAATTTAGCCGTCAATAGGACATAAACGCCCGTCATTTGTCAAACTTTTGATGACCGCTAAACAAGATGAACTGATTTACTGATACAGTCATTTTAATCGCACTTTTCTCCACTGGAACAATAAAAGCGAGGGAACTACGTGAGGGCTTATAAAAGCAAATATAATAAAAAGAAAACTTGTTTATTATATTATACACTGGAATATTCGAAGCAAAATATATAAAAAGTCAATACTTGAAAACTTATTCGCAACGACGCATAAAATTTTATATTACTCCACATAAAAGTACTAAATCACTGTTTTTAGTACACTTTTAGGATTGTTAACATATTTTCTTTAAGTATTACAGCTACAAGGTATACAAAAGGCCCCTTCCCAGGTGCTTTTCTTTAAGAAGTATCTTTGGTTGCCGAAAACAAGCGACAATGTTGTTTAGGCGCAAGCCTTAACCAGTAAAAAATTATATTGAGTAATGTTAAACTCATATATGAGTAAAAGTATGTTGATGTTGAAATTTGAGCAATTAAAAATTTTAACAAAGAAACACAACTTTTGGCCAGATAGATTTGTGGAAAAAACAAGATATATTGACAATATGACTCAATTTTGTGTTTGTAGTAACACATAAGCTGACTCAAAAATTATTCAATGTTACTCATAAAATATTTTACTTAGCTAACAAATAACTGAGTGAACATTACTCGCGAATTGTGTTATTATTTTAACACAATCGAGGGCAGACTCGTTCTTTTATTGAAATGAGCTTATCAACACTCCTTTTGGTTTGTGGAAAAAAACAACGAAATATATTGATAATATAACTCAATTTTGTGTTTGTAGTAATACGTTTCCTGAAATACGTAATCTAGCTCAAAATCTATTCAATTTTACTCATAAAAGATTTACTTTAGTGAATATTACTCAACGAATTGTGTTATTATTTTCATACCATCTGGTGTAGACTTGTTTTAACAACCAATTGTGTTGATTTTAATTGATGTTGAATTTTGAATAATTAAAAAGTATAACAAATAAATGAGCTTATCAACACACAAATGTATTGACAATATAACACAATTTGGTGTTTGTAGCAACACAAAAATTAACTCAAATGTTACTTAATGTTATTCATAAAAGATTTATTTAGCTAACAAATAACTGAGAGATTACTCAATAAATGATTATTATTTTAACACAATCGGGTGTAGACTCGTTCTAACAACCAATTGTGTTAATTTTGATTGGTATTTAATTTTGGGAATTAAAAAGTTTAACAAAAAAATTAGCTTATCAATACAACTTTTGATTAGAGAGATGGTTTGTGGAGAACAATGTTACTCATAAAAGATTTACTTAGCTAACAAATAACTTCGTGAACATTACTCAACCAATTGTGTTATTATTTTAACACAATCGGGAATAGACTCGTTCTAACAACCAATTGTGTTGATTTTGATTGATGTTAAATTTTGAGTAAATAAGTTTAACAAAGAAATGAGCTTATCAATATTACTATTGGTCAGATAGATGTTTTGCGGAAAAAAGCAATGAAATGTATTGACAATGAATATAACTCAAATTTGTATTTGTAGCAACACAAAAGCTAACTCAAAAGTTATTTAATGTTATTCATAAACGACTTATTTAGTTAACAAATAACTGAGTGAACATTTCTCAACGATTTGTGTTATTATTTTAACACAATCGGGTGTGGACTCGTTTTAACAACCAATTGTGTTGATTTTAATTGAAATTGTATTCAATTTTTTACGGTGTAAGCTGTCAGTGCCAAATTGAAAAATGAATTACATTCTAAAATACTCCTTTAAGAAGTTTTCATCCATTTGCATCCGTTTAAAAGTTATGATAAAAGATATGAAATATACTTAGAGAAAAATAAGAATGAGTTATATTTAATTTATGAGTGAAATGAGTCATAATTGTGCTTGTTAAAATGTAGAAAATACAGGTTTAAGTAAGTCAATATGATATACAGATTTCTCTTACTAATAAATTTTTATAATTACAGTTTATTGTTAAAATTCAATAATAAATAGACTATACGAGTTAAGAAATACATGAACAGCTACATTTTTATAACTAACCAGTTAAGAAGACCTTGTCAAAAGCAAAAATAACTGCGTGTGAAGATTTTTTTAGTGGAATTTGTCCTTCCATCCTCTAAATGTTATTTGTCCATCCCTTTCTTAAAAGTTCATTCATCAGCTAAAAATGCATTGCAATGTATTTCATATACATTAGAAGATGTGTTAAAATAATTTCATTATCTGCAGTATTTTTGCTAAATATTTTTCTCAGTAAAATCTTGTGTTCTCAATTGATCTCTTTTATAGTTTTCTTTAGTTTGGTTGAGTTTTTGCCACACTTCTGAAAAAAATAAAAATGAGTTAAATAGGCCCTTGCGCCAAACGGATCAGTCAAGGGTTATTTTTGAAAAAAGTTTGCCAACCAAAAAATCTCACACTGAAAAAAGTAAAAATATATATCTGTGTGAATATAAATATTTTTTTTAGCTTGATTATTAGTAACAATAAATTTACAATTAACGTACCTACGACTACTGTTAATAAGTAAAGTGTTACTATATTATTTTTACTGCAACAAACATAAATATGCTGTGTAAAATTAATGGTGTTGTATGGTTTAAATACACAAGTAACGGTGCAGCTTTGATGCAAACCAACCTACCGTTTCAGTTTCCATTATATTTGTGGATTGTTTATTGATTGTATAACATTTAAATTGGCATAAACTGGAAGTGTACACGTTACAAAATATAATCTTATCCTTCTCTTTATCCCACAAAAACCGTACATGTTTGTCTACCATACCTTAATACAACTAAAATGCATTAGTGGTTATACTGATGTGTAAAATTTCATAATAAATTGTACAAACGTAAATAGTTCTAAAGTAGTACATTGTATTATAACATTATTCCTGAATTTTCCTTAATATATAATGTAAATTAAAAATTACCACTAAATATTATCTAGAAAGAGCATAACAACACTCGAAAATGTCCACTCAGTTTTATATCATTGTCATATTCATACAGGAGTTAAAACTTATTGAAATAACTTATATAAATAATAATTGTTATGAATAGGAATTGATGAACTTGTTTTAAATATTAAACACTAAACTTTATACTTGCAACTGATAACAGAACTGTCAAAGTTAGTTAAAAAGACATTGTAAATAATCCTGTATTTTATTTTTATACGTCATCTTTTGGACATCACTTTTTAACGGGTGCAAATATATGAAAAAATATATGGCGTCGCGACGCTTAGCGCCGCTCGTTTCAGTCTTACATATCAGGCACAAACAAAGCTTAGGCTTATGCTTAAAAGATATTGTCACTTGGTTTCGCCGGCCAAAGATATTTCTTCGACAAAAATGTCTGAGAGAAACATTGGCACTGAATTCGAATAAATGGCGAATGCGACGGTGTTACTTTATTAAAAACTGATAAATTAAACTTAGTTTAAATGTTGCTATTTTTTAATATATAAGGTGTTGAAGTTTAATAAAACTAAAGTTCTGACATTATATAGGGTGTCCTTGAAATACACTACACTACTTTCTAATTCCAATGACATCGCGATTTCGGCCACGTGGTTTTGTTTACATTCTATGGCAATTCATTCATGTTAATATTTTAATTATTACGGCCAGATACATGTTCCGACCTTTTTATATGTTATATGCTGTAATACACTTCAAACCAATATAAAATTCATGCAATATCTCCATTCCAAGGTACCTAAAAATTGGGACACACTGTAAATGGCAAATTGAGTCCAAGCGAAAAAAATTCTGCACATATGTGAAAAGAATCAGAAAAAAAACAGATTCACCTGTCTAAATTATAAATAGCATGATATATGACTGGCAGTTGACAACCGTGTCGGATTTCAAAAGTGATAAGAACAACAGAATGAAGCTTTACATGACATTTAACTGGGGTTGATATTCGAACTTGCCGGTCGAACCTCAAAAACAATAAGTGCCTAATCTCGACCTGACAGCAGAAAAAGCGAACGTCACTGTGCGTACAATATGAAATATAGGCGGCTCGTTTGTTCCAGAATTAAGGCAGCAACATACAAATTTTTAAATCAATCTAATGGAAAATATGACCAGTTGGAAGCAAAAATCCATTCGTTTTAATCCGCATTATCGAGAACCATGTAGGTTTCCAAATTTCCATTTTACAGTCTGAACTGAAATTTTCTGTAACATGTTACATACATTGATTGAGATTAAACAGATTATCGTTTAGATATAACTATTGCCACTATGTTCTTCGTTCGTAAATACTCGATATATGTAGGGTGCCCGGAAATGATGAGCAAAAAATTCAGAGGATAATTAATTGTAGACCGAAAATAACTATATCTACTATCTTTTTATAACATTTTTTCCAAAACTGATTATTAACGGAGTTACAGGGTGTTAAAGTTAAAATTTTATTTTCGGTATTTGTAAATAACTTCTTAAGAAATCCAAATATTTACATAAAATGTGTAAATCGGGGATTTTTGCGGACGAGAAATTCAAATATGTTTCTAATTTTGACGTCACTAGTAGAGGGCGCCACTTGTGGCACACCATGTTTCTTTTAAATGGCAGAACTTTTTTGCATCTTAATGTATCCATCTGACTATCGAAACAATCGATTCTCCTACCTATTTTATTTAAAAAACGTGTACTTTGCTGAAGTCGGTAGGCATAAACATTTTTGAAATAATCCTATTTGAAATGCCCAGTGCACCGAGTAAAAACTGTTTTGGTTTCAGGTAAAGTGCCTTTTCTGCTGAAAATACAGCAAAATGTTACTTGAAAAAGTTGTTCAGAAACTTATTAACAATTTTTTTTTATCGAGTGGACGGCTGTTGTTACTTACCTATTTCTATCACATCTTCATGACATAAGTTCTCACTTTCCAGTTTACACCATGCTTTTTATGCAAATTGTAATTTAAAAATGTATTTAGAATTGCGGCTCATGGTCCATGATCCGGTTAAAATAACTTGTTATTATCGTCCACAGACAACAGTGACTTCATATATAGCAAATGCTCGCACCCAACTGTGTAATATCTACAACGGTTGGTGTTATTTTAACACAATATGTTCTCACTCACACAAATTTTGATTCATCTAACTAAATATTGTTAAAATGTTACATTTACTCAAAATTCTACACTCATAAATGAGTTTGAACTTACAATCTGTGTTTATTCTGTCACTTATACCTCAGACACTCTATATATAGAAAGAATTAAACGTGGGAAACGAATAAAAGCAAAAATGCGGACAGTAGCGGAGATCAAAAGCAAATATACAGTAAAGTAATTATGAATGTAATTAAATTTAGGCAGTATTTTTAATATAACTGTTCGTAGGCGTATCCCATTACCGCTCTAGTTAGAACCGCCCCTGCATATTTAACAAATGCCGTTTATAAAGGAGAATCGCATCAGTCATTGCATACAATACATATCAAAAAGTTTACACTGCTAAATTAATGGATGGCTATCACAACGTTTCGCGTGGTACATACAATATCATTTCTGTGTTCTGACAAGCAAAACAAAATATTGCTGCGCTGGTTTTTTTATTACGTGCATTTTTCAATAAGCAAATTCTAATTTCGCAGAAAATGCTCCAATTTGAATATATTGGGACGTTTTATGAGCGTTTTATTTCCATAAAAACTCAGCGATTGATATTACAACTGGCAGAGGGCTTTATTTTATTATTTTTACGTCTATATATAAGACTTTATTTCTGTCGAGGGCTCTTTTGATTTCACATTTTGATTGCAAACTCATCAAAATATGAGCAGTAATCGCAGCGGTTAAATAGAACTTTGTTTGTAATTAAAAATAAACTTTACTTACACTTTTTTCGTAGGTGTTAATACACAGAGAGAAATGAATGTAAAATTCTACCATAATGGGGTCATTTTCGATATTTTTTTATTTGACTACCCGAATGTTCTTTATCAGAAAAGTCTATGAGCAAAAAAGTTTATGTTTCTGTCTTCAACTTCGTCCTTAAAATCGTCAAAATTATATGAAACTTTTCTTCTATTGATCGGATTTAAAAATGATAACAATATCCCGCGCAGAATTTAATTTAAAACATTTTCTTACTCTTGTTAAAGTTTTTAAAAATGGTTTTCTGACGTTTATTAGAAGAAATCAAAAGTCTGTAGTAGGCTTTGTCTTTAAAATTTGATATTTAGTAATAAAACTATAAAATAAGAAAATAAAGTTCAAACTAAAGGAGTTATTATATATTTTAGTATTGATGAATACCAATGGATAATTCGAGCTTTAAGTGACCTTGAAAAAATGACCTTAAAAAATTACTCAATCGTGTATCCAATCGTGAAATTCTTTGGTCTTTCAGAATACTCAGGAAAAAATGCATTATAAACATGTACTTGTCATTTACGTACAATGCAGTTAAGTATTATAATTCAATTGAAGGTAACCTGAAACTCCTGGCACCACCACATTTTAAAAAGTAATAAAGGGTGTCATTTTAAATTCTTAATTATGCCATGTTTATGCTACCACTACCATTATTACGTTTTATATTGTTTGTATATTATGTTATATATATTCTTGTTTTTCTGTTTCCTGCTGCTTATGTTTGTGTTTTTAAGTTATGTGTTTTTATTTCGCTATTTGTATGAAGCTGTATGTGTATTTGTTACTTTATTATTGTGTAATACTGTTATATATTTTAAATTTAAGGGTTAAGTGTAAGAGTAGCGTCAGCTAAACTTCGCCCTTTGTTTTTATTACTGAAAACAATAAAGACATATTATTATTATTATTATTATTTTAACTGTTTCATTGAATTTTGCAGAAGACATATTTTTTTATTTTAATTTATGTTCTAAGATGATTTTAAAAATACTAAATTGTTTCTTTACTTAAAAAACTGAATTATTTATTCATCAATACCTACAATTTTGTTATCCTGTATGAATAAAAAGTTTAATGTGACTAAAACAATATGAAAAACGTTGTTTTAGCAATATTCTCATCTCTTTATAGAGATAAGATTATTTTATAACAAGATCTTTAAATATAATTATACAATTATAATATAATTTAAAGAAAACATAATTTTAATATTTTTTAAATGAATTTTTTATAATTTTAAAGTAAAGCGCATACCTAATTATTTACGGTAACAAACATATCTATAGTTTATCAATAAAATTTGCGGCGGAATAAAATTGAAACACGAAATTGTTGAAATGATAATATTGTGCGCCCTTTTCGATTCTATAATAATCGTATAAAGACATTTAACCACGTTATATGAATTTGAAGCTCCTATAAAATTTATTTTATAGCAATTTATACAATCTTTATAACATTTATTTTCCTGGTTGGGTAATATCTCCTCTATTTTTGGGTGAATTAATCTTATATTTTCAACATATGCTTAAATTGATTAGATCTGTAATAACATTGGCAAATTCATATAAAATGTGATTATACCAAATTACCTCATTGTGCACAGCAGTACTCTAAATTCACCTTAAAATCGTGACAGGAACACTTTCTGATTAACTAGAATTAGCTTTCTTTAAAATTGTTCAGTATTTTGTAAATGTTGCCACAGAAAAATTCGAGATGATTTATGTAAGGAGAGCACTGTCGAAAATAGTGTGGCATTAATTCTATAAACCGCATTATTATTATCTGTATACCTTGGAACATTAAATTATCCGTTACTCTTTGAAACAACTTCTTGGCTAAGTTTCCGAAAGAAACATATTTGAGTTAGCTTAGTTGACAGAAATTCACCTCAGCGTTCAAAATCTCCCGCTGAGATCTGCAATATCCCCCAATTTAAGTGCATTTTCATTTAATCGATATGATCAGATTTATTGGCACCAGAAAAAACGAGTCGAATCAATCATTCTGAGCAAAGCTTCTGTATGACAACGAGGGATAACTCAGAGGAGAGACATTCCTATGGATATCGAAATATTTCATTCAATATCTGCATGAAGCACACAATTAGATGAGTTACTGGCAATGACAAATATCGCGTGTGTATTCAATACTGATTTTCTCTGCATACGTTTACCAGTTTTTTCAAGAATCGTTGGTACGAGGTTCATCAAATGTTACGTTATGCTGTTATAAAATCAGAAGCTACATCAGATGGAATTAACACTTATTAAATGTACTGTTGCACAACTATGTTTAACAAAATCTTTGATAATGAAATGAAAGAACATTACAGCTAATGACAGCTATAGGTTATATAGACAGGAGTTCAATAATTTCATACATTTCTAAGTCTGAGTTTGTTTAAGTTAAAAAACAAACATCTATTAAAAACAGTGTTTCTGTAACCGGAGTTATAGCGGCATGCACAATGGGTCGCGAGACCTTAGGTTGCAGGTCAACGCCCTGCTATTACAACAACACGATGTACAGTATGGGCCACCCAAAACTTCCCACTTATACTATAATAATAATAATAATATCTCTACCCCTCATTCTAATCACAAGGATTAGCCCAGAAGTCGGAGACTTGTGCTGGAGAGGGGGCGGCATATTATTATTAAGCAGGCCGCATTTGCGCCCAGGAACGACTTACGTTGGTAGGCCCTAACCACTATTCAGTGCAAGAATGAGGGAAACCTCGAAAACTTCATTAATTAGGGGGGTAGTCAAATATCAACCGGTATCAATCTCTCACATTGACCCAAGCTAACATTTTTCCACCCTACCATACCCGCAGAGAGGGTGCCAATCCTCTCCACGAATATAGCTTATATACGGTCTACCGGCAGCTGGGCGCGAACCCACACCGATCTAGTCACCTCGACTCAAGTACTGACATCTTAAACCGCGCGACCACTGACCGACCCCACACTGCATCTAATAATTATATTATACAGTTAAATGACCAGGTAATCCAGTAAACAGATTTGTCACATCTGGTTCAGAAATGTCTCAATAATTGGAAAATGTATACATTTTATCGTCTATTTCATGTTTATACATTCCATATATCTTACCGTTCGCAAAATATTCAATTAAACCAAAGAAAAACTGGAATTATCCCACAGATAAATAGCCTCAGAGAAAATCTAGGATTTAATATTAATCGTAACCATCACACCCTGTACATAAGGAATTGCCATCTATAATTCTATAAAGCCAGCGGTACGGCTTTAAAAAAAGGTAAAAAGGAATTACCCTTTGGTCCTTTTTTTGATAGAACGGAATTCGGGGAAGAGCATAACAAATGATTTAATTTATCAGCCGATATTTTTTGTGTTCTGAAATTTCCTCTCTGACCTGGGAATATCCCACATATTTTTCCCTCGACAAATGTCCAAGACTTCTGTTATGACAAGTAACTTTCTGTCTCCTTTTTTCAGTAATCATTATTGAACGGGTAATAATAGATGACCCTTTCAGGGCGACTTAAAGCACCTTGTGCGTACACCAGTGGCGCACTTCAGAAATTCATTTATACAAATGAAAAAATTTCTACTAGCGAAGAAAATGTCAATGTTGTCAGTGTCGATACATTTATTTCAATTCAATTTTACAATAATTGAAACATTATACCGGCTGTTTCAACTTTCCCACAAAATTTAACCATTTTTTGACAATATTTCGAATGTTCATCATTCCTGCTGTCCTAGAAAACGCAGATTACTAGCAGCTGTATTAATCCATTCACGCAATCCAACGATATTTTCCTTTTTGGTACGGTATATCTCGTTTTGTTTTAAATATTCACAAAAAAAAAATTACAGGATTTAGATCTAGAGATCGTGCAGGACAGGGTACAGCCCCACCTCTTTTCTGCAACGTATCCCGTGTACTTCATACAAACGTGATGCCGCTTGTGAGTTTTGTCTTGCTTCTCCATACGCAAAAACAATGTCCATTAACACACATCTCATTTATATTGAAAAATAATTAGTAAAATAACACTTTAAGAACACCTTAGTTTACTACAATACATGAGATAATAGAGTATAATTTCTTAATTTCAGTCTGTTGCATCTCCCTTATTTAAAATTGGTAGCATCATAGCATCTTTCCAATCTTCAGACATACATTCTCTTCTCCAAATCTTTAGGATCATTTTGTATATTCTTTGTCATAAATCATCTCCTGCGTACTTAATGTTCTCTGCCGTTATTCTGTTTTTCCCTGGACTTTTGTTATTCTTTAAAGCTTCTATAATTATGTCTATTTTCCTTTTTGTAGACTCTTCTACTTCCACTCTCTCTTCCCTTACCAGTATCATCTCCTCCTTATCTCTCCTGTCTCGCTTCTACTCTATTTTAAATCTTTCTCTCTCATTTAGGGTTATTGTTTGTTTTTGTATGTGTAATGTACTTATTTACTCGATGTATTATTTGAACTTTGTATCTGTTAATTCCTGTAATTGGGATTTGGAATTAACTGCCCTTCATTTTCCGACACATTTGAAACACCCTGTATATTGAAGGTGAAAATTGTTGAAGCATTAGGTGAAAATATATCGTATTCAAATTCAATTCAGTGTCCAATGATTTTACCTAGGATTGTGTGAAATTGCAATGCCACCGCGATGGTCATCTTGGTCGCAGGTCGAGTTACCAGAGAAGATGTCGCCACACGGCTCCAGTGGAAGTAGAAAATATTCGCAACGATAAATCACCTCAAGCTCGACGATCCGCATACCGTTTCGACTTGCCTGCCGCCTTCTTGTCGCGTTATTAAGTGAATATGCAGAATAGCACATTTCTTGTACCAAGTCTAGGCAAATAGGCCAGATCTTAAGAACACCCCTGATTCTTTCATTTTCTTTTTACACTTTTCGCCTCGTCAACAGGAGTTGTCGGAGTGCGAGCCTTATGGAAATGCCAAGTCAGTGCAGTTATTTACTCTGTCAGTCATAGTACTTTATTTGGTGCTGAAAACAATTACAAAATGGACATACAGGATGCTTCTTAAGTAAAGGTAAACAATCCATAGGCGTATTATGTGGCCAAAAATAAGAATTGTGTTGTTATACAGGGTGTCTCATAATTAGCTGCCAACCCTGAACAGGCCGATTCTATGATCAAAACTAAGTAAAAAAGTTCATATGAACATGGGTCCGGAAATGCTTCCTAAGGGCACAGGGACCCATTGAAGAGCGAGGAATGGACATCATTTTTTTTATTGTTATTATATTATAATATTTATTACACACTATTTGAAACAAATGTTTGTTATAACAAGTTTAATAAGATAAAGTTTGAGATTATATTTGTAGATAAATAGCATGGCGAAGTATGTAAAGATGTTTTATTTTCTTTCTAAATTCAACAAAATATGTAAGTACTTCGGTGTCTCAAAATACTCGGTCGTGTTGTATGTCTGATGAAGTTCAAACGGTTCTTTATTGAATAAACCGTTTAAATCAATAATTTCCAGGTTTGATCTATTTTCCAAAATTTTATAGCTAAGTAGTTGAGGATCAAATGCAATGGTAATCATGTAATGACACACACAAGATAGTATTTCTGAAATAAGAAGCAGATCACCCATTTTTTTTTGTATCTGATGAATAGGGCCATTGTTACTTACCTGTTTCTACCACATCTTCATAACATAAATTCTCACTTTCCAGTTTACACCATACTTTTTTATGCAAATTGTAATGTTTTCACCAAAATGTATCACCCGAGAAGGGGGCCGATTGAGTGGGCAGCCAGATCGCCTGATTTGACACCCCAAGATTATTTCTTGTGGAGATACTTAAAAAACAAAGTATACGTTACTAGACCGGTTAATTTGGAATATTTAAAGGCAAGAATTCGTCACGAGATACACCGTATACCTCCTGAAGTTATTGATAATGTCCAAAAAATAAATTAATTGTCTTGGTTACTGCCAGGCAGCGAATGGTGCACAATTTGAACATTTAATTTAGTCGATTTTTTATATAATCATTATCATTTTCAATATTGTGAAAATTAAATTTTAAAATATTCAAACATTATTTTCTTGAAATTTTTGTAATGTAACATCATATTTTTTTTCATAATGTGTATGTTGAATGACACGCTTTTTCAAATGGCATGGTCAAAATTGAGGGTTGCCATTTAAAAAAATTGTCGATGACGTCATATCTCTAACAACGATGACGTCACAAATGTGGGTCGTATGTCAAAAAGTGCCTTTTTTAAAAACAAAATCGACGTGCCAGGGGATTTTTTCGGAAACTTCTCAATTTCAAAAATAATGAATTTATTCGTTACTTTTCGAAAGCACTGTATACACTTTTTTTCTTATTTTTAAACATAGAAACAGCCCTTAAATTTTCTTAACTCATTCTGTAACATCCTGTATAGTGATTTTCCGAGCTGTTGCAAGTAATTATTTTGTAGCTTATGTAAGAATTCACCTTGAGTATAGCATTTTCTGTGTGTAGACGAGACATTATCTTTGCGTTCAAAGGAGTTTTGCAAATTATACAAATAAACATTTTAATGGCATCCTTCCTGGAGTTTCACGCTTGCAATTTCAACGATTTCATTTAATTTTTCACGGCGTGGAACGAGCCAAGCGGGTCGATATCAGGGTGCAAGAAATGGTAGTCATATTTTTCGTGATTTCGCATCCGCTGTCTATCCGGAGCGCCTTTATTAGCTCCGGAAGACCTTCAAAATGCCATCAGGCTCACCGCGTGTACACAATCTGCCCGTAATTAGAAAAAAATCGCGAGAGTGCAAGCTGCCAAACCAGAAATAAAACTAATGTATGTCTATTATGATTATTTTTCCTTCTCTGTGGGAGAATTAATCATTTCTTCACGGGATATTACTTTTATATTTCCAACATGCAATCAGATTTATCTCTATTTATTGTAGAGAAAAAGATTTAAGGGCGCCGTATTCGTGAAATAGTGGTTCCTACAAATGCCGTATTCGTGAAATAGTGTTTTCTACAAATGCAAGTAATTTCAGACATTTAAGAACTGAATAATATATATAGAGTTTAGCAAATAACAGGAATGTTATCTCATGCCACCTGCTAATATTCGAAGGTACCTCATTGTTAAAGAAATCTTTTTGTGAGAAAAACCAAATACATTTTTAAAAGTATATTGTTTTCTGAACCTTTTTTGTGAAAAGAATATATAGGTATTCGTTAAACTGAGCACTTAGAAAATTAAAAACCAGCAAATGTGACATTTTTGACAAAATTTATTAAATCAAAAAGGAGTAACTCTACTTGATTAATAGTCTATCGAACCTCCATCACGTTCCAATAGCATAATGACACGTCTATGCATTGAGATAATCAAGCGGTTAACGATCTATTGCGGAATACTGTTCCGTTCCTCTTCTGCCGCCAGGACTAACTCATCTGCAGTCTGAGGTGGAGGAATATGATTATGAATGGATCTAGCAACGAAATCCCACATGTTTTCAATAGGATTCATGTTAGGAGAGATGGCTGGCAAATTTGATCTATTGATATGTCTTGCTTCGAGTGTCTCTTGAACCCTTCTTGCGCGATGTGGTCGAGCGTTGTCGTCAGTTATCACAAAATTATTCATTACCTAGGGGATAGATACTGGGCGTAATAACTTGTTCGTTGTAAATTTCTGTGGTATGCGGCGGTTGAACATTATTCCACCCCAAAACATTACTGTACCCCCTTCATGCGCAGCAATTTCAAGGAATAATGACGCTGTTGACAATCTGGTTTTCTCCAGACTCTTTGTCGATTGTCATCAGTAACCAGCCCAATTCTGGTTTCGTCTGTAAATAAGACCCACCACCACTGGCGTAAAAGCCAACCCCTATGCTCTCGCATCCACTGCAGACGGGCAGCACGATGCCTTGGAAGTGTAGAGTGGAGACCCGTAATGGTCTTCCAACACGTAAATTTGCGTTGTGGAGTCGTATAGTAGGTGTCAATATAACACGGCGAAACGTACCTTGAAAGTGGGCTCTGAGAGCTGAAGCTGAAGATGTGCGGTGTCTACGGGCATATTGCACCAAATACCGATCCTCCCTTTCATTAGATACTCGAGGACGTCCACTACGTGGTCTGTTTTCCACTGCATCAAATTCTTCATATCTGTGTACTATTCGTCCAACATGATCTAGGAATGCCCAACATGTTCGATATCTGATGATTAGAATGTTCTGCAGTGATCTTGCTCGAGTAAACGCAAACATTTCACGTCCTGGTTTATAATGTACAAACATTTAAAGGAACATTTGGCTGAAGACACTGCCAAACCGACCAGATTTGTAAAAACATTAGTAATAAAATATAGGTTCATGGTCTGCAATTTTTTATTGTATTTTTTCCCTAAGTCCATGTACTTTTTTACCACATTAAAAAAAACACTATGTTTAATCATTTTATATACAGGGGGTTCAAGACGGTTGACGTTGTATAAGCCTAGGTGTTAGTATCTATAGATTTCTCTCCGTGCATCTAAATGGGTTCTTAATATTTTGACTACAACTATTACCAGGTGGTCTATGACCCCATTACTTGAAACACCCTGTATAATGCTCTTCAACACATTTTGTGCAAATGTAGTTCTAGCGAACAAGCTTTTTTATATTGACTTGTACCGTGTAACATTTTTAATTTCTTGAGGAGTAAAGTGAAGTTATGACTACAGAAACTGTAATGAAATTTTATCGTTATTGTTGGTGCTCGCTGCACGGCACGTAGCTAGTGGATAAAATTTTCAGTTTCCTTTTTAATTCCGGCGTACATGGCTTATCTTGTTTTCCTTTACTTTTACATATCTGGTTCATTATCTTCAACTTAATTTGCCGGGAACGATTTTAATATTCCTCCGCGCCTATCTGATTTTAATTTACCTAGCTAAAACTAAGTACTAAGTATAATAAATTCACAGTTTGTGAATTTTAATCCTTCTAATTATAACGGAAATTGGTTTAGGTGCTTTCGTTTTGCACTATTTTGTAAATTATTGGGTAAATCTTGCAGCGGAGATGATAAAATGCACCACTTAAGGTTTTCAGCTAAGTCTCGTGCAAGCTTGTAAATCAGGAAAAATATTAGGGCATTTTATGCTGGAACGCGCGCACAAATCATAATAATAACGCTTCATTGTTATTTATACGCAAAAATCCTTCCTTATTAATTTTACTTCTTTTTTTATCGAGCTGCAAGTTTACAGGGTGGTCCAAATAGGTCTGTTTTCAAGTGTTAACTGCAAATATATCAATAGATAGAGCAAATCTAATAGAGGAGAATGCTGAACTCGTGAAAAACTCAATCAGAAGCAATTTACCATTCAGATATCTCAGCTATTCTCTGAGATACACATAATCACTTATTATTGCAAGTATGTCATAGAGCAAATCTGATAGGCCAGTCTAGAGCTCTTTTTTCGAAAAAATAGCAATAGTTTAAACCGCATGTCTTTATCTGTTACTGTTTTGGAGCTAGAGGGAGTTTCTCGATTTTTTGGTTAGACGAACTAGTGCCCGTTTCTTGTTTCCCTTTTAAGCAACGGTTTGAAAATACTAGGGGCACTTTTTTGAGATACATTCGATGTCATAAAAATAAATATAATATTTTTAGTTTTTGTAATATGACAAATGTGCACTGGTTCATCTCAAGAGAGAATGATGCGGTCCATACAAAGAGGACGCCCAGCTCATAGACGGAAGCATCTTTCACCACCTAGATGCCGGAGAGTCGTACACCTATTTGTGTGTCCCACAGCGGACTCAAAAGGTGGATATGGTGGAAAACGCTCTCCGCGGCAGGTGTCGGCACCGCCTCCGACAGATCTGGTCTTCGGAGCTGTCGGGTAAGAACAAGGTGAGTGCTACAAATATGCTTGCCGTTCCGATCCTTCTCTACTCCTTTGGAGTAGTGAAATGGACACAAGAAGAGCTGAGGCAACTCGATGTAGGGACCCGCAAAATGATGCATCTCCATTGGAGTTTGCATCCAAGAACGCGTCATCTTCTGCAGCTACATAAAGATAAGCCAACGCATGGTCTCTTCTACCGTCATCTAGAGGGGCTTGACTTATCTGAAAAGCTGACCTTCGGTTTTTTGAGGTCAACGGGGCTGAACTCTGAGACCGAGGGGTTCATAATGGCTTGCCAAGATGGTGTAATTAACACTCTTGTCTATCGTAGTCGTGTCTTGGGTATCGAGGTTTCTGATACCAGCTGCAGGGCATGCGCCGGAGACGATTATGAATCTCCTGTCGGCCTGTCCGGTATATGCGGCCACAGCGTATATCCAAAGACACGATTCAGTCTTACGGGTGTTGTATTATCATTTACGACACTCGTATGAGATAGACGAGACGCCAGTGCTGCCTTATGCTTCGGGAGATATAGAATTCGTTGGTTGCCTACTATGATGTCTCGTCTCGTGTTGGCAGCGTTAAATAAGGATTTAATATAATATCGAAAAATATTTGTTTTCGCTTTATAAGTTTGGATTTTTTTTGAAAAGCGATTCTGTTAATTCTTAATTTTCTCTATCCCCTCTTAAAATATTTGTACTTTAGTCATAGTTAACCTTGTTAGTTTGTTACTGTTACTTGTCAAATTTGGATGAACAGTTTAGTTTTTAGTGTGCATTCTGGTTGAAGCGTTAGTATTACTTTTGCTATTGCGCAGTGACGACTGTAAAACAAACTGCAAGTCAGAATTTAAGGAAGGGTATTGCAGGTGCAAGGCCTTACTGCAAGCAACTGCAAAAAAATTGCGGAATGTAAAGCGAGTTTAAAACAAAATTCGTATTAGTACTCAAAAATAAAATATATTTTTATTCAGGTGCTAAATAAGTAAAAAATATAACTGTTGGCTACACCTAGCGTGACGCTCAAATTGCAGACGTCAACACCGAATTCAAATCAACAATTTAAAATTTAATTAGTTCAATTAAATTACGGGCCAGGAATATTGTTGGGGCTCATATGGTGACATAAATAATCAATTAGTCAATTAAACCATTTGGATTCATCAGTTTCCAACATACTAAAAATAACAGCTGCCGAACATAATACGGGTTATTATCCGGAATAGCAAATTGTTTGTTATGCTTCACTTTTGATAAAGACGAAAATACTAATATGTATTTTTTATTTCAGGTGAACTTCTTCCGACTTCTTTCACTTTCTTCGTAAGTATTTCTATATCGATATCTGATTTAAAACTATTAAATACAGGATGTCTGTGAAAGGTAGAAAAATCTCGGAGCTGGAGATACTAATGACCAAAATTTGTCGATTGAGTCAAACATGTCTTAAACAAAATAAATGTTGCTGGTTTCGAAGATACATCGACATATTTTGGCCACTAATATCTCTAGCTCCGAGTTTTCTCAACCTTTCACAGGTACTCTTTATATTATAAGTATTAAAAGGGGAACAATTAATTCAAATATTTTAGAAATTTTTATCATTCTAAATGGCTAATCCTAATATTTATCCCCAATGATTTTCTGGAACTTTTGGTTGCTGTGTATTCAAAAAATCTATTTCATGAAACAAATAGTTCATGTAGCCCTTCACTATACACTGTTGTGTATCAAATCTCATCCCGATATCTCAATCAGTTTTCGAGAATTGAAAACTATAGTATTTAACACAGACAATTTTAAACAACTTGTATCTTGAAAACAAAGCATCTCCGAGTCCATACTTATTTAAACTTTATTTGTTATTGAACCTGTCCCTCGTTTTTTTAAACATCATTCTGTAACACCCTGCATATTAATTAACTAGCGTCTTTGGATGTATTCATAACATAGCATACTAGATAGACATTTGGTATCAAAGAAATATGACTCCCTTGGTCAAAATTTAGGGATATCTATATTTTTAATTAATTTAAATTATCTTAATATCCTTAAGTTATAGAAATATAAACAGTATTTACTTTCAAGAATCAACCCAAGCTCATTATAACTCCTGAGATACCCGACATAAGTTTTTGTTTATTAATAACCATCCCAAAAAAAAAAATAATAATTTATGAACACGCGGTAAAAAATTAAAATAATGGCCAAGGGAGCAGTGCCCCTAGATGTCGCAGATACATTCATTAGATTAGGTTGTAACTTGATAGATTTTGAAGGGTGCCTAGGAAACAAGTAATTAATATTCATTAGCTTGGCTACCGCACCTACACAATGCTTCTACACGGACGGAACAGCTAACTGGATTTATTAAAGTCTTACATAGGGCAAAAAAAACATTATAATTGGTGAAAAACACACGTTTCTTCAAATACACACAAAATCAAAAGTCTTGAACTTCTTCTCATTCTTGTTAAAGAAATATTTTTGTCAGAAGAACCAAATACATTTATAAAAATATATTATCTTCTGAATCTTTTTTTGTGAAAAGAATATGTTCGATAAACTGAGTACTTAGAAAATTAAAACCCCATTAAAATAACTTATTCGATGTAAATTTGACTGGTCATATTCTTTCGTATGCGAATTAATGGGGTGTGACGGTTGAACATTCCATCCCAAAACGTTACGATACCCCTTCATACGGAGTAACTTGAAGGGGAAGATGAAGTCGCTGTTGACGACCTGGTTCGCTCCAGAGTCTTTGTCGATTGTCATCTGTAACCAGCCCAATTCTTGTTAATGGTATTCTAGCACGTAAATTTGCATTGTGGAGCCGTCTTCGAATGGTAGGTGTCCATATAACATGGCGAAACGTACCTTGGAAGTGGGCGCTGAGAACTGAAGCTAAAGATGTGAGGTGTCTACGAGCATATTGCACCAAATACCGGTCCTCCCTTTCATTAGATACTGAGGACGTCCACTACGTGGTCTGTTTTCTACTGTATCAAATTCTATATATCTGTGTACAATTCGTACAACAGATGATCTAGGAATGCTCAACATGTTCGATATCTGATAATTAGAATGTCCTGCATCATGTAAAGCAGTCATTCTTGCTCGAGTAAACGCAGAAATTTCACGTCTTAGCATTATAATCGACAAAAATTCAAAGGAATACTTGACTGAATACATTGCCAAACTGTTACCAGAATATTCTCATTGTCAGTCAAATAAATACTGATTTGCTAAATCAGCTTCTGATGTCTGACTAAGCTAATTTTTGTTACTGAGAGTTGTCAATAAGCAGAATTATCGCTATTGGTCTGACATAAATCCTAGGAAAGTTTATGGAAAACAGCTACACAGGCTAGAGGTGATTGTTTGGTATGCTGTTAGATCAATGGGAATCATCGGACCTTATTTCTTTGAGGATAATGGTCAATCAGTAACGATAAATTCAGGACATCATGTTGAAATGTTGATACATTTTCGGCAAGCAGAATTACATTGCTCATACTGTCAGTTGATCATTGGGGATTTACTTAACATGCTCTTTGGAGGTTTGATTTCGTGTTACAAAAATTTTCTCTGAGCAGAGTGCACTCTAAACTTGACAGCAGTAGATAACTTTCCATGGTGGTACCTTAAAGAAAGAGTTTTTTTTCTGTAAGAACTAATAAACGAGTTAGAAAAACTGTCAAAATTGAAGCTATCCTCTAGGGAATGTTGCTATGACTCATGGTAACTTTCTTTCAATGTCTTCAAGTTTGCTTACAGAAAATGGTGACCATTTGGAAGATTGTATCTTTAAGTCATAAAATCCAAAGACATGCAGATCAATTCATGATAATTTTTAAAGGAACTGTTCTTCCAGTACGGCGTACAATTTTTTATTTATAATAAGCGTAGAAACGTTGCAGTTAACATAACACGCTAACAAAGTTTGCCTGTTAATTCTGAGAATGGGTAAAATTGTTTCATTTTAATACTGCGATTTCTTTTGACTTTGATGGATTGGGGCTTACTCCGGCCCCTGTGTTACACGCAACAACAGCTTGCCCGTACACACTGTGTGAAGGTTAGATAACACTGACTAATGAATATAACGTAATGATAATAAATTAAATATAGCCTCTAGAAAGTCTTTATCACTGCCAAGCTAATGTAACTGTCTGGCTGCGATATTCGCAAGTTTTTACTCGACGTGATAGAGGTTTTCGTTTTTTTAACCACGCTTAAGGTACTTTCTCATCTGATATTAATTACACGACTTTTATGTCGGACAGAAATTGTTTTAATCTAAATAGTGAAGAATTTCTGGTATAGCGATATGTTTCAAGCGTATGCAATATGTGTCGACAAGTTTATACGATTAGATGTAAACACATGTATTACTTTCATGTCCAGAATCGCCTGACAGAAATTGCTGTAATTGACTACTCGTGGTTGAAAACCGATATTGATGAACTGATTAATTTATATCTCGGTAAACTCAAACTATGGAACGTTAAAGGAAACCGTATAAAAATGAGAGTGAAGAAACGTAATGGTCTAGTGCACTTGCCACTTGGACAGAAGAAATCCAGAATATAAGAAATCAATTTAATTAATTTAAGATTGCGCTGGATTCTCGACACTGGGTTTGGCCATTAGTTGATTATAAGCACCTAATCGGGTCGGATGTTTTTAAATTGCATCATAAAAAAATGTAGTTGGTCGTATCTGTTGCCAATTACGCATAAACGGTTCCATACCTTGATCGTCATCAAAGCAACGTTCTATCTCAGTTCTTCCTTGAGTGATCCCAGGATTATGACCAATTTAAGTTATAGGGCAGATGTTCGAGTATTTGCCAATTATTTTTTTCCAGTTTTTCTGGGGTCAAAGCAGCTGTGTGTGACTGAACATTATCTTGAAGAAGAATTACACTTTGATAGGTAGATTTCTTCCTTATTGTTGAAAGACTAGTTTTACTTGGTTGAGAGTTAGCAGTGCCTCTGTAACCTTAAAAAACAGTGACTACAACTTTCTCTGTGGAAAGACAAATTTTGGCTTTTCGAAGTGATGCTTCTTCAGGTTGTCGCCACTCTATTATTTTGAGTCCGTGGTGTAATTATGCATCCACGTTTTATCACATGTGGCAATGAGACTTAGAAAACGCGTCAAAACCTTCCACATTGTAAGACGCTTTGCATTCTGATTTTCCGTCAGGTGGCGAGGAACCCATTTTACCGAAACTTTTCCGTAACCAAGTCATGGACAGTGATAGAATGATCACTTGTATATGACTTCTGTAGTTTTTCATACTGTTGATCGGCCATCTTTAATTAGATTACGGATTGCACGAATATTCATCTCATTGATGATTGTCCAGTGTCGATGTGCTCGGCTCAGCTTCTCAGCAGATGAGGAAGACGTTTTAGTGATTGTTGAAGAGAATCCTTGAATAAGTACCAGGGACATATCTCAGCAAATACAAAGAATGTCCCAATCAAGAGTGCTGCGTATCTTGTACAGCGAGTCCAAGCATTAATACCAAGTGATTATCCCTTCCGAATTAGTGAATGGTTGCTGCAACAGAATGGTAAAACATCCAAATACACAGCTGACGTGTTAGAGATGTAGCTATTTTTACATGGAATGGTATAATATTCATAATACTCATGTTTGAAATTTTGAAAATCTGCACGCATTTCAATGGAATCATTTCCAACAACGCTTTTCCCTAAATGTTTGGGCATGAATTGTCGATGATTGCTTTATTGGACCAATCATATTACCAAATCGAATGGATGGGGTTGAGTATCTCGAGCTCATCGGTACCGATTGCACGATGGTGCTCTCCTCATTATCGACAAAATGTTTCGGAGTACCTTAATGAACTTCAAGGGATGGATTGGACGAGGAAGACCGTTACCATGGCCGAAATGGTCTCCTGACTTAAATCCTTTGACTTCTTTTTGTGGATATATTTAACGAGTTCAAAACGGACAAGAACCAGAACTGCTTGTGTTAATTCGTAGACACTGGGTGAAACGGGCCCAAGGGGTTTACAAGTCGTTGGACAAAATTTTGAACAGTTGTTGTAACATCACGTATCTCAAAATATTTTAAAAATTAAAACCAAAAATTAATTATATTAATTAATCATAACAATATCAACAAAATCAGTTGGTTTTACTGATATAAAATAGTGTTATAAAATTTTATTTATTTCTTTCATTGGGAAATTCTCACAACGTTTTATCCGTTCATTTTTATTACACTTTGCCGCCATGCCCGTAGCCGACTGCATGTTGTACCTTGCGCAAGATCAGGTTTTACAGTGGACCTGTTTCCAGTGCCGTGCAGAAGTGTATTTTTAAATCATTTTAGAACTGCCCTTTTTGATTTTTTTAACAAAATTATATTTGTAAGAGTCCTCTGTACTTTCAGAAATTTTTTGGATAAGTTTTAAATCTGTATATTAACTAATTGTAAATGTATTGAAAATGTTCTATTCAACAAATCAAAAACGTTTAATCTGAGATGTATTTTATTATTGTGGATATCTGTATACAATTATTTTATCTTATTATGTAACATATAACATTATTCATAGTATACTGTATTTTCTCAGCCTTTAACCTAAATAAATAAGTGACAATTTTAATGAGACACTCTGTATACTGATAACTTTAGAACAGAAGTGTCATAAGTTTCGAAACATTTACTAAATGCATAATGTATTGCTGGTCAAAATAGTTTTGCGAATTTTTTAAAAATATTTTAGGGAATTTAAAACGTATTGTTACCGAAAAAAAAAAGATATCTTCATATAACACATATTAGTGTATGCAAATATGAAGATAAATTGACTGTTTCCTAGCAGCACTTGGTCTGGTACGTAGACGAGCATTATCCCATAGTTTATACTGTAGTAGAGTATCCTTAAAGCAAAGAACCGCTGGAATAATTTAACTGGTTAAACAATATTTATGTTCTACATTCGTTGCCCTTTAACACTGAAGGGGATTGTACAAACGGGTCTGTAAGTCTCATGGACTTACAGCTAATTTACTACCATTACATGTTAGAACGCGCGTGCTTGATAAATACTTCCGCCATAGGAACCAGAGGCGCAGGTAAAATCTTGTGGCGATGAGCTTAATTGGAAACCCAATATGGTTAATGAGTTAGCCCATACAATTTACTCCAGTTTTACAAATATTAAGTCGTTGATGGATCAAAATGTACTTCTTTCTTGCTTCATTTTATCCAGTATAATAGTATGAAGTATTTCTAATACAGGGTGGTTCGGTCATAATGTCATTAATTTTAATCACGTATCCGGAAGACGTAATAAAGACAGAAAATCAAAAAAATAAATAAAAATTACTCGACCTTTCAAAATATAAACAAATCACCCTATAACAATCCGTAACACAATGCTCATATGACGCGTACGAGTATTGAAGCTATATAGAGGTCCAGCAGCGTGCCAGGACCACGTTTGTTTTTTTCCAATAACAAACTTTTTATGTGCAATCTAAAATGTATGCATTTTGTATATTCTGTTCTGATGTAAAATTCATTCACCATGCCGTCGTAATGCAAGTTCAAAAGCTCCGCAAATCATTTTGGTTGAAACATTAAAAAATACTTTTTTTTGTCGCCTTTTCGTTATGTTCTTGAAAGCAAATTTATTTAATAATTATAAATTACACTGGCGACACAAACACACGAAATCACTAACGCCTACCACGCGAAAATGATAACTGATGGGTGAAGGACGAAAACCAAAAGATCTGTTTCAGATGCAGTCGACGGTGGGCTCGCGTGCATAGGAAAACGGACCCGAACGATGCTCGACTTATTCCGCCGGTAACATGTTAGAAATTTGAACTGCCAAGTTTTTAGCTGTGCCGAGTTTGTTTCTATTGTTATTTAGCGGATCTGAAGCTCTGCACCGCTTGTCATTGAATATACATTGAATACTCTGAATGCCGGCTTGTTTTTACTGAATAGGTTTGGGAACGGTCTTTCTCTTATCTTCTTACCTTCTTTGTCACATAATAATATTTACATGAGACCATATTACAACTAGTTCGCCAAAATAGTAGGTGTCCCATCAATTTGATAATACATTTGGTTTACAAAACACCCTGTATATGTATTTATTAATCCACAGTCATCTTATAATTGGACTTTTATTCACACATATGAACCATCTAAACTGTCACTTTATCAACTAGTTGAATACAGTAGCCATATTTCACTAGTGGAATAATGAAAAATTTAATAAATCTATAACAAATTTAATTTATTTACTTATTAATATTTACATTTATAGCAATAGACATTTCGTGTTTTTGTTTGTGTAATAAAGTTGTTGTGCGCCTCATACAATGGCCAGTATATGCTTCTGAATTTGCGATGTTCAGGAATGAATCTTGCTTTAAATGCCTTTTGTCCTCTTAAGATTATTAAACATTCTTGAGTGGATAAAGTGCTACTTAAAACACATACAATAAAGAACTATTATTTATTTTGAGGAAAAAAAGGTTTAAAGTACTTTAACACACTTGTGTTAAAAACTAGATTAAGATTTAACGATGCCTGAAATATTTGTATCAAATAAAGGTACATGCATGGTTATTTAATTTTGTCGAATATTCAATCAAAATAGAGCAAATCTTCGAGGTTTTAGATGATCCTTGTTAAATGGGCACTGACATAAAGCCCTTTGAAGTAATGGGCATGTCAACTGCCGTAGGTCCATAACACATTGTGAAATCACTGTATACGCTATATAAAACTCAATCGGAAGGCAGCGCTTTATGCCTTTCTTTCTATACCCGAAATAAAAATAAATGACTGCACTACAGATATAGCAGTTTTATAAAAATCGATAAGCTCGCTTTATTTTATGAATAAGTTTCCTTGTTCATCGGGTGTATTTTGTCGCTATGCTGGAATATTTTTGACTATTTGTCTTTCTCCCAGTTGCTTGAACTCTAACCTCAAAAAATAAAACTTATTCGTCGCTTTGGAGTGTATTGAAAGAAACTTTCACGTTTCTCATGATTGTTCACCCATATTAACCATAATCAAGTAACAGTACTATACAGAGTGTCTTGCAAGTCGTTAGAATAATTTTAGGAGGTATAGACTACTTGATTTTGAGTGTTGCAATATTTGTGATAATTAATTTTTATTATTTTTTAATTTAACTAGTTAGTTATAAGATAGCAACATATGCATCAATTTATTAAATTTGAAGTTAAGGTTAATATTTTGAAATAATGGCGACCTAAGTCTTGCTTGTCAAAATGACGCATTTTGCAAATTTGACTTTGAAGTCGCTTGCTCTAAGAAACGTAACTTTCAAGTAATATTTACTACAAAGTATCGAACGAGGTTGCAGCGTTATTTTAATAAGCTTTTAGTAGCACGGAAGTTGTGACTACCACACTTTGTCTGTTTAAAGTTTCCACTGCCATTGCAGTTTTATATAGAGTTTTGTCCATACTAAGCAGTAAGTTAATCGATATAAAAAAAATATGACAATATTCACAAAAAGACAAAAAGTACACTCCTCACGTGACATAATCGACTAGATACAGACTTTAAACAATGACAAACAGCATGAAGGTTTTCAACTTTGGGAAACTACATGGTAAAATTTTAATTATTGAATGCTACTAAATAGATCTACAAGTAGTAATAACGTTGTTTCGACTATTAAATATTACTTACAAGTTCCACGACTTTAAAGAAACAATTAAGGTTTCTTGAACTTTACAGTAGCTATCAAAACTACTTGAAAGTAATTGCAATTTTGAAGTCATATTTTAGTAACGTGAATTAGTTGCTGCCACTTTCAAGTTATGAAAACTTTCCCACTGGTAACTGAGAGGTTTTTAAAACCAGGAAAGATACTTAGAAGTCACATAACTAAAGTAACCAAAAGTATATGTAGTGACTAACTTTGTCGTGTGAAGTTATTTATACAACAAAGTAGTAAATTGGTACCGGCTACGTAATAGTTACTATTTCAAGGTTCCAGGCTCAGAACTAGTGTTACATTAGTACTAGATGGATTAAGAATAATCAAATTAAACACTATTGTTATTGCAACGTATTGTAGGTACAATTTTATTAAAAAAGCGTTCAAAATTTAACAACTAAATGTGTATTAGTGTTTTAAATGCAAATTGGCGTAATTTCCCATTTACTAGCAACATAAAAATCCGATTCTAAATAAATTCATGATTTGTTTATGTTTTATATTGCCATATATTTTTTTTGTGGAACAACTGAGGTACAACATATTTCATTTTGAATTACTCACAAAAAGGATAAAAGGTATCAATTTAAAATTGTAAAATAACGCATCGTATAAAAATATCATTTATGTACTGCATTTCTGTTCTCTCAATGAAATTAATTGAAAAATGAATATAGACGTCGATGTTTAAATACGCTTTTAGTAATGACGGATTTTCGGAGTGTTATTAAGAAATATCGTTGCCAAAAACCTTTAAGTTCTGGAAGAGTTAGTTAGAATCGATAATTACAGCAGAAAGCTCTTAAGCACTAATCTTGGTGTCGTTTAAAAATAGGCCGCACTTTAGGTTTTAGTTAATAATCATTTAACGGTTAAATAAATTTTTGTATAAAACTTCTTCTTTCCAAAAATACCTCGGCCTAAAAACATATTGACGTATTATTTTAACATTTAACAATTTATTTTACTTCTTTGCCAATTTAACTGTGTACAAAGTTTCCGCAATATTAGTGTATTTATTCGAAAGTGATAAATTGTAGCAAACAAAACACATTTTATTTAACAATTTTTTCTCCGACCAATGGTAACAGAATTATTATCAGTGGCGATTTATCAATTTGTGACAGGTATACCTTTTCTATTTAGAATTGAAGGCAGTTCAATAGTTTCTTATTAAAAAATTCAAAAGTGTTAAATACAAAAAGTTAGACATATTTTTACATCGACAGTACACTACACAGTTCACTTTTTGCAACAATATAATTAGTTGTGTTACTGATTTCAGTTATGACAATAATTTAGTAATCATGTTTACCAACTGCAGTGAACTACAAAAGAATTACAAGTAAAACTAATGACTTGCCGGAAGTGAAATTTAAAATTCAATAAAATACCTTACGGATTACAGGTGATGTAATCGCTTAAATTAATTGAAAGTTAGATTAGCTTTCAGGTATATGTAATTCAGCTATTCTAGTACAACGCACTTGCACTATGATTTTCCACTATTTGATTTTCGTTTAGTTACCGAGCGATTTCATATTTCTTTCAGCACAACCAGCAGACAGTGAAAAGCTTTGTACTGTCTTTATCTCCGTCTCGTTCTATCACCCCACTATTCGCCAAGCGAGTTTTACTTCAGATTTTTAGATACGGTTATTTATAGTAGTAAAAGTCTACCAATACATGTAACATCTAAATTATGTTTGTTGGTTGGTAATTAGAAATCACTTTACAAATTATAAGAAACAAGCATTTGATGCATAGTTAAAATTCAAGAAACAACTATATTTCAAAATAGTGTATACAGGGCGAGTCTGAAAATGTGGTTAGTTACTAATTCTGCCACTTCTGTTTATACTGGAAGTCAACCAATTTGCTTATTTTAAATGGAACACCCTGTATGTTATTGCATTTTTGAATTCTATGTTGAGAGAAAAGTGACGAGCAGCATCATATTATGCTACACAGAGAAAACTCGCTATCAAGGCAAGGAAATTTTGATTCCAATAACTAAACTATTTGGTCATATATGCACAACAAAATATATGTTCACAATTGATTATTTATGTTCATTTCTAAATAAATTTGGTTAAGACAATTATCCATGGCTCTCTTTGATTGGAGTATCTATTTATTCAAACAAAATATTTTGTTTGGCTAATTCAGAATCAGTAAGTCTTATTTGGTTAAGATAATACAAATGGCGTTAACATATAAAATATATTTTGTTCAAATCAACACTATTTGCTATTCACAGTAAGGCAATATTTTGTTAACAAATTATTTTGTTGAACTAATCAATTCTAACATTCACTTGATTACTTGTGTAAATTAATTTAAAACTATTTGGTCATATATGCACAACAAAATTCATGTTTCAGCCAATTGATTATTTCTGTTGATTTCTAAATACATTTTTGCTTAGAAAAATTATACATGGTTCTCTTTGATTGGAGTATTTATACAAACTAACAAAATGTGTGGTTTGGCTAGTTCAGAATCAGTAAGTCTTATTTGGTTAAGATAATACGTTAACATAAAAATATATTTTGTTCAAATCAGGACTATTTGTTATTTACAGTAAGGCAATATTTTGTTAACAAATTATTTTGTTGAACAAATCGAGCTACTCAATAAAATAATGTTTTCTGATGCCAAAAATGCACAGTTGAATGCGAGTATTGCACAAATGTGTTTTAAAGCAATTTATTTATTGTATTTAAATAAAAAAGTATGTAAATATTTTGTTATTTAAAAATTGTACAATATAAAAATATTCCTATTAAATATTATTGCATAATTCTGAGAGCTTTATGCACAAAAATGATAGCATAGTATATGTTGAACATATGTATAGCGATATTTTTAACTAAAATAATTTTAAAATTAATATAATTCTGTTTCAAAACAACTAATCATTTTCCAAAAATCTCCTAAAAATCTGAAGGAAGAAACAGTGGCACACCCTGTATATTTAACACAATAACCAATCAAATATTCGTGTGTATTATACAAGAAAACCTTCTCGTACAAAATGTGAATACGATTACCTAAGAAATAAATAAATTAACGAAAAAAAAAAAATAAAAAAAAATAAAAATTTTGATTAATTGATTTAAATTACCTTATTTACCTCCAAGGGAGCTAGCTTAAAAGTATGACCCATGCTTTAATAAACACCCTGTATAAATAAGTTGAATAAAATAGTGAAATAACTCAATCAAATAAGGCTTGTGTCCTGTCAAACTCGGACACACTATATAATCATAAATAGGCGAATAATTTATGACACATTATAATGAAGTTGGCGATTCAGAGTTGACATTGTCTGTTTTGTTTAATGACTTCAAAAACTGGGCTTCACGTCGTATTGTTCTACTTTATAAGTTGGTGATTATTTGTTCAATCGAATCTATGTAGTTAGCTCACCGACTAATTCAATATTGTCAAATATTTATTAGTTTCAAGTAATTCCGGGTCAGTTAGTTTCCATTAACTTCAATACGATGTCGTTGAGCGTATAACTAGAGCTTCTTCTACTGCGATAGACTAGCAGGAATTGGAAGACTTACACAACCGTACTTAAGGCATCATCTGCATCATTATTTTAGAGATAACAATGTTATCCTCTGTGTAACGATTTATTTGTACCAGTTCTTCTTTATTTAACAAGAAATTTTGGTACATTCAGAAGAGAAAATACAATTAAATCATTTGAAAACATGACAGTAACATTAGTTTTCATTAAAAATAATCTAAACATGAAAATATACAGGATGAGTCAGAACTAGGAAAGAGCAGGAAAACAAATTAACCGAATATTCTCTCCTAACCAAAGTTTTTATACAAATAAAATGGTGAACATTTTAGTTAAGAAACTGTATTGCGCTACTGACTAATATTAAATATTAAACTTAATAAATTTTTTACTTTCAGTTCTTAGGAAAAGTTTCTTGATAAACATTCCAAAAATTAGGGAAATTAATTTTAACACGTTTAAGTATGCAGAGAGCGCATCCGCCAAAACAGAGGACAGTAGTATGCAATAAAAATGGTTTATGAAATGAAGACATTTGCTAACAAGAACGCAACCTTTAGAAAATACAATATAAAGTAACTGTTGCAATGTAGGTCGCTTCCTACAGGTCGAGCCGTTTAGGCCGAGCAGGAAGTAAGCAGACCACTTATATGAAGGAACAGCCAGTTCAATTGTCGGTCATCTAAGCTATGGCATACTGATGAGGGCTAACAAACCTGAAACCGGTCTATGTCTGGTGGTGTGTCCGACAAGGGTTCTTGGCTGTTGACACAGATACTGCAGGAGTAATTCAATGTCGGTCGGGGTATTAGTACCCAGAGTAGTTGTTTCCTGCAGTATCATTTACAGATATAACAGCTCGTCGCCCAGGGCGAGAGGTCTGCGTTAAGTACCTGCTGCAACGTAGGTCGCTTCTTGTAAGTCGAGCCGCTTAGGCCGAGCAGGAAGTAAGCAGACCACTTATATCTCACGAGAGCTAACAAATTTGAAACTGGTATATGGCTGGTGTAACACTGACAAATGACTTTGACTGTTTGCTGTAGGTCTTTCAGGTATAATTCAGTGCTGATAGAGTGGTTATTTTCTTAAATTCCTCATTTGGAACAGGGTAATAAAAATTACTACCATTGCGACATTTTTATGTAATTCACTGATAATTGGGGTTATAAAATGTTGGTGAACTGTTGTAATGTTTCTGTCAATAAACGTACAAAACTTTTAGTAAATGATACAACAATGTATGTAGTAATCTTAGATCTACAATTATATAAGCGATGAGTATTCTTTTTGTTTCAGTGCACCAAATATAATTTATAGTAGAACTAAGTTAAAAAGGAAATACGTATTTACTTTTGTGTGTTGTAATGTAATTAACAATTTAAAAATTTGACACGAAAACGTTAAAGTTTTGCCTGACGTGTTTAAAACGTATTATCGTCATTTATGTATTTAAAAATAAACTTGATATATACATATTCACAATAAATGCAGAATTAATTTGGCATTCCCTAAAAATTCGGTCAGGCAATTATTTTATTCAATTACAGTAATTATAACAATTATTCACCGCATTTCATTAAATATAATATCGCTATTAAAGCATGAATTTTATTTAAATTGCTATTATCGACCATATAGTTGGCAATTGTTATCAAATGTTAAAATATTTAAACAGTTTAGGCAAAAAACAAAATGTAGCACACTCACTCATATTCAATATTAAATAATACGAAAGTTGCAGTCGTTCAGAGTTTAGTAGAGAATTGTCAAAGTTAGGATATTACAACAAAAAAATTAGATTAATGAAGACCAAATTACGTTCTTTAGTCAGTTTTCGAAAACTTAGCAGAAACGCCATAGACTGCTCAGTGACAGAAATACAGGGTGTTCTACAAGCTCTATGACAAACTTTGGCAGATAGTAGGTGAATTGCCAAAATTTGCAGGCGCTCACCAATATGATGATTTCCAGTTATTTTTAAAATTTTCGATTGAAACTTGGCAACTTCCGTTGGAAGCATAAAAACTATTTTAGATTCCATTTCAAAGATTTCACAAGCGCATGGACTGATTTTGAATACATCTAAAACACAATTACTTGTTCTTGGTCGTCATAAAAACGTAATCACTCAAAATCCCGCGTTCGTATTAAGTAATGACATGTATTTTGTGACACGTATGCACTTTAAACAACGAACATTCAATTATTTTCCATTGACTACTTGATCCTTGCACCGCTAATGTGATTCTTCAGGTGGTATTTCTTTTGAGACTCTTTAGAACGATGTTGCTTATAACTTTTAAACTGGAAGTAATACAAAAACAGTTTTCTAATAAAAGTTTATTAGAAAAAAGAGAGCTTTTTAACAAGAACCTCATCCCTTTTAACACCACTTGTTCCAAATTTTATTTAAATTTTGTGTATTTTCACAGTATGCCTATACTATCGTATTTGAGACACCCTGTACATTTGTTAACACAAATTTGGTTTAATATTCAACGACAGTAAATTATAAAGCGCCCTGTAAACTTCGACTCCGTCTATGACTTCCTGCCAAATATAAGCTTCTGAGTCATACTGACACGAGAATTAATCCTGTGTAATTTTGTTCAATTTTACTGCACTGGCGCAAGCTCTTGTATACACAGTCTTAACGGAGATGCTATGCTAATCAGGGGGAAAATACTTTTTCCAGCAGCAATCGGAAATGTTTATAGAGGGAGTCTTGAAGGGCCGGAAATGTGTGCTGTTCAGTTAGCTAGACGTGCGAAAGGAAATCTTCAAAATGTATGCAAATGACAAGAGCCACTTAGTCAGCGCCTCCATGTTAATTTGCTGGTGTTATTATGGATAAGATTTTACAAACATGCTGTTTGATAGCACTCCAAAGACAACATCAGATAAACGTCATTCAATTTCATAGAACTGCCGCCAGACATATACACACTGACGAAATTCAGGACCCGTTCTAAAATCCGTACACGGGGAAGAAAACTGCTGTAGACATTCGTGCAATTGTAGATAAGATTCTTACAATTTGTGTGAAGCAAAGTTCGTTTCAATTTTGTAGTAAAGATTTTGAATGACATGTTTAAATGAATATGCATAAACATATCCTTTTTATATGACTTAAGTAGGAAGCAAAGTTCGTTTCAATTTTTAGTCAAGATTTTGTAGGAACGACTTGTGTTTAAATAAACATGCATAAGTATAGGATGATTCAGAACATATCTAAAACAAAATTGGGAATAGATGCGCCATGAAAAAATGGAGTCAGTATTTTAAAAAAATTCGAGAAATCCGTATATTTATCGTATTAACTTTTTTGTGATGCAAATATTTACATTAGTTTTTCAAATATCAAAAATACGAATACCAACGCAATGGATGGGTAATTTATGGTGAAGTGAAAATGCATTACCACAACGATTTCCAAATGCAGCTACTTTTACAACAGTGTGCAGTGAGTGCAATTGTAGTGCAAACGCTGGCGTGACACGAAATTTGCAACCGAATGATGGATGAGATGGAGATCCAAGGTGTCCACGGCGTATTGCAGCAGTGGGGCGTATCATACACGAGGCTCAATTATATCCATATCATGTACAGCGTGTCCAAGCATTAATACTTAGAAATTGGACGAGAAGACTGGTACCATTGCCGTCACGATCTCCTGACTTTAAATCATTTATTTTTGTGAGGAAATTTAAAATTTTAAAATTAATTATTTTGTATCGAAGTGTTAACTGATACATATTTAACAAACTGAAAATGTTCAATATCTAAGTATTTTAAAATTAGAAGGGAAACGTTTAGTCGACCAAGGCACAAGAAATATATTGCCAGTTTGTCTAGAGGAATTGTCGTTCTTACGAATCTGTCAAGGTAAAGAGAGTAAAATAAACGCCTTTATGAGTTTCCTAAACTCAAACGCATTTTCTATATTTTTATATCTATATATCTTTATGCAGTTGAAACTAAGACTCTAGAAATATACCCCCAAATGGTTTAAAACATTTGTTGCTTCTATAACTTTGGTATCAAAGCATTATCTACATTAGGATCTATCGAAAAATGTCATAAGCATAATTCGATGCTACCTTGAAATCATCGCAATAGATGGTTTTATGTAATTGCGGCTAAGGCGCTAGAAATATACCGCCAAACTATTTAAAACATTTGTGGCTTCTATAAATTTGTTACCAAAGCATTACATTACAATCTGTCGAGAAATGTCAGAAACAGAATGTGTTGCTACTTTTAAATTACTGCAATAGGTGCGTTTATGTGGTTGGGGCTAAGACGCTAGAAATTGTTTGAAACATTTGTTACTTCTATAATTTTGGCAACAAAGCATTATCTACAACAGGATTTATTGAGAAATGTCAAAAACAAAATTTGTTGCTACCTCGAAATCATCGTAATATCGCTTTTATGCAATCACGGTTAAGGTGCTAGAAATATACTATGAAACTGTTTTAAAAAATTGTTGCTTCTATAATTTTGATACATAAGCATTTTCTCCATTAGAATATATACACAAAAATCAAAAATAGAATGTTGCTACTTTTAAAACATCATACCAGGCGCCATACCAATTTGTTTAAAACATTTATTGGTTCTATAATTTTGGTATCAAAGCATTATCTACATTAGAATCTATCGAGAAATGTCAAAAACAGAATTTGTTGCTGCTTTCAAATCATCGCAGTAAGATGCTTTTATGTAGTTGCGGCTAATGCACTAGAAATATACCGCCCAATTGTTTGAAACATTTATTATTTCTATAATTTTGGCAATAAAACATTATCTACATCAGGATTTATTGAGAAATGTCACAAACAAAATATGTTGCTACCTTGAAATTATCTTAATATCGCTTTTATGCAATTACGGTTAAGGTGCTCTAAATATACTATGAAACTGCTTTAAAAATTGTTGCTCCTATAATTTTGGTACATCAGCATTTTGTCCATCAGAATATATACATAAAAATCAAAAACAGAATGTTGCTACTTTTAAAACATCTTACCAGGCGCCATGCCAAATTGTTTAAAACATTTTGTGGTTCTAAAATTTTAGGAATTAACCAGCATTATCTTCATTAAAATCTTAAAATCTTAAATCTTAAATCATTAAAAAAATTTTTCTATAGATTCTAGTATAGAAAGTGCCTTGGGATCAATTGTAGGAGCAACAATTACTATCGAAGTTTAATAGTACATCTTCCGTTGTTTTCAAATTATGTTTTTGGTTTTTTTCGATAAATCCTTATCTAGAACAGTCTTTGATGCCAAAATATAGGAGTAAACAATTTTAAAATAATTTAGTGGTATATTCCGGTGTCAGTGCCAACTTCAGTACCTATAAGGACGTTTTAAAAGTAGTAGCAAATTTAATTTTAGACTCTCTTCGATATATACTAATGTATAAAATGTGTTGATGCCAAAATTATAGCAACAATAACATGTTTAATCAATTTGGCAGCATATTAGCAGTGTAATATTGTTTTGGATGTTCAACTTTTCCATCAAAGTACGTTTTTCTATCTATATGTCATAAGTAGGAGAAAAAGCGTAAAATAATATCCTATAAATAACTTCCTAACCCTATCAATCAAGGTTGATACACTATATATAAGTAAAAAACCGGGCAGTATTTAATCCTACAAGCAGCCTCTGGCGTGGTTAATAATTTGAATCATTTTTCTATGAAAGCAATTAATATCCATTCACATCAACATCTCGTCAACCGACACCAAAGAACTGCCGATATCAGTCTGAAAGCTATTGCCCTTATGCGCTTGAATACCAGTGATAAAATATTGAAAGGGCAATTTTCTAAATGTAAATATGAGCCAGAGTTAATTTATCTTCTCTGTTTTTATTATGCAAGCATTTTCAGCTAAATAAGGCCACATCCGCCATGGAAAATTAATAGG
This sequence comes from Monochamus saltuarius, assembly GCA_025584915.1. Lineage (NCBI taxonomy): Eukaryota > Metazoa > Arthropoda > Insecta > Coleoptera > Cerambycidae > Monochamus > Monochamus saltuarius. The sequence goes on along the minus strand of CM046730.1, from coordinate 15,026,179 downwards.
AAATTATCATTCTGTCCCGTCACCAATCTGTAGCGATAAATTTCATGTTTTTTTACTCATTTTTTATTTATTCATTTTTAATTTATTCACGTTTCCATGTTCATTAAAATAATATTTTTATCCGCGTTATATTTTATGATAATATGAGCTGTAAACCTTACGATTTTAATATTTTTTTGCTATAGATAATATAATTCCTACAAAAAAGGCTTTTTTGACGTCGCTTCTGTGGTTTAAAGCACGAATGAAAATACAAACATTAAAAGTTAATATTTAGATGATATTTATTGTCACAAAATAACAGTCTTTTGTCTGCAGAACGTATTTTTTTTTACATTCACCTTCAAATATCAGTGAAATTATAGAAAATAATCAGTCTACTAGTTTATTTATTATATTATATAATATTTAATTAACAATCAAGTTAACAGTCACTTGTTTTAACATTTAAATTTAAAGTCGGACTTGTACAATTGTGAAAACTGCAATAGTTTCTTGATTTCAAGAAAAACACTGAATATATTGGAAAAGCACCAGATTTGTGCATTATGCAGATCTGTATAGAACTTCCTTGGAAGATAATGTTTTTCATTCCATTGATGACGTAGGGCCGCCAAAAACAAGTACTGGATATTTTGTTGCTAATTTGTACCACCAGTTTCAATTTTGTATCTTGGGTTCTGAGAAAAATGGTGGCTGTTAGCGTAATATTAGATGTTCATTGTGACAGTTATTTACTCCATCACGAGTGAATTGAGCCTCACCAGTGAACAAAATGTATTTGTAAAGTGTATGGTTTGCGTTTATCCAATTGCAAAAATCCAACCGCAAATCATTATCATCGCAATGAAGATTCTGGACGCGCTGAACATGGAAAGATTTGAAACCATTTTTGTAAATGGCTTTCCATGTCGTAGTTTGATTAATTTGGAGACGGGTTGCAATGCGCCTTGTACCCGGGCTATGTTCTACCATATCCATAATTTCTTTTTCCACTGCTAGACCCGGACCAGCTTGACTCTCAAATGCAATTGTCACACTGGGAAACATTCCAATTTCACCTGCATTGTTGAATACTCTCTGGAATACATTTCTATCTGGCTCTCTTCTGTTCTGGAACCAAGGTCGATATTCAGCAACTGCACGATTAGCGCTACCGTTGCAATACCCATAAATAAAAATAATATCAGCATATTCTCGATGATTAATGACAGGCATTAGAAGTTATGTGTGTACAATACCGACTAAACGAACGTACTTGTAAAAATAAATGCGAGTTATAGAGAGAAGTTATACAATAAGAGTTTAAATCACAAACGTCAAAATACATGTGACAATTAGTAAATCACTAATGTGAGTTTGGTTTAGAATCCGTGACCTACTCAAAATAAAATTTAAATAATAACAGCTTTCGCAAAAATAGCAATAAAAATATTTTCATAGCTATCTCAGAACTGTTGACATTCGACTATATGTTTATTAGGCTTTTTTGTTCACTTTTGCCCTTTAAGCACCCTTTTAGAACATTTAGGGTTTTCCTCCAATCACCCAGTATAATGAAAATTTACAAATTAACAACTCCGTAGTTATTGATGGTCCAAATTAGTAAAATAAATAGGGCAGTGTCATTAAAATCGGTATTGCATGATGCTGTATAGCTCTAGGCCTGGTTCATCCCCGCCCAGCTAGTTATGGATCCAGCTTTTTGTGCATTTAAAATCCAGTGCCGCGCAAATTTAAATTACGATTTAATGGAATCCGAAATGAAGGAATGATTTAAAACAAAGCGGACTTCGGTCGACAGCTCATTACACCAGCGCGAGCCGTAGGCACCCTACGGCTATCCAGAAGCCGCCTAGTTATATTTCGGCAAATCGCCCTAAATCAAGAACTAGCTTTCGTTTCCTCACTGCCGTACGTTTACAGCCCAATTACCGCTGAATTATGCATACTCATCCGCCAACCATCTGCTAACATTGCCGGTTTAAATTACACTGAAAAAATAACAGGGGATTTATTAATACGATTGTGTACTTATCCCAAAAACCTTAAGAAATTCCCATAATATTTAATAAAACGTTATAAAACTGACATAGAAACAAGCCAACAATTTAAAGTTTGTAATAATTATTACTTAATTAGAAAATGTGCAGTTATAAACAGCCCCACGTAAGGCGCCAAATTTTTTTCTGTATAGCAATTTTTTGTTATCATTATTAAATGGTTTGCTTGGATTTAAAAATCTGTCATTAAGTGTATAAATATAATTTCCAACTATGAAAATTGTCATCTTGTAATAATTATTACTTAATTAGAAAATTTGCAGTTATAAACAGCCCCACGTAAGGCGCCAAATTTTTTTCTGTATAGCAATTTTTTGTTATCATTATTAAATGGTTTGCTTGGATTTAAAAATCTGTCATTAAGTGTATAAATATAATTTCCAACTATGAAAATTGTCATCTTGTAATAATTATTACTTAATTAGAAAATTTGCAGTTATAAACAGCCCCACGTAAGGCGCCACAATTTTTTATGTATAGCAATAATTGTTTGTTATCATTATTAAATGGTTTGGTTGGACTTAAAAATATGTCATTAACTGTATAAATATAATTTCCAACCATAGAAATTGTTAAAATTGTAATTGAAAATTGTCATCTTGATCTAACATCAATTCCTTGCGCTACATTCCTACATTAAAATTAGTATACTGTAAAATTTCCATAGTACATATAAATAATTTCGATTATAAATAACATTAGTTTTCTTAGCGACATAGATAGCACAGCGACCTAAAAGTTGAGACTACCATGGTGGGTATTTTGTTTATACTGTTCGATATGCCAGCCTGAATAGTTTTAAGTGGGCGCCATGTATACCGAAATAATTATACAAACAACTACTACCTCTTTTATTTAATTAAAAAAATAACTATATTTTATTAATTCTGATATTGTTGTAACCTCATCATTTTGTTTCTGTAAAAATAAATAAAACGTTTTAATTTGCAACTGCCTTTGAAATGATTTTGATCCAATTAATATTACTATATGACAAACCAACAAAGGAATTTGCAGATGTTTATCGTTAGTGAATCAAACGAAAGTTACATAGGAAGGTTGTTATTCATAAAATATATAAACAGAGGTATTTTTGTATAAACCTGTATATTTCCAAACAAAGTATTTTATACTTTCTGCGCTGAATGATCAATCATTGAAAAACTGTGAAATACGTGCTAAATATTTTGGTAAACTCGAAACAAGCAGAAGGGAAATCTCAAAAACAACCGAATTATGCGTATGTGAAGGTATTAATAGAAACAAACCATTAATTATTATTTAGACGGAATCTGGCTGTAGTTACTGAGTGTGATGATGCTTAATAGTTCTACAAGTAGCGATAACGTTGTTTGGATTAATACAAATTACTTACAAGTTTCAGAATTTAAACAAACAAATAAGGTTCCCTAAAGTCGGAGCAACTATTATAGCTACTTGAAAGTAATTGCAACTTTAAAGTAATATTTTAGTAATATGAGTTAGTCGATTCTAAGATTATTTGCCACTTTCAAGTTCTGAGAACTTTAAAGTCGCCTTGATAACTAAGACGTCCCCAAAACCAGGAGAGATACTTAAAAGTCACATAATTGTAAAAGCAGTTGTTGAAAATACGTAGAAGTGAATGAATAAGACAAGCAACAAAATAATGTGAATATTAAATGTTTTGTCATTATTACAGTATGTAAGTTTTATACCTTTTTTTATCAATAATTTGTTCATATGCGCATATTTTGGATGGTTTTGCTTAAATTGTGTTTAAAGGAAAACCCTTACTTAAAATTCACTCTATATATATATATATATAGTTTCGAGGAAGTAAAATTTTTTTCAGTTACCTGTATGTACCCTAAAAGCGGTTTTAATTTGCAAACAGATAAAATACAAACATTATACCTGCTACAAGTAACCACAATTTCGGACAACGCATATTTCACTCATATTTCGATTTTATAAAGGTGCCAGCGTTTAGATTTAAAGAGTTTTGTTCCAATATAACTCGAAATACGTGTAATGACGAAAGTTTTAGTAAGTCCTGTTGACAAGTCTGTTCCTTTCTGATCTGACGTTCTCGGAACTATTTTCGATCAATCCTAGTGTATCGGGAACAATTTGCTCGGAACTATCTGGCGGGCTGAAAGAACGTTTCTGACCCGTTGCGAACAGCATATCTGTGAATAGGGAGTTGAAACATACGATTTATAACTGACAGGAGTAAACAATAGCATACAGCGGTGTCTGCCGCCCAGGAACAATCTACCAGCTATAACCGTGAAATGGCTCGAGTAGCAAACTAGGAAATCAAAAGTGGCCGCGATAGTGAAACTTTGATTTATCCGTCTGTTTATGTTCGTTTTCCAAGAAGCTTAAATAAAAAAGTTTCAGCTTCGATGGAATCAACCCGATATATATACTTACAGAAATGATTTTGGATTTTATCGGCTCAATTTATCATCTTACCGACGCTATCTCAATCCATTAGGATTTATTGTATTAGTACATGTTTACTGCACTTTTAGATGCCGATATTTTGTCAAGTTTTTATGTTTAGAGGGTATAAAAGGGAATCTGCCAAACTCAATTTCGGATAATTGGATATGTCTATATTGCTTTTTCCGCAGATTGAATCTTTGTTTGTTTTTGAAATAGTTACACAATTTTTATTCCTGCAATTTTTCCAATGAGTTTTTCCACATTTAAAAGTATGTAATCCCTAAAACGAGGGTGTCACTTACGTTACCGTAATATACAAAAAAATATATGCGGTTTATACTATCTATTAATAAAAGAGTAAACAAATTTTTGTTTTCTATATATATACTTCGAAATGCCACAGATTCTTGTGTTTTGTAAATATATGTACTAATTATAAATTATTGTTAGCCTGCTACCTACAAAATTTATTCGTAAACTAATTAAATTATAATTAGTATAAAAGTATTATTCACATTTCAATGTGTCGTGTGGGAATACCTATTTTGATCATTTGTATCTGTTACTTCTATGAATAGTTCCGTTTGTAAATGTAAATTTGTTCACAAAATATGTAACATCACAACATATTAAATCAATACTAGGTAGTAACAATAAATCTAGCAAAATTAAGAGAATACCCAAATGTGAAAATACTTACAGTTCAAACAAAGTTAATGGCATTTTACAAAAAAAAATGTTTATATTTTTCTAAAATGTTAGTCTTCAGTATATTCAAAGCGTCATTCATTCTCCACAAAGAATATACGTTACATTTTTCATTAAAAGCATAATTTTCCAGAAAAGTTGCTAAAACTGCACCAAAGTAACACAAATTGAGACTGGAACCTTCAAAGAGTAACTATTACATAACCTTAATATGATTATATAATGACTTAAAGCATATTCTTCGGAAATAAAAAACCTGAAAATACTCAAACATATCCACAATCTAATTAGTTTTCAACTTTTGGGAAGAACTAAGTCATACTTATTTATGTATTTATGGATACCCTAAATTCGTAAAATACTTTCATTTTTAACTGTCCTTTCATATTCCATGCGTTCTAGACGCCCTAGTCCCTGCACTCTTCTAGCTTTTACAACTTTGTCTATTTTTGGTGCCTGGTTGAATTCTTCTTAAGATCTTCCTTTCCCACCTTAACAGGTTTTGTCTTGAATGGTTACTGAGGATCCAAGTGTTTGATTTCATTAAGTGATTAACTGCTGCCGAACTTCTGTTTGCTTTTATTATTCTCCTATTAATTTCTTGCTGCTCATCACACTTAGCTGTAATCAGCGCTCCCAAATACACATATTCTTGAACTTCAAATTCCATTTCTCCATGCTGCGTTCTCAATTGGTAATTTTTTGATCTTCTATTCTCAAAAGCTTACTTTTCTCTTGATTTATCTGCAATCCCACTTTACGTGCCTCCTCCACAAGTTTTCTCGTTACTTTTTCTAATTCCCTATTATATCTTGCAATTATGGCTTGCTATTTGATGAGTTTTAAACAACATGTGTCCTTCTCTGTTCAACTGACTATTTCTTATGATCTTTTCTAGTACTAAATTAAAAAGAAACATTGAGAGTGGGTCTCCTTGTCTCATTCCTGTGTCAATAGTAAAACCTTCCGAACAATCACCTTTTATTCGTACCTTGCTTTTAGTATTTTCTAAGGTCATTTTCAATAACCTAATTAGTTTGATTGGTATCCCAAATTGTTTCAATATTTTACTTAGTTTATTTCTTTTGACATAATCATATGCTTTCCTGAAATTTACGGCCATTGTTTTAATGCCATATTCATAGCATGTAGAAAGAATTTATTTCATTCACCATGATTTGGTCCGTTGTTGATCTCCCCCTAAAACCTGCTTGATACTCCCCTACCTATAATTCTGCTATAGGTTCTATTCTCTGTTTTATTAACGTTGCCATGATTTTATACTCTATATCAAGCAATGATATACTCTTATAGTTTCGTCACTCTGTTGCATCTCCCTTTTCGATGTTTATCCATTCCTCATTTATATTTGCTTCCATTAACTGTCTTGTTTCTTGCAAACCTTTCCTCATCTTTTCTTTATACTTCTTTTGGATTATCCGCTTTCATAATGACGCCATATTTGCTTGTCTTTTTCTTTCTTATCTTAAAATCTATTCTCATCAGATACTGATCCGACTCTATGTCTGCACCTCTGCATGACAACGTTTTGTTATGCTTCTGTGAGATAAAGATGTATTAATACTTGAATATTGTTTATACAAATATTGTGTTGAATACTACTTATGAATACAACTTGGGAATTTTTGTAGGAGTTGAATCGAATTAAACAAAACAATGAAACAAAAACCTGTTTTTTCCTACCATAATGCAGCGATGTTCTTTTACGTCATTTTGGGGTTAAATTTAGCCAATATCTTGGCTGGGATTCATGAGATTGTCGCTCCTCTACACCATATAAATGACTTGTCCATCGTGCGGTTACACTGATCAATACATTGTCGAAAGTGAGGATTTTCTCGTCGCCACGACGGCACGCTTCAACCATCGATGTCCAGGTGTTTAAATTAATTTTAAAAGCCCGCGAAGCGCAATTTATCACGAGGAGACGGCGCTCAATTTACCGTGAAAAGGGACAATGATGGATTAAATGTAAAACGACTTTCTCCTAAGCCAAACGGTTGCCCCGTTATATGTATGTATAATAATTACTTTATATAACAATTCCCAATTACTCCTTTCGTCGAATGGTTTATCTGGATAAGTAATTTTATTTTTGTCAGTGCCAGTTCTATATACAGAAAAAATTCTCTAATAAAAATTTATCAGAATACACAGTCCGTGTTAAATAAATTACTCTATATTACTTTATTCTACAAAAATTTCAATTAAATGTATCGCAGCAGTAATTGTAAAATATTGTATGACTGCCGTAGCTATGTTGGACTTGCCCTTGATTCTAGAATAACAAGCAACACAGCATAGGACGTACCATGTTATAGGGACATATCTGTACCCGACATAAACTCTTTTAATGAATTAGTATAAAACGTTTAAAAAAAATTAGACACTAATGCTGACAATACCATAGAATTTTGCATTGCTAGTTGCATACTCTCCAAAAATCAAAGAAGAATAATCAAAGCTTAGAATATAATATTCAATGGTCCAAATAAAGGATTTTTACAGAACTCTGTAAACATCTCGGGATGTTATAGTTTAAAATAGTACTAATTATTTTATGCAAACATCGTCGATTATTGTTAATAATGTTGCTATTATTGGTATTAATATTTTAACTCTCCAACAACATAAGTTTAAAAATGTATCACGTACAGTACACCTTGCACTAATGATTTGCAGATGGCGACTGCATCAGATTCTGTCAAAAACATAATATCGTATACAGTGCTTAGTTTGATATAATTTTTCAGTACTTAGCAATTTTTGGCGTATTTTTCGTAATACTGAAGACGTTTTTCGAGTACACAAAATACTATGGCGAATCCTTTTTCAACTACAATGAACAACTGCTGTAATGTCTTAGTGGTAAACGTGTGGCAGTCTATTTATGTATTTGTGTACATTTACGTATGTTTTTTTGGTTACCCTTTGTGGTTTTCCCCAACGGATCCATCTGGTCGTGGTCGTCGGACCGAGTACGTCGCTTTAAACAAAAAGACCGGTCGCAGCTGACAGAAAGCCAGAGTCGGCAACAAGTAGAGGTTTAATATATATTCGAAAACAATTTTTGCCCGCTTTATAGATAAGTTTGGAAATTTTTTGATGGACAATTCCATTAATTCTTATTTTTATCTACCCTCTCTTAAATTATTTGTACTTACACATAATTAACCATGTATATTTCAGCAGGGGTAAGTTTTGTTCAAAACAATATTGTTAACTCAACTGGAATTAATTTGAATTAGCTTAGGATCTTTAATTAAATTATAAATTTCGTAGCTGTGAAGCTGTTTTCAGAAAAGAACCTCTAAACTTTTACTCAATCTCTGACTCATAAAAAGTAATATAAGATTTTTGTGTACAAACAGTTCAGCAGCAGAATTGCTGGGATACTGTCAAGAAATAAAAATTAGACGCTCTGTATACTTAGAAACTTTTCTTTCTCTATTTAATTAAAATGTTAAGCTTAGGCAAAAAAGTTACAGTTAAAAAATAGCAACTGCTGCGCTACCTTAACAAAATTAAAATCAAGAACCATAATTTATGTGTTTTGCAGGATGGTTAAGACATAAATTACGTTTTCTTTCACTGCCTATTATACTCAGTTGCTGTAATTCAATCTCCTCGCTTAGAGTTAGTTTCCTCATACATATTTTACCCACATTCTGAGCTTATTTGACGCAAGGTTATATTAGGTGTATTAAGTATAATAAGCTATATGTAGTGGTACCCCTTAATCGGGGTTGCCAGTAAGTTTTTAAAGAATTACTTTTAGAGAGAGTACAAATAAATACGTGTATTGAAATTTTTACTCTTACAGATATAATAAACAAATTAGATAATATTTTCTCTAGTTATTAAAATAATATTTAACAAAAATAAATTATTTGGTACCTATAAGGACACTAGTTTATTTAATATAAAAGTATACAAGGTGTTAGGAATCTAAGTACCGATACTAAAGGGCCAAAACCAACAAAACATTCTTATGAAAAAATGCGAAAAACGAATTTTGTATCAGTATTAATATCTATTATTCTTTTTTTCATAAAATGCTGATATCTAAAGATCCATTAAAGATAGGGATGTTAAGTGTAAACTTTATTGCATATCCTTTTTTTTCAACGTCTAAAGTACCCCATTGTTCTAACTTGGGTCCTTTATTGTGTTTATTCTTCTTTAATGACCTTCGGATATGGTTTCTTATGAGCGTTTGCTCTGTGTTGATGACTTCGAGTTGGTAACTCAAATAGACGAAGATTTAGTCAAGCAGAGTTATTAAATAGATTCAATTTTGAATCGTTAGAGTTTCGACGCAATATTTCTTTCTTTGGTCTCACTTGCCTTTAAATTTAAATATTCTCTCCATCTCTATTTGAACACAGTGAATGAGAGTTAACTGAACACAACAACGCTACACGACCAACATGGCGTGTGTGTTGGAACAGCTGATGTACTGCAGCTGCGCAGTTGTGCTCAACCAGTCAGAAGTAGGGATATACAACACAGAGGTGTGTTAAATAAAGACAAAATGAGATACTTTTAATACATAACATAGTTCATTACATTTTATTATATTAGCAGTGATTTCAACACGTGTAAAATGTATAAAATATTCAGAATGTGTTAAACTACTAACACGGAAATTTTACAAATCCTGAATTACACTCTAGAACATCTCATTTACACCACAATGTAATTTTGCAGTGGAAAAACTTTCTAAATAACAAAGGGTGGTTTTGTGGATATTAGATATATATAAAAAAGTAATCACAGAACACATGTTTGCGATCCCGAAAAAATCTGTATTTAATTTGATTCTGCAGCCAACCAATTTTTTGTAATCTCACCTTTTTGCTTCGCATATATGTTCGTGAAACAAAACCCCGATATTTCTAGCGAAACTAATCATATTCGTATCGAAATAGGAATACATTTATTTCAGAGTTGATAAAGAAAAATGCTTCTCTTTCGCACCTAGCCTATTTATATGCGGACATAAAATTTTCAGCATTATCCAGCGGCAACCCTCATCTAAAACATTCACATACATTTGTAGACATAACAAGCTTTGTTTTTTACGATGCATAACATAGACAAATGGGCTTCGTTCTGGGGTGTGAGATAGATAAAACAATCCCAAACTTTAAAATTATGGCTTTTTCTACGTTGTGTGTTTAGGATTTCGGTTCTGGAGAAACTTAATTTATCAGATGACAGGTAAAGCCCAGGAAAAAGATGCGCTATTCATAACTCCTACTCCAAATTTTTTAAATATACAAAGCGTGTCTTCTGGAAAACCCGGGTTCAAGCAAGTGTACTTTTTTACTTCTACGTTCAGAAAACTATCATATTGCCAGTTAAAATATAGTTTTATCACTAGATGCCATACAATTAGAGAATTTAAAAGAAGAAGGATTAGTGCGTAAGAGTACGCACCTAATTTTTAATTATACAATAATACCCACATTTATTTATTTATACATCTGTACTTCACACGATAATAAAATTAGATCGTTTGTAAGCAATTAAAACCCCCAATAGCGTTTACAGTTTTATCAGAAAAGTAATACTTGATCTTTTTTATTTTAAATATGCGTACTCTTAGGATAACGCGTTCTTAAGAGTACGCACCATGATAAGTGATAAACATGACACAATACATCGCCAGTAAATTATAGTTTCCTTTCACTATTTTATCTATTACGTTCTACGTTCAGAAAACTACCATACTACCGTATTGCCAGCTCAATAAATTAAATATAATTTTATCATTAGATGACATACAATTAGAGAATTTAAAGAAGAATGTAGTAGGAGTGCGTGAAAGTACGCACTTAATATTTAATTACAAATAACACCCACATTTATGTATTTGTACTTCTGGATTTAACACGTCCTTAAGCAACTAAAACCCTTACTAGCTTTCACAGTTTTATCAGAAAAACAGTATTTGATTTCTTTTATTTATATATTCGTACTGTTAGAATAACACGTTCTCAAGAGTACGCATATGTGGCTTGAAGAGTACGCACCATGACAAGTGATAAACAGGACTTGACACAATAAATCTTCAATAAATTTTAGTTGCATTTCACTCTTTTTTCTATTACATTCTACGTTCAGAAAACTACCATACTATTGCCAGTTAAATAAATTAAATATAGTTTTATCACTAGATTCCATACAATTAGAGTATTTAAAGAAGGATATGGTAGGAGTGCGTAAGAGTACGCACCCAATTTTTAATTACAAATAACACCCACATTTATTTATTTATACATCTGCACTTCACACGACAATAACATTAGATCATTTGTAAGCAATTAAAACCCCCAATAGCATTTACAGTTTTATCAGAAAAATTATATTTAATTTTTTTATTTTAAATATGCATATTGTAAAATATTTATAAAATATAAAATAATTTTCTTTAACACCCTGTATCTTTTTAACGAAGAGGACTAGATAAAGACTTAACAAAGAACAACCCCCCTCCCCCTCCTTAGTCATCGTTTGTGCATCACTCTGTATATCTCTCTTAAAGATAAAAGTTGACAGGTCCAAGCATTATTTAGGTTTTTTTTTGTATTAAAACGAAGAAATCAGAAACAAGTTTGCAATATGGCCCAGGCTATTCCTTAAATTTAATCCTATTGTTTGATTTAAATTGCACTATAATTTATCCCAAAATTAGACTAAACTCTTTATATCCTACAGATAAATATTGGAAACTCAGTTCTGTGTTTCAAGTTATAAAATGTTTTGACAAATTCAAACATTTAAACTAGTTGCAGATTTATCGTAGAGAAAGGTTTACAAAAAGGTAGAAACGCCGGCAAGATATTCAAAATAACTGATTAATATTGCATAAGAGACAGTGGTTTCTACTTGAATGTGCTGGTTGTTCACAAATTCCCTGCACATACGAATTTCATTACGTTAGTCTACCACCCCATCTTTGTCTTGAATTCACTGTCTTCCACAACAATGGATGATGATAGCTCGAGTTGTCCACAGCGGAAATTAACCAATTGGGGTGAAAAGTACTTTTACGTATAAAAGGCATTTTTGAGAGCCAGTATTGTGAGATTACCGAGGGTTCTCTGTAGCTCAGCTGGAATTAGCCTTTTTATGGGAAATTGCTCTCATTTCATTTATTTTAATTTTTCGCTTTTTTGTAATAACCGCCATAAATTTGATTTTAAATGCCTAACACACCTGACAGATGAAATCAGTACCTCTGAAAATGTTTGCATAACAGAATATTCTGTGCTAAGTGAGTAAATCTTGTCTTACAAAGAATCAAGCAACATTACAATTACACAGTGTGGCACATTAAGGATTTAAAATAATTATTGGGTCTCGTGACTTGAATAGTTTTTGTATACAAGGGGATTCAGAACTTATAGATTCCGAGTAAAAATGATTGAAGTTGTAGTATTTATAACCTCTGCATGGCTGAGCTACTATAGTCTCTAATATCCAATGAAATCAAATAATAATAATCAAATAATTCTATTAAAAATTGCAAGTAACGCGGTCCATTCAGGTTTTCCAGAAGAAAATACGGTCCAATCAAACCATACCCGTACACTCCTGTCCATACGTTGACAATAAATCGCATCTGAAAGCTAAACCGACAAGTAGCGTGTGGATTTTCCTCTGAGCAAATGTAGCTGTTATGACTGCAAAGAAATTATCTTAGTTACATTAAAATCACAAAACTCCAACGTATCTAATAATAAACCGAGTAATAAACCATTTACGTACAGTACATAAAAAACCTATACCCAATGGGTAAATTATTAAGAGAAGTTGAAAAGTGTTTCGTGTAGTAGGAAATAAAAAACCATCGTGTTGCCGACAGAAAACTGTCCAATACCGAAATGGCACGCCTCTGATCTGATGCTCAAAAAAGTTATCGAGAGTGAATCTTAACCTATCGTATTATTAGGTCAATAACCTAGTTACCTAGTTTTTGTACTGTTATTTAACGACAAGGAGTAAAACTATTTTTTCTAGATATCTATCTAGATATATGAATGAATTTTCCTTAAATATTTATTTAATACTTAATTTTTATTTTATTTAATATAACAAATGTAGATAATAAATAAATGTTAGGTTATTGCAGTTAAATAATTTTGATATCACGTTTTCACTACGTTTTACAAATAAATATGAATATTTAGTATAACTCGTAATTACAATTAATTATTCGTTTGTAGTTACGTACATCTAGCATAGAAATGTATTGTTTTTTAAGTAGTGTGGTACCTACTAACCTGCTTAAAATTCCAGTTCGAGTAAAACTGCACTCATCCGTCCATAGCACTTTATTAATAAAACGTAACAGCGCCATTCGCATTTCGTAAACATTCTCCGTATAACACTACCATTTCTGAATATTCGGAATGTGTAAAATTATGCATTGTGAATTTACGACGAATACGCGAAACCGAAATAAACAAACTACTGCTTACTGCTTGTATTAATTGTACAAATTTGGGGGAAAAGAAATGCGAGATGGAGGTAAATTTAAATAACACGCTGAAGTGTTAGACGATTTTATGTATGTAAACATGATGTGGCAACGATGTTTAATCCGGCATTCGGATTGTCGCATGAGTGCGTCATCAAAAAGCTCGTAGCACACCAGGAGCGTCGTGTTACCGTTTTTATAGGGTGATTTGTTTATTTTTTTAAAGGTCAAGTAAAATTTTTTCGATTTTCTGCCTTTATTAGGCCTCCAGAATACGTGGTTAAAATTAATGACATTATGACTGACTCACCCTGTATATTATTCAATTTCACTAAACATGAGTTCACTATTTTCTCATTAGTCTATTCCTTAGGAGATATTTTTTTATGATTACAAATTTATTTAAATTTTTATGTCATTTATTTATTGATTCAATTAAATTATTTAAACATAACTTTTGTTATTATTTAAATTAATAAATGTGTGAACTAACAAATTGAGATATATATTTAAATTTGGTTTATAAATTGCAGCATTGTGTGAAGCAATTTAATAATTAATCTAATTAACCTGTCTATCTTTATGATTAAATATTTTAATAAATGTTCTTTACTCTTTCTTGTATCAATAACGTGTTCTCTTGATATTTATTTTTCATACATCAATAATAATAATTTTTCATTACCATGTCACCCAAACATTTTGTACCCACATCCCATGTTTTAATATTCTATTTAATTTATAAATTTTCTCTATACCAATCACAACATTTTTTTGTTTAAATTTACCATGATGAAATTTTACATTAACTTGTGTGATCTTTTTTTGTTTTACGTCTTATTTAATTTTATACATCAAAATACATCAAAAACCTTATTACATTGGATGGGTACACTTTTAGCAAGATCAGAGAAACTACTGCAAAAATTGATTCAATAGGTAGTGTGTTGAGAACCCACGATTCCTAATACACTCATTGATATGCCTCAGATCTAATAAGGTTGTCGATAAGTTGCGGTCATTCCACAGTCTGTTGGGAGTGTTGCAAATGCAACAGTCTGCAGTCAATAATGTCCCAGACATGTTCAATAGGTGACAGTTCCGGCGATCTTGGTGGCCAGTGTAAACGGTTGATCTGATGCTGTTGATTCATAAAAGCTATTGTTTGTTTAGCAACATGAGGTCTAGCATTGCCTTGCTGGAAAATTACGTTTTGGACGGTGTGAAGATGTGGAATGACATATTGCTCCACCATTTCCTGGATGTAGCGTTGGGCTGTCATGTTGCCTCTAATGAAAACTTGTGGTGATCTGCTACGATAAACGTTAGCATACCACACCATAAGCCTACATTGTGATGGACATGCCGCTCTCTGTCAAATTGTGGATTGTGATTGCCTGAATTAGCTGTAAAATAATGACGTTTGCAAATAAGCTTCACAGTTTTTAACGACTATAAACATGCAAAAAATGATATTTAATAGGTGTTTGAAAGTGACGGACATTGTTGTTATGTGGACTTAATTTCTCCTAGATGTAATTTCGTATAGCTCGAAACACTTTCTTGCTATAAGAAATTAAATTAAGTTTCTGCAAGTGTACGTTTCTATTATCACTTTTATAGAAAAACAGCGGATTCAGGGCCTGAAAATAGCAGTAGTAGGCACTTAAAAAATATATTGGTTTTAAAACGATGTTTCTTCGAGTAAAATATGTCAAGAAAAGTACGAAACTCGAATAGGGCGGATACCTAAAAAACCCATCGGTTGCGCAGAATTATAAATTAACTCCGGAATAAAAAGATACAAAAACGTTAACTCTATGAATTCTAAACTCCATGATATATTATACCGTTGTACAGACACTCTAAAATAATGCATGAAATAGAACTTTGTCCATTAAGTCAGTTTCGTTTTGATGAAGAAATTGCGATGGAAAGGATGCTACAGAAGCTATTGGAATAATATTCCAACTTCATAAAATTTCCATTAAAGTTTTAACAAGAAATCTCTTTTTGTGAAAAAAATAGTCGGAATATTATACAGGGTGCTCTTATTTCGCTGGATGATAAATTATACCAAACAAAACATACTTTTCTTAAAAATTTTCTTTCTTTGACCTACAACAGTAACAGAATTGAGACAACAAACGAATTTATGACAACGTCGTTCACATCAAATTACAAATGCACCTAAACATACTTACTGTGAATGGTTTTCTTAAATCTTTTTTGACAACACAAAATTAAGCATGAAATAATTAAAATGTTTAAAATGACTTATGCTGCTTGCGAAAAGTGTTTACCGTACAAACATCTCATTTTGCCCATACTGGTTACAAATTAACATGTCATGGTGATGGTTACTATAAATTGTTTCATTTTTGTTCCCACATAACACAAAAACTTCCTAAGGATGTTCTTAAGACGTACATTAATGGTCATTGAATGTCCACTGGACCTCCATTTAGGGATGTTAGATCTCTGACGGGCGTCATCCATTTTCCATCCCTGGAATCTATGGACCACAAATGGACTTTTGGATCATTTAAGGATGTCCTAAGGCCGTACCAAGAGCATAAAAATATATATAGATGTCTCAGAAAAAAATATACATGTCTTAGATGGAATGTTTTTAGGATATCTAAAATTATTTATAATTTTTCATAACAAGTAAGTATACCCATAAAGCACAGAGTCGTCCAAAAATCGTCCTTAGGATATTCACTGGATGTCCATTTAGAAACGTTAGACGTCCGACTGATGTCCCTAGAGAGTCCATTTTTCACATGAAAGTTTTGGACCTTATTTTAAGGACATATCTACCACTTGTGTATAAAATATATAACGATAGAAATAGCATATATATATATATATATATATATATATATAGCAAATTAATACACGTACACCAGTGAATTATACTATTGAGAGCATTTTTCAGGTAGTCACAGTGACTAACAGTATGTAAGTCCGTTACTATATCATTGATAAGTATCGCAAACAGTAGAGGCCCAAGTACCGAACCTTGTGGAACACCAGATGCTTGAAGAAACTTATCAAACAAATCTTTGATACTGAACAAATTGACATCGGTTGTCTGAATATGACTGTAGCAAGGATGTAGAAAAGCCAAGCATATCTAATTTGTCTAATAAGATACTATCCAGTCGATCAATATACAGGGTGTTTCAGGAGGAGATGTACATACTTTTTTATGTGATTCTACGTTCAATTTTAAGTAAAAAATTCCTATGAACTTAGGTCTGGAAACGCTTCGTTTAAGATATACAGGATGTTAAATTTTTTAAAAACAATTACATTTATTTTCTTTAATAACTCTCGACTACTTGGAGTTAAATTCATGAAATTTTGTATGGGGAGGTTTCTTGGAACTGGAAATTCAAATTATATGCACAATTTGACATCCTGTATATCCTAAACGAAGCATTTCCGGACCTAAGTTCATAGAAAATATTTTGCTTAAAATTGAACGTAGAATAATATACTGAAGTATGTACATCTCCTGAAACACCCTGTATTTACTAAAATATGCATTGAGACCGTTTTCCTGTAGAAACCACTCGCAAAAGTATAGTCTTTGAGGATAGTTCTGTGACTGTTGATTTTGGACGCTCTTACATTGCTGAGAATTTTTTGTAAAACTCTTACATTGAATTTATGATCAGTTTTATAGAAGAATGCATTTTGACATTTTTTAATAATTTAGTCCATATTTTAGTTGGTTTTGAGATTTAGAAAAAACGTTACTTGAAGAATTTATTTACTTTTTTTGAGATCTATGCCGTGTAAGAAAAATTCCTTAAGATTCACCTTGTATTTTACGGCAATAACAGATTAAATAAATGTTGACTAGTTTGTAATGCATTATGTCTAGTTGGTTTAGTTGAAAAAGAGGTAGAATATATCTGTACATAAGTATTGCTCCAATATGCACAGATTTGGTATGTACTTAATAAAATGGCGGAAACGTGAAAATTACAAATGATCTAGTGCACAGAGTTTCGCCATTTATTCCACTCCTAACGCCATTTATTATTTTGTTATTATCGCGTGGGATAGGTGTCAAGGCTTCCCCGAAACCAAAAACGATATATTTTAGTTTAATTGTCGGCAGACAATCCAGGATTAACTCCAGACTTAATACATTGACGAAACAGTTCGTGCAGATAGGAAGGGTTTCATCACAGTATATAAAACTCTATTTAACATATCCATTGTTGGAATTGTTATGCGTTTGATAGGATCCATTTAGAGCTGGGTGAACGGAATGTTTTGAAAAGTTAAACCTATTGTTACGCCATTCGGTCAGGAGGTCTGATAAGAGGTCACACCTTTCACAATTCGGGTTAAGTTCAGGGTAGCTGTAAGATCAAATAAGGAAATTGGGTTCAATGATTAACAAATTAAGTATTCATAAAAAAAATTGAGTATACTTATATGTTGTTTGATTATTTTATTTTATAGTAAGTTGAAAGGGCAATTATGACAAAATAATGCGATGTTGCCAAACTTACTTTAGTCAAAATTTGATGGTTAAAAAGATACAGGGTGTCAAAGTTAAAATTATTTTCGATGTTTGTAAATAACTTTTAAAATATTCAAATATTTTTTATGGCAAGAAATTTGATTATAATTTTGACGTGACTAGTAGAGGGCGCCACTTATGGCAGCAGAACTTTTCTGTGTATCTATCTGACTATTAAAACAGTTGATTTTCCAATAATTCATAAATTAGGTATTCATAAAAAAAATAAGTTTACTTATATGTTTTATTTTATAGTAGTTGAAAGAACAAGAAATATTGCAATTACTATTCATAAATTCTTGACAAATATACAGGGGGTCCCGAAATAAACGCAACATAGAGCAAGACTGGACGACAAAATAATGCGACGTTGCCAAATTTTCATTAGTCAAAAGTTGATGGTTAAAAAAATAGTGTCAAATTTATGTTGCAATAATTTTTGTTTGTATTCAATATGAAATTTACATTAACAAAGCTAACATTTCATATGCGGGGTGGAAAATTAATAAGAAAATGTCATAAGAGTAAATTACCTTTATTTTTTCCTCATTCGGAAAAGTCGCACTAGCAAAAACTGGTCAAAATTAAAAGTTATGAAATAATTTTTATTTGTGATAAAATTGACCCACTTTGATTACTTATTTGCAAATATGTCCATGGTTAGAGAGAACACAGTATAAAAATGTAGAAAAACTGAAAGTTTTACCATTTGTATTCATCTTTTTTCGGTTAAACTTATGTATGAAAATAAGAAATGAGGGTGTACAAAGTTGAAATTTTAATTTGAAATTTATCAATATTTTGGAAATTTTTAGCAGAATTAACTCATTCATGGATTTTGGTATTATAATTACTTGATGCTGAATTTTCCATCTGTACAGGGTGTTAGTTATACCCTGTTACTTTAGTAAAACAGAACATATTTTTTGTTTAATGATCTATGGTTAAGGTGAGATAAAATCTCAAATCTCTCTTCAATTTTACATAGAAAAGTCTTCTTTAATTTATTTATCTCTATCGGCTTTAAGTTATCATTATCTGTAATAATACTTAAGTTTATGTTTAAAGGAGGAGGGTCCCTAAGGCCGGTTTTCGGCCCCCCACAATTTTGTCTAAATAATTTAATTTTTTTATTGTCGACTAGACCATATTTGTAGTCGATTGGACCACAAATAAACCCTCCAAAACACTCCCTCCCCTTAGTGTCCCCCTTTATAGAGGGTAATTCTATTACCTGAGACAAGTAATTATAGCCTAAGGAGGACGCCCTATTAAAAAAAGGTCTAGATAAAAGTTGTTAGGCCCATAAAGGCGCATCAAATGGCACCCCCGACTTCAGACCCACCCCATCCCACACACCCGGGCGAGGTGGGACAAGAAAATGAAATGGTAACATACTTTTTTGTTGCAGATTTGTATTCCTCTGACAAAAATAGGTCCGTTTTAGGCATCTCCGCTCTCCACTATCAGTAATAAAAATATGTAAAACCTAAACCAGCAAATCCTTTAAAATCCCAAACCTCAAATCGTGGGCTTGTAGTATGGGATTTGTGGGTTTGGGATTTTGTGTTTGGGATTTGGGAGTTTGTGGTTTGGGGGTTTTGGGATTTCGGGGGTTGGGATTTGGGGGTTTGGGATGTCGGGGTTTGTGGTTTAGGATGGTTTATGGTTAGGGGGTTTGGGATTTCGGGGTTTGTGGTTTAGGATAGTTTGTGGTTAGGGGGTTTGGGATTTGTGGTTTGGGTTTTTTTACTTATTTTTTTTATTACTTGATAGTGGAGAGGGGGAGATGCCTAAAACGGACCTATTTTTGTCCGAGGAATCCAAATCTGCAACAAAAAAAGTATGTTACCATTTCATTTTCTTACTTTTAGAGATAGATCAAAATGTCAAATAAACTATTTTTAAAGTATCAATAGAAGAGTTCAAAACTGTTCAACATGCTATACTATTGATTTTATGGAGAAAATCTCACTTTTCGATTTAGATTTAAAAGTTCCCCATCTAGCGGTAAAATTTGAAATTGGAAAATATTTTAATGTCTGTTATGAATCAATTTTCTGGAAGCTGTAGGACAAGCAGCTTCCAAAATTCAGCAGGTGGCCGACCTTAAAGGAACATCTGGTATACAAAAGTAAGATTCGGCCTGTACAATTTGAACTATGACAGTTTGTAGCGGGTTGTCAAAATATGTGACGTCAGTCTAAACGAGTCTATTGTTAAAGAAAAATATAATAAAAATAAATTCTTAAAACAATTTTCACAACAACCACATCTATGACAGAATATATAATAAAGCAAATTAAATCGCTTGTTATATCGATAACCGACGTCTAAACAGTTTTCGATGCATTAAGATGGAACAAATTCATAATTTAAAGAATAAATCAGGTGCCATTTAGTGTTCTCAGTCTGAACAAATACGATTCATCCCCGTATTATTATACTTCCGTTTCCTCGCTTCCCTGAATAAGTTAAAGCCATTTTCTGACATTAAAAATGATAAGATTCATAACATAAAGCAACCAAGCAAGCAAAAAATCATCTAAAAATAAATTTGATCTAGCGAGGCAGCAGTATAATATTTGGAATATCCTCGTTAATATGAGCCCTGGTGCTCATAAAAGACGGTATTACTGGCAGTTACGTGTATTTTGATATTCTCGAAGGATACAATGCTGTCATGGAGAAGTGGAAGGTAATGATTTTTAAAGCTTTTAAATTTTCCTAAGAACAATATGACATTACTCAGTTGTGCGACATAAACTATAAAAACCACCGTACCAAAAATTGAATATATTTGCAATGTCTCTTGCTTTTAATGTAATGTTACAGATAAGAAATAGGATAAAATCGACATATTTTTCAGTTCTCGAGGTACAATCAGAAAGTTAGAAAGTTATAATAAGTGGAAATAAACAGTGAAGGCTGCAGCATAGTATAAATGGGGCCAGTTAAACGTTTCAAAAAAATTGACCCAACTTGAACCAACTAATAATAATTGTTTGAGAGTATCAAAATTTAGGTCACATAAATGAGAAATTTGGTCAAAATTACTTGGCATGGTGTATACAGGGATTTTGTAAGGACATTTGTTCCTGCATTATGACAGTAAAATATGCATTCATCACGAGATTATTGTCTGGGTACACGTAAGTAGAACATTTTTAAAATCTCTGGTGAATCAATGAGGTTATGAAATATTTTAAACAAAAATGATGGACTTGTGAGAACTCTCCTCGACCGAAACGATTTGATATCGAGTCACTGTAACAGGAGGCTATGATCAAATCCTCTAGCGGGATAAATACTATCAACACGATATGCCATGAAATTTAAAAAGCGACGTTGAACACCTTCAAAATGATTAATATTAACTTGATATCACGGGTACCATATAAGGCTAACATATTCTAATCTGGAACGGACTAAGGAAAAGTATAAACATTTCAGAGCACTAATATTGTTAAACAATGTAGAGTTACGGACAATAAAACCCAAAGTTTTATAGGCGGTACTAGATATTCCGCTTATATGTTCGGAAAATGGGAGTTTTGGTATCAAATATTATCCCTAAGACTTTAATATTACTGCTGCGTGTCAATGGCTTTGAATCTAGATTATAATCAAATGAAATTATATATATTTGAAACTGGAAGAGCAAACTTTACATTTATGAATATTTATAGAAACCACCTTTTCTTTACACCACACCTGTATTGTATTCAAAAGTTCTTGCAATGCTTAACAATCATCTGTTGATGTTACAAAAAAGCTTTAGATCTACGAAAGAAGGTGATTACACTGCAAAGTTAACGATAAATCATTTACATAAAGAATAAACAGGGGTGGTCCCAAGTTACACCCTTGAGGTACCCCTGAAGCAGCTATAAAAATATTAGAACGGTATTGATTATGACACAACTCACGACGCTCAAGATAAGATTTGGTAAGAAGTAGCAAAGAATCATCAAATCCAAATGATCTTGATTCCTGCATAGATATACAGTGATTTACCTTGTCAAAAGCCGTCTCAAAATCTGTATATGTACTGCGTGAACGTATTATAAATTCTTGTGACGCGTGTGCAGCGCTGAAGACTCTGTATTTTGCTATGGACTTACAGACGCCTTTCTTGCAAGCAATATTCCATTACACAAACTAGAGAACCCCAAGTTACGTACGTTTTTAGAAAAACATATGGACCGAAAAATCCCTCATGAAAGTACGTAAGATATGTCGATATGGTTTACAATAAAGCTACTGATGCTTCTGGGCGTTCAATAGCCAATTTTGCAATTGGTGCGTTAAAAAGTGATACTGCTAGTGACAGCCGCCTACTGGCTTCTAAGATGCTCGACTAAGCCAATCAGCAAACTATTATAAATATTGTTATTGACAGTGTTCATTATATATAGCCCGATCAAGATACTTCAGATAAAGTTCTTGTAATGCTAAGTGATGCAACCGCGTACATGTTAAAAGCGGAACAGATTTTGTCTAAAAAATAGATGGGGTACTTGGTATAAATAAATAAATAAATAAATTATTAAATCTATTGATCCAAAACTGGCAACAATTATAATATCACTCGACTTCACGAAGACGTTTGATACTATTGACCACGACCTTATAATCTACACTGATTGACTGACCGTGCACTGATTTTTGTGGGTTTGACGGTTTCCTTTAACATTTATTTGACTGGTTGTTGTCAGAGAGTTAAAATCGGCAATAGTATATTTGATTTAAGACCTATTTGCTTTGGAGTTCCTCAAGGATCCATATTGGGTCCGTTACTATTTGCTGTACATATAATTGACATTAAATAGACGATCACTGAAAAATATTTGCATAATCGTATGTCTGAAAGAACTATTAGGTTGTTCACAAGAACATTATTGATTTCATTGGTGAAGGTGTTGCTATTCAGAATCTGAATCGACAATATGGCGTATTTTACACAAGGGTTTAGCGCAAGGAAGTTCAAATAACGAAGGATGTAAAGAACAACCAGATGATTTTTCCCAAAAAAAAATCGTGTTTTGAAATTGATGTATGTCCTATTTAAGATGCGGAAAATCCACGACTGATTTCCTATACATCCTAGACAAGCCACTGGTTGATGTGCAGTATGGTCAAGAGGTGTAATTGATCCATACTTGTTTTAAAGTAGTCTTCATGAGATTTTAACTAAGTAACTAAGCTTTTGCGCCTAAATTGATTAATATTGATTTGAATGGTACTTGATTTCAACAGGATGGCGATACATTTCACTTTGCAAATGACACAAATAACTTATTGAGGAAAACATTTTCTTAACGTATGATTTTAAGAAACAGGTACATTAATTGGCTACTAAGATAAGGTTATTTGACACCGTTGACCTATTTTATTTGTGTTCATCGCTGTTACTATAATATTTAACCTTAAAATAACGTCAATGTTATTGTGAGCAAAATGGGATACATACTTGGGCTAATTATTTTTCATATTTAAATGTCATTATACTTCAATTACCAATGAAGTTATTGAAATCAGCGTATATCGTGTCTTGTTCAAGAATTTAGAAAATGCTCAACTTGAAAGATCTGTGCGATAGAATCGTGGAGCCACTCCGTACCTGACTGTAAAAAAGAAAATCAAAAGTGAGGCAGTTTCAAGCACCGGCATCATGCAGACTTCGTTCGGTAATTAAAATGATTCATAGCGAGGCTGAATATGTGAAATGCCCTTGGTCTGCGGGTCGAATGAGCGGAAGCTGCAAGCCGAAATAGGAATAAAGCCCCAATAAACGTTTGCAAACACTGCGGCGGACAAAACAACCACACCGACGGCTTACGTAGACGCGAGGAGTGCCCTGAAACGCCCCAATTTCAGAGAACGCAAGTTTGGACAACAGTTCCGGCTTATATTAAATTCTACGATGCAATTTGGGATCAATTTAAATTAAATAGGTAAACGGTATAGGAAAAATTTAATTACAGCTCAGATCTAGGCGGCTCGGGGATACCAGATGCCCGCTAGCTCCTATTAAAATTTACTCTGAGTAAATGATGGTAAATCTACAAACGATAAAACTGTGTCAATTGCCATTTTAATCTCTCATGCACACATTTTATAATTTGAAGTCGATTCTTTTAATTTCAATAAATATGGTAAAGAAATGATTCAACAAATAGGCTAATGCGCAAAACTTGACGTCCCACGCAAAATGCAATAACATTTCCGAAATCTACGTCATTGAATTACTCTAGTAGTAGTTTCTCAGAATTTTCGGTTGTTAAATAAACAGTTTTATTATTGCAATTATTCGAAAGATTGGCGAAAAATGAATCTGCGAAAGAAAAGTCGGTAAAGGAGCCATTTTTTCATAAGGCTGATATATAAATCCATTGGAACATTGTAAATTTGGTACGAGAAAATCAAAACTGACATCGGCTTGTATTGTATTTAGGAAAATGTTAAGCAAAACATAAGAGTTACGAAACCTGCACAAATTGACGTCCTACGCAAAATCCAGTTGGATTTCTGAAATCTATGTCCGCAAATTAGTCTACAAAAATATTTTCAGAATTTTCTGAGGTCAAATAAAAAATAGTATTACTACAGCTACTCGAAAGATTGATAAAAGCCGAGCACACCTAGTCTCGATAAGAAGTTTTTTTTCGTCAAATTGGTTTGAACATTAGTAAATCTGTTTTATTTTTAATTTTTTGCAGTAGAAACTAATTTTGGCAAAAAAAAATTCTTTTAGATTGTTTACCTTGAGTGAACCACTTTTATAACGCTTCGCCTCCTCACTATGGTAATTTGAACGTGTCAAAATTTGTATCACCAGGCGTGGCAAAAATAGTGCTGCCCAATTAAGTTACAGCCTCGAATTTTCTTTGTAAATAGAACAATAGAAAAGAAAAGGGTGCATAATTTGGCCCAGATATCACTTGCTTCGGGCTAAATGAAATCCAACAAAGAAATATCAAACAGTGCAGAAGAATGTGAGGAAAATTTGTTTCATGAAACATGATATGCCTGTGGTAAAATTTTGCGCACAAATGGAATGCTTTACACACATCATTCACATAACGAATTTTCAGTCACGATGTTTCCTGTGTTGTTTTAAAATATAAAGAGGGGTGTAAAGTGAAACTCATCAAATTATTTATCACGGAAAAAATTATATTCAAAGTGTATATACAATTGTATCAATGTTCACTGTGATTAATATGTATAGAAAGGTACAATCAAGTACAATTTGTAGTAATTAAACTTTAATAGTTATAGTTTAATATCTCGTGTTGTAAAATGAATTTACAACAGGAACATTGTACAAAATTTTGTCTAATTTTAGAGAAAGTATAGCATATGCTCATGTTGTATGGCGTTATTTGTTTATGTTTGTGAATAGCCGTAAGACAGTCATATATGTCGCAAACACGGAATTCAGGAAACAACTACTCTGCGGGCTAATGCCCCGACCAGCATTGAATTACACCTGGAAAACCTATAGCAACAGCTAGAGTCATTCGTCAGACGCCCACCAGACATATACCGGTTTCGAGCTTATTAGCTCTCATCAGTATGCCATAGGTGAGGTATCCGACGAATAATCCTAGCTGCTTTCGTCTGTCTAACCCGACAGAAGGGACCATGAGTACGCGGTGTAGAACTAACAACTACATCTATCGGCCGTTCGCAACTCCATGCCGGACTGAAAATGTCACAGACACGAAGCGTTCTACATGCAGTAGACACCATTGAAAGCTGTCGACCTTTATCGCGATCGGCGAGAAACGATATTTTGCAAACACGGAATTCCAGGAAACAACTACTCTGCGGGCTAATGCCCCGACCAGCGATTGAATTACACCTGGAAAACCTATAGCAACAGCTAGAGTCATTCGTCAGACGCCCACCAGACATATACCGGTTTCGAGCTTATTAGCTCTCATCAGTATGCCATAGGTGAGGTATCCGACGAATAATCCTAGCTGCTTTCGTCTGTCTAACCCGACAGAAGGGACCATGAGTACGCGGTGTAGAACTAACAACTACATCTATCGGCCGTTCGCTACTCCATGCCGGACTGAAAATGTCACAGACACGAAGCGTTCTACATGCAGTAGACACCATTGAAAGCTGTCGACCTTTATCGCGATCGGCGAGAAACGATATTTTGCAAACACGGAATTCCAGGAAACAACTACTCTGCGGGCTAATGCCCCGACCAGCATTGAATTACACCTGGAAAACCTATAGCAACAGCTAGAGTCATTCGTCAGACGCCGCCGACGTCAGACGTAATTCAATGCTGGTCGGGGCATTAGCCCGCAGAGTAGTTGTTTCCTGGAATTCCGTGTTTGCAAAATATCGTTTCTCGCCGATCGCGATAAAGGTCGACAGGTTTCAATGGTGTCTACTGCATGTAGAACGCTTCGTGTCTGTGACATTTTCAGTCCGGCATGGAGTAGCGAACGGCCGATAGATGTAGTTGTTAGTTCTACACCGCGTACTCATGGTCCCTTCTGTCGGGTTAGACAGACGAAAGCAGGATTATTCGTCGGATACCTCACCTATGGCATACTGATGAGAGCTAATAAGCTCGAAACCGGTATATGTCTGGTGGGCGTCTGACGAATGACTCTAGCTGTTGCTATAGGTTTTCCAGGTGTAATTCAATGCTGGTCGGGGCATTAGCCCGCAGAGTAGTTGTTTCCTGGAATTCCGTGTTTGCAAAATATCGTTTCTCGCCGATCGCGATAAAGGTCGACAGCTTTCAATGGTGTCTACTGCATGTAGAACGCTTCGTGTCTGTGACATTTTCAGTCCGGCATGGAGTAGCGAACGGCCGATAGATGTAGTTGTTAGTTCTACACCGCGTACTCATGGTCCCTTCTGTCGGGTTAGACAGACGAAAACAGGTTATTCGTCGATTGCCTCACCTATGACATACTGATGAGAGCTAATAAGCTCGAAACCGGTATATGTCTGGTGGGCGTCTGACGAATAACTCTAGCTGTTATAGGTTTTCCAGGTGTAATTCAATGCTGGTCGGGGCATTAGCCCGCAGAGTAGTTGTTTCCTGGAATTCCGTGTTTGCAAAATATCGTTTCTCGCCGATCGCGATAAAGGTCGACAGCTTTCAATGGTGTCTACTGCATGTAGAACGCTTCGTGTCTGTGACATTTTCAGTCCGGCATGGAGTAGCGAACGGCCGATAGATGTAGTTGTTAGTTCTACACCGCGTACTCATGGTCCCTTCTGTCGGGTTAGACAGACGAAAGCAGCTAGGATTATTCGTCGGATACCTCACCTATGGCATACTGATGAGAGCTAATAAGCTCGAAACCGGTATATGTCTGGTGGGCGTCTGACGAATGACTCTAGCTGTTGCTATAGGTTTTCCAGGTGTAATTCAATGCTGGTCGGGGCATTAGCCCGCAGAGTAGTTGTTTCCTGGAATTCCGTGTTTGCAAAATATCGTTTCTCGCCGATCGCGATAAAGGTCGACAGCTTTCAATGGTGTCTACTGCATGTAGAACGCTTCGTGTCTGTGACATTTTCAGTCCGGCATGGAGTAGCGAACGGCCGATAGATGTAGTTGTTAGTTCTACACCGCGTAGTCATATATGTCATTTTAGTACCTTTAGATAAATTGTTCCGTCTAGAAGACCATAAAATTGTCGATAAATTTGAATTTATCATTTTAATAAACGTTCAGAAGCGAAATTTCGTGAAATTTGCTTCAAGCAATCGAAAGATAAGAAAGAAAATGTGATTACCTAATTTCTTCAATTTTGTATCTTTGTTATTATTGATTTTGGGGGATTTTTGGATTTTTTAGGATAAGCTAAAGTAAATCGACTTATTTTGGTTGCAATATTATGCTGTTGCAGTATGGCCCATTACTTACGCAACAATTTGACTTTACTTTTAGAAAACTTCATGCATCATAAGATTTAGATGCGTTATTGTCAGAAACCATTACTTCTAGGGGCATCAACAAGGTGTACCTTTTCGAACTAGAAAAGATAGGGAAGAAAACTTTTCCAGTCCAAAATGAGATACTTACAGTGTAGTACAAAAAAGTCGAAGCGATTTAAAGGGGTACAAACCATCATTGGTGGCGCCCTCTAGCAGATACACCAAAATCGTCGACATATTCGAATTTCTAGTCCCAATAAAATAGTCAGTAAAAATACAAAGATAGGGACATCAATGCAAAAAGCGCAAGTCACATTACATTAAAACAAATACATTTTAAGGACTAAAACAATTTAAAAACAATTATAATTAAGTCAAATAAATTTCATAATTATGTTATTGAATACACAACATAAAAAATAAATAAATAATTATAATGAGGGAAATATAAAAAACACTGGGACTTAAAACAGGTTTAAAACAATAACTTACGAAGTCAATTCATATATGTACAAGAACACAAAGAAACAAAACAACCCGAAACAAAATTTTATAAAGAGGAAGAGTCCATATATTCCTGCACTGAGGAAAAGGAACTTTGTTGTATAATCTCAAGTCTTTGACTTCTGAATAAATTGGCAGATCTCGTTGGGTAATTGTGGAAATTGAAATTCGTGTTATATTTTAAATAATTACTATGTATTTTAATCAAAGAGTAATATATATTTATAGTGGACAATGGCATGATTTTAAATTTTTTAATGGCTTGGAATGTTCCCTGGGTCCAACCCATGCAATTATATTAACAATCTTTTTTTGAAGTTTGAAAACTCTTAACGATGATGACGCGTTCCCCCATAGCATCAGTCCGTAAATTAAACATGATTGTACAACACCATAATATGCATTTAAAAGCATATCATCAAATGACACATTTCTAGGTAATGCCTAAAAGTTTATCATGGTTCCCATCTTGAGAAACACCACTGTTTGTTTAACTTCAACTTATTAGCTGAAAACCATGAATCAGCCTTAGAACACTATTGTTAGCAGCTCAAGAGTACGCTCTCTACTTTTATCTGAGCATAATAATGTTCTGTCGTCAGCGAATAAAATACATCCCCTTGGAGCCATATGATAATAAAGGTCATTAATATAAATAACAAAGAGAAGAGACCCCAATACAGACCCTGAGGCACTCCATAGGACACACATTTAAAATCTGATTGCTTACAATAATTTTTATACTTGATATAGAAGTAACGGCTTACGGGCCGATCTTAAACCTAGTTCCGACAAAATCCAAGCCTCGGTATGAGTTTGAAAAAGTTTGAAATTAGTGTAAAGCTGGCAAGGTAAAGGAGGTCTCTGAGAAGATCCTTTTGACTTATTTTTTCAGAAAGCAATGCTCCCAGAAACCATCTACACTATGAACTCACTATTCAATGTTGAGAAATATGCCTTCAGTTAAGAAAAATCAAGATATAAGCAGATTTTCTTAGTTAATCACATTTAAAAAAAATCAGAGGATTACAAGGTCAAAAAGTCTAGAATTTCAACAGAGAAAGAAGTGTAGAATAAATACAAGCGAACTTTTAATAACCCTGAGATCGTCCAAGTTAATTTTTTAAAGTCTGTTAATAAGAAACTCAGCAAGATAGCCATATATGCTCAATTGATCTTTTATTTTTCTTTTGTCAAAACCGTCAACGAACATTTTTAAGAGATAAGTAAGTACCAAATACGTCCAGTTATGATTACATGTAATATCGCTTTTATAAGATTAAACACCAAAAGAAAAAGCAAAATGACGTTCCTTAAGAGTGAATTATTTAAACTGTGACTTTAGTGACAAGTTAAGACAGTCGTGGCTCCTATCTTCTATGATGTATCAATATCAGGATCGGGCTTTGTAGCTTGGGTAAAATATATAATAATCTAATCGCGATATTCCGTTTCTAGGTCTTATGTTGTGTTAAAATTGTGTTCGTACAAGAACTTTCATTGTCATATTATTGTATGAAAATACCGCCTTACAATATAAGCCTATCCTTAAAGATAATAGTGATTAAATTCAACACTGACCCTATCTGCCTCAAATACCGTGTTACCAAGGTTTTGTGCGGGAAAGTTACATCTAACCATTGTTATATAACAGTTTAACAGCAAATCAAATTTAAGAAGGGGTTTATTGCTGTCGTTGCGGAGAGTCAACAGTCTGAAGCAAATTACTTAAATTTCGTGTTGTACCTGTCCACAAATACTGTAAATGTCTGCGAAGGAAACCTGTGAGGCGGATATCTCGAGTTTCAACCTCTGTTTGTATTTAGCTTACCAGGCTCTGAAGATATTTAATTCCAGGTCAATTTTGCTGTTCAGTCAATGGCTCTAATACCTTGGGAAATAATGTGGGACTTTCAAAACTAAATTCAGTAAATGGACAACATTATACGTCGAGTAGTTTCTAACTAAAACAATTAAATTTAAAACGATCCACTTTTAAAGCTTGATATAATTAGGTTGTATCATTATAATAATATAAAATTAAAAATCTAAGCAATAGCAATCAAAAATTATAAACTTGATGTATTACAATTATCAATTATTTTTGTCTTAACAAAAATTTATATACAGGGTGTAACAAAAAAGTAGGTCATCCCGTTAACTGCGTATTTTTGAAAATACATAGATAAAAAATATTTATTTGTGTAAAAATGGCACATCGCACTAGCCCTATATTCAGAGACTCTCTAAAATAAGTTAGAACACTCTAGAGTACGTTAAAACATTACAAATTGTTCCTTTTTAATTTAAAATTTATAAATTTTATTAAGTGCAACTGATTTTGCTGCAACTATATTTAACGTTGCATACTCAAAAATCGAAATTATCTTGAAAATGAAGAGTTTACGAAACCTTGTCAAGGGTCATAAAATATTCTAAATAAAATTCTACATTATGACGCTATAAAAAATTCTCCATGTAGATATTTCTAAACGAAAACCTAGTTACGTGCATTTTTACATGCAATTTTTATGAAATTTGATTCATGAAACAGAAAAATAAAATGGATATATTCTGTATTTGCTAAAATTAAGCACAGTTTTCAAATTAACACTGAAGAGACAAATATACCTAGTTTATTTTGAGAGATATGGAGTAAACCATTAGCTTGCTTAATGTTTATGGAAATTGTGGTACTCCCTACAAAGAGGACCATTTGATCAATTTGATCAGTTTTCTGATCAAAAAGAGTTATTTATACCTTCATAACTTTTTTTATCCATAGTTTTTTAGTACTAATCTCTCCCTCTCCTACTTTAGTCACATCTTGTAATGACTATCTGTATGGAAAGTCGAAATTAAAGCATACGCTGAT